>MEHQ01000799.1:0-34419 GCA_008828725.1 Saccharina japonica
AGTCTTCCTCTGTTTACATTGCTTTTATTTGTATTTTTGTTTTCTTTTACATTGGCTTGTCACATCTCTCCTTTCGGGGGACGACACAGTTTTTTCTTTTTTTCTTCGTTTGTTTGTTTGTTTGTTCGTTTGTCTCTATTTTTCCTTTTCGCTCTTTCAAGCATCTGCTCTGCTTACTGCATCGCAACGTAGTATCTCCGTGTCGTAGTTTTGTGACCACAGAACTGCTGCTATCTCTCTACGTAGGATGAAGAATCGGCACAGGCACTGGATGTGCTGGATGTCGACGGGTAGAAAGAACGGTCTAATGTGAAGAACAAACACATCAAACCGTTCGTTCTATGTATGATACAGTACTTCGAAGTCTGTACGACTACTCATGTGCCCGTCGACATCAAGGGTAGGTATTGCCTGTCGTATATGGCATTGCATTGTCTGCTCTGCTTACTGCACTGAGCGGAGTATCTAATCTATGTGTCGTAGTTTTGTGACCACATAACTGGTACCTTTTTAGGATGAAGAATCGGCACGGACACTGGGTGTGCTGGATGTCGACGGGTAGAAAGGAAGGTTTAATGTAAAGAACAGACACACACACCCCGCGGCCGTCGTGATTCTCCAAAGAGATTTGAAGCGAACTACAGCAGTATGTATGTATAATATGTAAGTTGCATAAGACACGACGAAAGGCATGGTTGATTCTCCTGACGACGGAAGGGCATACCGACGGAGGTCTAGAGTTATTAATAGATTCACACCATGCATGCGAAGGACCAAGTCTACTCGTCTGCCCCCAGTGTCTCTCGCTCACAGCTACGTGAGCATACGAGTAGCAGACCCACACGGACGAACGGCACGACACTGCCTGCTGTTGGCTGTTGGTGTGGATAGGCCTAGGAGCTACAGCAGTAGGCAATCGAGGTAATCGTGATTCTCCAGAGAGGTATACACGCTCTGGGGGCACAAACTACGATACAGAGATGATACTTGGTACCAGGTACATCGTAATGCTGTTTACAAGCACGGAAGACGCTTACCGGTATGCACTACCAGGGTACGTACCAGCATACTCTGGACCGCCGAACGACCTGTTCTAAGTGGGTTATCCAGCCCTTAGCAGCTCTACAGCTCGAGTCTCGCGTCGATCTATTAATAGGTGCGGTACGTAGTGTGGCCAAGTTTCCTAGCTGGTCTATCGGTTGCATCAGCTGAAAAGCGGACTCCCCCGTAGTCTAAGCGAGCGAGTCGCGCTTCAATCAACGTATTAAATTACTACTGCTGTAGTTACGTACCTGGTATTCGTTTATCCTTTTAACAGCGCAGTGGGCATTTACGTTGCCAAATCGCAGCTTTGGTATTTGGAAGTATATCTAGGTTACAGAGTGAGGATAGTTGCTGAGAGCATCGCTGCTTTTGCATGAAGAAAATGGAAAACAAAATCAGGCTGCGCTGGCAGGCTGCCCTGAACAAAAAACGCGCCGCAAGCAAGGCTTCGGGATTGGCGGAACCGTTGCCACTTCAATTAAGGCACACTCCTCAAGACTCAACACACAAGGCCAGTCGGGCTTGGCTGGCGAGGCATCGCGTCACATGAGATGAATGCAAACACCCGCGGGGCACACGAAAAACGCTCAATCCACGTGTTTTGGCACACGCTCGCTCATCACGGTCTTCAATGCAGTTAGTCCTTCAATATCAATATGATGACCAAAAACGACGACAAAAATCCTCTCCCCTGCGATGGCCCCCCAACGCAATCCACACCTGATGGAAGAGGTGGCCCATGGCGACTGCCGCGAAGGAAGCGAGTGGCGTTGCGCCGCCGTCGACCGCGACGAGGAGTAGGGGACAAGCACCTGGAACGCACTGCTTGTTGTAGTCGTCCGGTCGAACGCCAGCGCAGCGGCTGCTGCCAACATCAGCTTCATCGCTGACGAAGAAACCATCGGGAACATGACGCGCCCGAGCTTCTTTTGCTGACGGTTGGAGCCCTCGGTAATCTCTCTTATTCTATGTTTTATCTCTGTGCGATCGTGTCCGCTGCTCTCCGCTCAATCAATAGCCCTCGGGGGTCTGTTATCATGCCCTCTCGCCTCTCGCTCGCTTTGAACAACATTTTGGAGGGGATGTATAGCCAGATACACTCAACTATAAAACGCCTTCTCACAAAAATGGCAAAAATGGAACTCCTTTTCCGCGACATCATGTGAGCATATGTGAGAGATGTCTGAAACCATTTTGAACATCATGAAATGATGAAGCTCCCGGCTTTGGGGCTTTGGGACTCTTTTGGCCGCTACGACTGATGTTCCAACTTTAACTTTTGGGCCATTAGTAATTCGGCTGATTTTTCCGTGTGGTATATAATAAGGTGAGAGCTACACGATCCCTTCGGCGCGCACGTTTTTTCTCGGTAGTATTTTCGAGAATATCGGAAACGCCTTGTTGATGAGCACAGCAGCACACACACGCGCACAGAGTCAGTTCATTCCATTCCTCCCACAGAAACCACAACGCAGCAAAGCAACAAGAGCAAGACAAGTGGCAGGTCATACCATACAACAACAGCAGCAGCAGTCCTCCACTTGGTTGGTGCTTCAACTAAAAAAGTTCAACTACGAACACGCTCATCAGGCACTCGCGAGCACAGGTGTGTCGATTACGCGGTACAACAACCGCAGCAGCAAGTAGTAGTAGTAATTTGAGCTGTACTGCATGATCAAGATACATCTACGTATCAGGCGCGTGACGTTGCGGTTCAAGCAGTCGGGGTCCGGTGCAGCCGGCACACGGCACACCCACCGTCTCACGTAGCCCGGCTGTACGTACGGCGCGGTTACTATGCACGAACAAGGTACGCTATACCATTTACGTCGCAACCATCATTCAAACATCAACCAACCAGCACGCATAGTAGTGGTGTGCACATATCATACCACTGCTGCTGTAACTGCTGTGTTGTATATATGTACAGAGGTGCATATCATATTTACCTGGTATGTGCCAGAACCTCTTGCGCCCTGCGTACAATATCGTACTGCCAGTCTGGGTGCACTCTGTACTCTGTGCTGATACCTGGTATGTATCATATCATACCGGTATGTACGTACGTACGAGTACTGGGAATTAATTCGCCGCGAGAGGAACGAGGCAAAAAACCATCGAGCAAGCGCGCAGCGCAGAGCAAGCGCAGGGACGAGCTTGAGTTTTGAAGCTTCCGACCAAAGCGAAACATGCTACGTACGTATTTCGTGCATAGCAGTACCTGGTATATCATACGTACGGGCTTATATAACGCTCGTGACGTATTTCGCGTATGTTGACCGCGTATGCCTATATCTATGACGCTATGACGGTGTGCGTTCATGAAATGTACCAGGTACGCCGTCATAGCGTCACAGCCCTAATAGGTACGTAGGCTTAGGGCAGGCCCGGAGCTTTCCGACAGAGGCCCCCACCCCATCCCCCATCTCACAAAGCCAGCCCCCCACCCCCGACCTCAACTCACTCGAGCCAGGTTGTCCAACTGTTATTTGTCCTGCTACTGCCGCCGCTGCCGCGGTTTCCGCTGCCGCTGCTGCCGCTGCTGCCGCTGCTGCTGCCGCTGCTGCTGCTGCCGCTGCTGCTGCTGCTGCTGCTACTGGTGGTCCCGCTATATACTGCCCCTGCTGCTGCTGCTGCTGCTGCTGCTACTGTGCTTGCTGCTTGCTGGTGGTGGTCCTCCTGCCGCTACTGTTGCTGGTGGTGGTCCTGCTACTACTACTACTACTACTCGTACTACTGCTGTCTCTGTTGCGCAGCTCACTCTCTTCACCGTCGACCTGTTCTTCTTGGTATCTGTATTTACACCTGCCTGCTGCTGCTGCTGCTACTGCTGCTCCTGCTCCACGTATACGTACCTTACAGGCTGCGGCAAACCGCGAATCTTGTCCTTCTCTAGCACCTACCTCCTCACACACAGACACAACAGCTGCTGGTCGGACCAAGCCGGATCATCGAGGCCACAACTACCACCGCGGCAATAGTAGTGCTTTGGGGCGGCGATGTCTGGTCAGCGCAGCGGCTACGACTGCCGCGCGAGGCTCCCTACGCGGATGCAGCCCCGAGATTCGAGGCGCTACCCAAAGGTGAAGAGAAAACTGAACTATTAGTAAACGTCGCCACAGATTGTAGTAGCTAGCCTTTGTAGTACGTACCGGTACCACCGTCGAAGAAGAAAAGCAGAAGTAAAATTCGCCATGTATATACAGTACAGGACACCTAATAAGAAACAGGCTATTAATAATAAGAAAGTCAGGCTGAGATTTGGAGGAAAATAAGAAATTCGGGAGTCGTTATGTTGAAGTTAGTGTGGAAAACACCCTCTCTCCGATAAGAAATCGAGCCTGGGCCAGATTTTGTGTTTCTCATTAGGTGCCCTGTACTGCTGTATAGTCAGTATTTGTAAAAGTACCGTACATGCACCGTCGTAAAACCGAATTATTTCCTGATGCCTGCTGCCGTACGTACATACCGCTCTGTTTGTTTTCGAAAGAAGCGTAACCTATATATCAACTGATCAACGACGGAGGATTTATTTCTGGATCGCCCGCGATGAAAACACCAACAGCAGCAGCAGCAGCAGCAGCAGCAGCAGTCGGTCCTGGTACAGAAAGCAACCCACCGGCGGGATGAGGGAAATAACATAGAACCCAGTGTCTTTTCTGGACGCATGCTACGGTACAGTACAGGACACCAAATAAGAAACGGGCTAATAAGAATGCCAGGCTGAGATTTAGAGGAAAATGATGAATTCGGGAGTCGTTATCTTGAAGCTAGTGTAGAAAGCACCCTCTCTCAAATAAGAATTCTAGCCTGGGCCATACTTCCTGTTTCTTATTAGGTGTCCTGTACTGTAGAGGTGCACTATGTTTTTTTCTGAGGGTCCTCACCTGAGGACCTCCACGCCTCACCGAAAACTGGGTTCAGAGGAACCGAAAAACGCTACCCGATCAATTAAATAACATGGCCAAACCTTACGATGGAAGCAAGTATTATTTACGGGGGACCATAGTAAATAGGACCTACGGTACACAGAAAAACCTATATATTTACCTGTTTTTTGCAACAATATTTGGTCCTATTTACTATGGTCCCCCGTAAATAGTATTGCAAAGCAAGAATGAAGGACCGACGGGTTTGGGTTGAGGGGCCCGATCCTTTAGAAACGATTCAACCCAAAAGTGCTATTAATAACTCTATCGCAGCACGGGTCTCTGCCCAGAAAGGTCGTGATGAACCGTTTTGTTGTTCACAATTCCCGCCAAACGGTCGTTACATTTCTGGACAAAGTGGTATCATATATCATATCGCACTGCACAGATCTATGGGGGATGACCCTTTTTTTGGAGGGTCATCTCCCATAGGACACAGATCACAGATTATTAGTATATAGTACCGAGCAGCCCCGAGGGCATGATGCCTCCACGATGCCCTACGATACCCTTTACAGCATGTAGTCATGTAGACTATCGACCACAGCAGTCAGACAGCGAACACGTGGACACCATTTTTTTTCTGTTTTCCTCCTTTTTTTCTCCATCCCATTTATTATCTTCGCCCTTCTTTTTCTCTCAGCCCTCTTTAGTCGTAACTCAGACCCGGGGCCACTACAGCAGTGAGAAGTAGATTATTCTCCTCCCTCCCTACTACGGTATATACGTGCCTTGCAGTTTTATCCCGATAAGATTTCAGCACCTTGTTCCCTCGTCGACTCTCGTCGAATCGTGCCTATGCCCACGCTATAATAGGC
Source organism: Saccharina japonica (assembly GCA_008828725.1). NCBI lineage: Eukaryota > Phaeophyceae > Laminariales > Laminariaceae > Saccharina > Saccharina japonica. Next base: position 5,792 of record MEHQ01000799.1, read on the forward strand.
GCTCTCGACAGAGGTTGGTGTCATTTGAGAATGAAAATCACCATATACGGAGACTCGAGCGCTTGGCCTCAGCCAGTTTTCTGCTGGACCACCGGGGCTACGTACTGCCCTCGACAATTCCTACGTCGTTATCGTGACGACAGAGCTTTTATCTCTCGACAACAGCTATATAGTAGGATGAGGAATCAGCACGGACACTGACTGGGTGTGCTGGATGTCGACCGAGTAGAAATAACGGAGAACACACAACGCGATGTATAATACGAGTAATAGTGTATGGGCTTGGAATCACCCAGTTTTACTATTACGGAGGACCATACATAGTAAGGGCCCGAATTAACGAGTATAAAATAATTTCAATTTGGAAAAAATAATATTCAAATTCGCTTTTCATTGGTCAACACACGCACCAGCACCAAATATTATGCCCCAAGATCCATTTTTTTTTGTGATGGTGCGTGTGTTGACCAATGAAAAGCGGATTTGAATTTTTTTTTTTCCAAATTGAATTTTTTTCTTCTTCGTTAAAACGGGCCCTAAATAGGACCAAAATACGTGATGTTAGTAAAAATAAGGGAACTATAGGTTTTTGTGTCTTCCGTAGGTCCTATTTACTAGTATTTACTATAGCCCCCCGTAGTACAGTGTAGACATCATACCTCCATCATATACGAGTATTATACGAGCAGCAATACGAAGAATGCCAAGCAAAAATCTAGTCTACTCTCGGGTGCCTATGTTTCATACCTCTTGTGTAAGCAAAGGCGATGATGGTGTTTGATGGTGTGAAGGCAATGCTGGTGTTGAAGTTGATGCCACAATTGCCATGATGCCAATGTCTACCCAGTGGTCACGAAACTGCACAACAAGGAGTCTACGAATAGGTATCATGGGTACCAGGTACCAGGTATACAAATGTACATACGAGTACCTGGTACTTGAAACATGTATTAATAGTACCAGCTATGAACTACTGTACTGCTGTAGTTCCTATTAATAGTACGTAGTGACAAAGTTACAGCAAACCCACGGTTTATTTTTCACAGCAGATAAGACACACGCTCCCTGAATTCTCCAGCGTCAGACTTATTCTCGTGTCATACACAGGATGTGTGTAAATCCTTCATGGGGGCATATGTAGATAAAATCCGTACGTGCGTACGCGCGATCGAAGTATCGCACACAGCTTGCAAAATATGAGTTTCGACGAAATCCTCGATCTCACAGCTGTTTTTTGTTTAATTTTTGTAATTGCATACCGCCGTATACTGTAATCAAGATAATACCCCCCCCTCGGACAAATTTACGAACCCGTTTTCTCGATATACTCTGTAATACTTGGTATATCAAGAGGGGCATGCACAACCAGAATTATGGTTTTGGAAATATCTCGTCGCGCCTTTTCCATCGCAGACGCATCACTCGGCGTTTGACAGAACGTCGGAGGGGGGAGTGTTCTCTTATCACCCGTATTTTATATATCACCCTTGTGTTATGTTATCACCCGGTGTGTTATCTTATCACCCGGTGTGTTATCTTATCGCCCGTGTGTTATCTTAACACCCGTGTGTTTTCTTATCACCCGGTGTGTTATCTTATCACCCCGTGTGATATTTTCTTATCACCCGTGTGTTATCGAACCACCCGTACACCCGTGTGTTATCTTATCACCCGGTGTGTTATCTTATCACCCCGTGTGATATTATCTTATCACCCGTGTGTTATCTTGCCACCCGTGTATTATCGAACCACCTGTACACCCGTGTGTTATCTTATCACCCGGTGTGTTATCTTATCACCCCGTATGATATCATCTTATCACCCGTGTGTTATCTTATCATCCGTGTGTTATCGAACCACCCGTGTGATATATCATCACCCGTGTGATATTATCTTACCACGCGTGTGGTATATTATCACCCCGTGTGTTATAATAGGGTACTTTTGATCCCTTCGGGGCCCCGAGATGGCGACCAAAACAACGAAAATATTAGCCTGTTCTCGACCGTCTACGAACAGCGTGAGCCCCCAGCAACACGAGCGGGCCCATGTATCGCCGGGTGCCGTACCGTATGCATGCCTCCTTGCGTTGTAACTCCCGACACCAACTGATTGCGTCATGCCCCAACTACGCAGTGGCCGTTCCTGTAACCGTCACTTTATGTCACCAAGTTTCCCCTATAGTAGAATCAAGTCCCCCAAGAGGATTGTCTGTAAGTTGGACGACTGAAAGTCGCGAGCTACGAGGGCATTTATTTGTTGGCTACCTGGTAGGCATTATGGTCACAGGGGTAGGGGTCCCAACTATCCGACTATTTTTGTTTCGTTGCTTGTGGAAGGTGGCTTATTTTGCCACGCAGGAGGACCACTCGCTCAGAAGAGAGGGAGAGAGAGATATAGCTAAGAGGTGTCCAATTTGCAGGGCAGCTCATGGTACAGGAAAACCCATGACCATCGACAGTGCGTGTGCCGACGGCAGCGCGGAAAGTCGCTGGTTGGTGTTTGTTGTTGTACAGTAACTTTTGGTGCGTACGTACGCGTACACATTTATAATAAAAAAAATAGCGTCAGCCGACTAATTATGTTACGGGGGACCCACGGTGAACAGGACCCACGGTACACAAAAAACTATTTTTCGTATACTGTACAAGGGCTCCGCTCCGCGGGCGGCTGACGCCGCCCGCTACGCTCGCGCAAGGAAAGGGGCAGAAGAGGCCCATGATGTAGTGCAAGCAAGCACCGACTTGAAAATGCCAAGAGGTTCATGGTGTACAGCGAAGAAACGGCGGACTTGACATGCATGCAAAACATGCTCGGGATGCACATTAACTCCATGCTTCAGGACAACAAAGCTGTATGTTCGAAAGAGAAATCACAGCAACACGGCTCACAGCACAGCGCTGCGCTGCCTGCTGTGGTGTGTGCGATTTGTGCCTTTTTCGTGAGTATGTGTGGTAGGATAACAACAACGGTGGTGGTAGTACTTCCTACTTTGTATGTATGAAAGAGAAAGCACGGCACAGCACGGTCGTCGAGTTGTGAAGTACAAAAAACAGAAAATCAACAAAACTGAGAAATACATGTTTACGTACGCACGTACGCACATACGAGTACTCGTAACTCGTTCTCGTACTCGAACGAAACGGCAGGAGCGCAAAAAAAAAAAGTCGGAAAAAATTTGAAATCAATTTGTCGTACGCTCTCACAGCTGACGTATTTTTTAAATTTTATAAAAATCATGAAAAATTATTTTTGAAAAAAGAAAACATCAGGCCGATTACGCCGCATAAACAAAAAAAGTTGAGACGTCGTTGGCGTGTTGTCAGCCTGGACGCTCCCCGTCCCTCCGCGATCACGTCGCCATCGATTCGGTCCGGGTCAAGCTCTACTGCCTCTCTGCCCCAGTGAGCCCCGTGGCCCGCCTCGCATGGAGCCCGGTGCTAACCGTGGCCCTCGTTCGCCCGCTCCATCATGATGGTGTTCAAACTGCCGGGGTTTCTCTTTGAATCCTATTTGTTCCGATAAATAAGCACCGCTTGAATTTTATTTTACACCAATAAACGACCCTTATATTTTCGGACATGCTGCAGCAGCAACGCAGACAAAGCGCCTTCATGCTTCCCTCGTGTCTCGGTGGACACGCCACGCCTAGCCACGAAAAAGGCGACCGCGCTCCTTCCGCCCCCCCCTCTACTGGCCAGAGCCCTCCCATACCCGCGATGGCGCCGGGCTCGCCCGTGCTGCCGTGCTCTCTGGGCACACGCACGAACCCAAAACTGAAAGAGGAAGACGCCTCTCGCGAACTAACTAAAGTATATAGGGAGCAAAGAGAGAATGCAACGCTGAGCAAGTAATGACAGGAGGCGGTGTCGAAGTGGGAGCTCTGAGAGGCCAGGGATGAGTAATCCCTGAGCCAGATATTAGTAAGTAAGTCTATTTACCTATTTTTACCAACACTCTTTGATCCTATTTTCTATGGCCCCCCGTAATCGTCACCTATTACACAGTCAGTAGAGTCAGTCACTTGGCTGGATGGCTTCGCCAGCCAACTATTAATAGTAACTGTCCCGAAATATAAGTACCGTTTTTATTTAATATTAATGTACAAAAGGTGCTTATATTTAGGTACATAGTGGTGATAACTTCAACAGCCGGGACGCCCAGCCAATTTACATCTCCCTTTTTGGGCTTGCGGCTTATTAGGACTGCAGTCTCGTTGTGAGACAAAACTCTTGGAAATTTGAGTCAGATTTAGGTTTGTGTACAGTGCAGTGCTAAAAGGCTTACTTGATAATACACCAGGGGTGTATGTCGATAGATGTATATACGAAGTAGGTTAAACCAAAGCAAACCAAACAAATCTCAGACGAGGCGCACGGTAACACCAGGGCGGCAAGCAAGCCACTTCCATGACTTATGATACCATATCCATACCGTGCACTCGTACCACGTGTGATACAATAACGAGATAACACACCCCTAATGAACTCGTTGAAGCTGTCATCCATAGATGTGCAAGAAAGTCCGCCTCACAAGCGATTCTTAGTAGTGTGCAGCTCACCCTCCATGCGACTCGCCGAACACCTCACGGCGCTTCGCCGCTTGGTGCGGCACGCAAGAATGTCTGCCTGGTCGGTGAAAACCCGACATGCTCCGTCCCGGCATTGTAGGGATGCGAGGGTCTATGGTCATACGACTACGGCCATGCTTGAATATCGAGCACACCCCCCCCCCCCTACCTGCGACGAATTTCCGAACCGAGTTTGTCGAAAGCAGGGGGGGGGCACCAGACACCAGCACAAAGAAAAAGGCGGCTTTGGAAAAATCGCGTTTTTCGAGACTTTTCCACTTTCCATAGACAGGCGTATCTTCGCTCTGCGGTTCGCACCTTTTCTCTCGTGTTCCAAGAATAAAAACAGCTAATATTTTTTTTCCAAGGGGGTGTGTTATCTTACCACCCGGGTGTGATATATATATTATATCATACGATTTTAATTTTAATTTAATTTTAATTATTTCTCCCCCCACAAATAGACACAMTTTTCCTGAATTCTACAGCCTCAGATTGTGTCCCCCTCATACGGGATGTACATCCTACACGAGGACATATAAAATCCGTAAGTACGCGCGATCGAAGTGTTACACTCAGCTAGCAAAGATGAGCTTCGACGAAATCCTCGAGCTCACAGCTGTTGTTTTTTTAATTTTTTTTAATATATATACATATATACGGCGGTATTGACGCATGCTATATATATGCTATTATATACTTCGGGTAGGATATATGTGTGGGCACCCTTAATCTTCTGACGGTGATCACTTGAGGGGCTCTGAGTATCACGGATACAAAGTGTACCCTTTGAAAAAAAGTGTACCCTTCATTAGCAATACGTAGCAATCCCGTACCCTACTGCTGTTGTTTGTAGGTGTAAATCTACGTACTGTACCAGGTATATATGACATACAGTATTATACGAGTATGCATTTTCGAGCTCGCGTAAAACTGCCCGCGCGGGCACACTTCCTCAGGTGTGCCCGCATTGAAAATAGAGCCTTTCCAACCACAACGACCAGGTGGCACACCAAGCAGGCATGCCTCTCCTTAGGGTTAGGGTTAGAAGTCCGGGTCGGGGTGGTGGCCGCCGTTTGTCGAAGCCAAGAATATGCTCATCATCCGGAACGAGTACCTTAGAGTTTCGTGACAAAACCCTACCTCAGTAGAAACATAGTCACTTTATGCGGGGGCACGTCTGAGAAGTTCGCCTGCGCGGGCAGATTTACGGCTACTGTGTAATAACGTGCCAACATAGCCGCCGACCGCACTGACACCATATTTGTAGACGCTCAACAGGTAGCCCAGGAACCCGTTCACATCAGCGTCAGCCAATAATCAAGACGATTTTTCTTCAATCAAGAGACTCAGGACGACTATTCGGCAATCAAGATTTCAAGTTGACCTTTCGGAAACATAACACAAGGGTGATAATATAAAATACGGGTGATAAGAGAACACTCCCCCCTCCGACGTTCTGTCAAACGCCGAGTGATGCGTCTGCGATGGAAAAGGCGCGACGAGATATTTCCAAAACCATAATTCTGGTTGTGCATGCCCCTCTTGATATACCAAGTATTACAGAGTATATCGAGAAAACGGGTTCGTAAATTTGTCCGAGGGGGGGGTATTATCTTGATTACAGTATACGGCGGTATGCAATTACAAAAATTAAACAAAAAACAGCTGTGAGATCGAGGATTTCGTCGAAACTCATATTTTGCAAGCTGTGTGCGATACTTCGATCGCGCGTACGCACGTACGGATTTTATCTACATATGCCCCCATGAAGGATTTACACACATCCTGTGTATGACACGAGAATAAAGTCTGACGCTGGAGAATTCAGGGAGCGTGTGTCTTATCTGCTGTGAAAAATAAACCGTGGGTTTGCTGTAACTTTGTCACTACGTACTATTAATAGGAACTACAGCAGTACAGTAGTTCATAGCTGGTACTATTAATACATGTTTTAAGTACCAGGTACTCGTATGTACATTTGTATACCTGGTACCTGGTACCCATGATACCTATTCGTAGACTCCTTGTTGTGCAGTTTCGTGACCACTGGGTAGACATTGGCATCATGGCAATTGTGGCATCAACTTCAACACCAGCATTGCCTTCACACCATCAAACACCATCATCGCCTTTGCTTACACAAGAGGTATGAAACATAGGCACCCGAGAGTAGACTAGATTTTTGCTTGGCATTCTTCGTATTGCTGCTCGTATAATACTCGTATATGATGGAGGTATGATGTCTACACTGCTGTACTACGGGGGGCTATAGTAAATACTAGTAAATAGGACCTACGGAAGACACAAAAACCTATAGTTCCCTTATTTTTACTAACATCACGTATTTTGGTCCTATTTAGGGCCCGTTTTAACGAAGAAGAAAAAAATTCAATTTGGAAAAAAAAAAATTCAAATAAAGCTGTATGTTCGAAAGAGAAAGCGCAGCAACACGGCTCACAGCACCGCGCTGCGCTGCCTGCTGTGGTGTGTGTGAGTTGTGCCTTTTTCGTTAGTATGTGTGGTGGGACAACAACAACGGTGGTGGTAGTACTTCCTACTTTGTATGTATGAAAGAGAAGGCACAGCACAGCACCCGGTTGTCGAGTTGTGAAGTACGAAAAACAGAAAATCAACACAACTGAGAAATACATGTTTACGTACGTACACATCATAGGAGTACTCGTACTCGTACTCGTACTTGAACGAAACGGCAGGAGTGCAAAACAAAAAAGTCGGAAAAAATGGAAATCATTTGGTCGTACGCTCACAGCTGACGTATTTTTTAAATTTTATACAAAATCATCAACATTTATTTTTGAAAAAAAAAACATCAGGCCGATTGCGCCACATGAACAAAAAAGTTGAGACGTCGTTGGCGTGTTGTCAGCCTTGACGCTACCCGCCCCTCCGTGATCACCTCGCCATCGATTTGGTCCGGGTCGAGCTCTACTGCCTCTCTGCCTCAGTGAGCCCCGTGGCCCGCCTCGCGTGAAGCCCAGTGCTCACCGTGGCCCTCGTTCGCCCGCTCCATCATGATGGTGTTCAAACTGCCGGCTTTTCTCTTTGAATTATATTTGTTCCGATAAATAAGCACCGCTTGAATATTATTTTGCACTGATAAACGACTCTTGTATTTTCGGATATGCTGCAGCAGCAACGCAGACAAAGCGCCTTCATGCTTCCCTCATTTCTCGATGAACACGACACGCCTAGCCACGAAAAAGGCGACCGCGCTCCTTCCGCCCCCCCCTCTACTGGCCAGAGCCCTCCCATACCCGCGATGGCGCCGGGCTCGCCCGTGCTGCCGTGCTCTCTGGGCACACGCACGAACCCAAAACTGAAAGAGGAAGACGCCTCTCGCGAACTAACTAAAGTATATAGGGAGCAAAGAGAGAATGCAACGCTGAGCAAGTAATGACAGGAGGCGGTGTCGAAGTGGGAGCTCTGAGAGGCCAGGGATGAGTAATCCCTGAGCCAGATATTAGTAAGTAAGTCTATTTACCTATTTTTACCAACACTCTTTGATCCTATTTTCTATGGCCCCCCGTAATCGTCACCTATTACACAGTCAGTAGAGTCAGTCACTTGGCTGGATGGCTTCGCCAGCCAACTATTAATAGTAACTGTCCCGAAATATAAGTACCGTTTTTATTTAATATTAATGTACAAAAGGTGCTTATATTTAGGTAAATAGTGGTGATAACTTCAACAGCCGGGACGCCCAGCCAATTTACATCTCCCTTTTTGGGCTTGCGGCTTATTAGGACTGCAGTCTCGTTGTGAGACAAAACTCTTGGAAATTTGAGTCAGATTTAGGTTTGTGTACAGTGCAGTGCTAAAAGGCTTACTTGATAATACACCAGGGGTGTATGTCGATAGATGTATATACGAAGTAGGTTAAACCAAAGCAAACCAAACAAATCTCAGACGAGGCGCACGGTAACACCAGGGCGGCAAGCAAGCCACTTCCATGACTTATGATACCATATCCATACCGTGCACTCGTACCACGTGTGATACAATAACGAGATAACACACCCCTAATGAACTCGTTGAAGCTGTCATCCATAGATGTGCAAGAAAGTCCGCCTCACAAGCGATTCTTAGTAGTGTGCAGCTCACCCTCCATGCGACTCGCCGAACACCTCACGGCGCTTCGCCGCTTGGTGCGGCACGCAAGAATGTCTGCCTGGTCGGTGAAAACCCGACATGCTCCGTCCCGGCATTGTAGGGATGCGAGGGTCTATGGTCATACGACTACGGCCATGCTTGAATATCGAGCACACCCCCCCCCCCCTACCTGCGACGAATTTCCGAACCGAGTTTGTCGAAAGCAGGGGGGGGGCACCAGACACCAGCACAAAGAAAAAGGCGGCTTTGGAAAAATCGCGTTTTTCGAGACTTTTCCACTTTCCATAGACAGGCGTATCTTCGCTCTGCGGTTCGCACCTTTTCTCTCGTGTTCCAAGAATAAAAACAGCTAATATTTTTTTTCCAAGGGGGTGTGTTATCTTACCACCCGGGTGTGATATATATATTATATCATACGATTTTAATTTTAATTTAATTTTAATTATTTCTCCCCCCACAAATAGACACAATTTTCCTGAATTCTACAGCCTCAGATTGTGTCCCCCTCATACGGGATGTACATCCTACACGAGGACATATAAAATCCGTAAGTACGCGCGATCGAAGTGTTACACTCAGCTAGCAAAGATGAGCTTCGACGAAATCCTCGAGCTCACAGCTGTTGTTTTTTAATTTTTTAAAATATATATACATATATACGGCGGTATTGACGCATGCTATATATATGCTATTATATACTTCGGGTAGGATATATGTGTGGGCACCCTTAATCTTCTGACGGTGATCACTTGAGGGGCTCTGAGTATCACGGATACAAAGTGTACCCTTTGAAAAAAAGTGTACCCTTCATTAGCAATACGTAGCAATCCCGTACCCTACTGCTGTTGTTTGTAGGTGTAAATCTACGTACTGTACCAGGTATATATGACATACAGTATAATACGAGTATGCATTTTCGAGCTCGCGTAAAACTGCCCGCGCGGGCACACTTCCTCAGGTGTGCCCGCATTGAAAATAGAGCCTTTCCAACCACAACGACCAGGTGGCACACCAAGCAGGCATGCCTCTCCTTAGGGTTAGGGTTAGAGGTCTGGGTCGGGGTGGTGGCCGCCGTTTGTCGAAGCCAAGAATATGCTCATCATCCGGAACGAGTACCTTAGAGTTTCGTGACAAAACCCTACCTCAGTACGTAGAAACAGCATCATTTTATGCGGGCACGTCTGACAAGTTCGCCTGCGCGGGCAGTTTTACGGCCACTTGTGCATTTTCTTCCTTCCTTTTTTTTTAATCCCGTTTCTCCTTTTTTTCCCTTCCTTCTTTTTCTTCCTTTTTCCCTTTTTCTTCCTTTTTTTCTTTCTTCAGCTCCCTTCTTCTATTTCCTGTTGTTCCTTTTCCTGTTGGATTGATCTCACTTTCTCTTGTTTGAGGTGTACGATGTGCCACAGCAGTTATCATGCATATATCCGTACTGCTTCGTTGTATATACGATGCATTTTGTGTACTAATTTTTCCCTCGGTTATTCTTCCACTTCAGAGCTTTTTGGAGCCTGTCATGTGACTACTCGTACGGACTATCTTTTGTGCTTTGCTTTCGAATTGATTGGCCAATTCTTCCGTACGTACAAAACTCATATTCCCTGGCATCGCTGTGCTCCCCAAGGAAATAGTATGCTTTTCGCGATGAGTTAAGATGAGAACAACACAATATTTTTGTTTATCAACACGTCAACACATGACGATGTTGGGCAGTTGAGAAGCATGTCTTAAGGTCAGAAACATTTTGACCAAAAATTGCTACCTATTATAGATACCCCTATCGTACAGATAATAGCGAGCGTGTTTTGTATACCGGTATATACTTCGGTACCCGCATTTGTATGCACGTACGTTAGCCTTCGATAGCTACATCGCTGTCACTGTCCGGTGTGTGGCGTTTGAGGGCTTCCTCCGTCCACCCAAGCGAAGCTGAGAGTAACAGCTTCCTAGCCTGGGCCTTCAAAATAAAACAGAGGCTGTAGGCGGCGTGCACGTGACGATGCACGCCGTCGCTCTCAGCTTCTCTCCTCGGTACTTGTCAGCCGGGCGTTCTGTGGGATGTCGCGTTATCCCGATCTCATTCACATTTCGAGAACATACGGAACATACGTGATTTCACTTGATAGGACGCAAAGCCGTATTTTCACTTCAAATCTATAAAAAAATCTCACTTGCTTTACCCATTCGTTTGCGTTTATTTTGTTTCGGTTTTTCTCTGTTTCACAGTCTGTGACCACATAATTGGTACCAGGTATCTCTCTAGGATTAGGAATCAGGACAGACCCTGGGTGTACTGATCAGTGGTTGGATAGAAAGAACGGGTTTAATGTGAAGACAACACACAGATGCTCGTACACATGATATGATATCATACGGTATTATTATATCATATCTATTTATATCATATATATGTACACATGATATGATATCATACGGTATTATTATATCATATCTATTTATTATATCATATATATATGAGTTTGGACAAAATCCTCGATCTCACGTTTCACAGGTACTATATTGTATATGTAAGAGCAGAAGTTTTCATCATGGTGCATGTATCATACGAGCTGAACCAGTGCTCGTAAATCCGCCCTGTCGTAAATCCGCCCTGCATTGTTGTTGTATGTATATGTAAGAGCAGAAGTTTTCATCATGGTGCATGTATCATGCGAGCTGAACCAGTGCTCGTAAATCCCAGGCCCTGTCGTAAATCCGCCCTGCAGGGCGGATTTACGAGCTCTAAAGCTGTATGTTCGAAAGAGAAAGCGCAGCAACACGGCTCACAGCACCGCGCTGCGCTGCCTGCTGTGGTGTGTGTGAGTTGTGCCTTTTTCGTTAGTATGTGTGGTAGGACAACAACAACGGTGGTGGTAGTACTTCCTACTTTGTATGTATGAAAGAGAAGGCACAGCACAGCACCCGGTTGTCGAGTTGTGAAGTACGAAAAACAGAAAATCAACACAACTGAGAAATACATGTTTACGTACGTACACATCATAGGAGTACTCGTACTCGTACTCGTACTTGAACGAAACGGCAGGAGTGCAAAACAAAAAAGTCGGAAAAAATGGAAATCATTTGGTCGTACGCTCACAGCTGACGTATTTTTTAAATTTTATACAAAATCATCAACATTTATTTTTGAAAAAAAAAACATCAGGCCGATTGCGCCACATGAACAAAAAAGTTGAGACGTCGTTGGCGTGTTGTCAGCCTTGACGCTACCCGCCCCTCCGTGATCACCTCGCCATCGATTTGGTCCGGGTCGAGCTCTACTGCCTCTCTGCCTCAGTGAGCCCCGTGGCCCGCCTCGCGTGAAGCCCAGTGCTCACCGTGGCCCTCGTTCGCCCGCTCCATCATGATGGTGTTCAAACTGCCGGCTTTTCTCTTTGAATTATATTTGTTCCGATAAATAAGCACCGCTTGAATCTTATTTTGCACTGATAAACGACTCTTGTATTTTCGGATATGCTGCAGCAGCAACGCAGACAAAGCGCCTTCATGCTTCCCTCATTTCTCGATGGACACGACACGCCTAGCCACGAAAAAGGCGACCGCGCTCCTTCCGCCCCCCCCTCTACTGGCCAGAGCCCTCCCATACCCGCGATGGCGCCGGGCTCGCCCGTGCTGCCGTGCTCTCTGGGCACACGCACGAACCCAAAACTGAAAGAGGAAGACGCCTCTCGCGAACTAACTAAAGTATATAGGGAACAAAGAGAGAATGCAACGCTGAGCAAGTAATGACAGGAGGCGGTGTCGAAGTGGGAGCTCTGAGAGGCCAGGGATGAGTAATCCCTGAGCCAGATATTAGTAAGTAAGTCTATTTACCTATTTTTACCAACACTCTTTGATCCTATTTTCTATGGCCCCCCGTAATCGTCACCTATTACACCGTCAGTAGAGTCAGTCACTTGGCTGGATGGCTTCGCCAGCCAACTATTAATAGTAACTGTCCCGAAATATAAGTACCGTTTTTATTTAATATTAATGTACAAAAGGTGCTTATATTTAGGTAAATAGTGGTGATAACTTCAACAGCCGGGACGCCCAGCCAATTTACATCTCCCTTTTTGGGCTTGCGGCTTATTAGGACTGCAGTCTCGTTGTGAGACAAAACTCTTGGAAATTTGAGTCAGATTTAGGTTTGTGTACAGTGCAGTGCTAAAAGGCTTACTTGATAATACACCAGGGGTGTATGTCGATAGATGTATATACGAAGTAGGTTAAACCAAAGCAAACCAAACAAATCTCAGACGAGGCGCACGGTAACACCAGGGCGGCAAGCAAGCCACTTCCATGACTTATGATACCATATCCATACCGTGCACTCGTACCACGTGTGATACAATAACGAGATAACACACCCCTAATGAACTCGTTGAAGCTGTCATCCATAGATGTGCAAGAAAGTCCGCCTCACAAGCGATTCTTAGTAGTGTGCAGCTCACCCTCCATGCGACTCGCCGAACACCTCACGGCGCTTCGCCGCTTGGTGCGGCACGCAAGAATGTCTGCCTGGTCGGTGAAAACCCGACATGCTCCGTCCCGGTATTGTAGGGATGCGAGGGTCTATGGTCATACGACTACGGCCATGCTTGAATATCGAGCACACCCCCCCCCCCAGAAGTTTTCATCATGGTGCATGTATCATGCGAGCTGAACCAGTGCTCGTAAATCCCAGGCCCTGTCGTAAATCCGCCCTGCAGGGCGGATTTACGAGCTCTGCCTCGCTTTTTTTATACTGTTTTTAGTGCGGGACATTTTTTACTTTTTTTTTTTTAAATTCAACACTAATCCTAACCCTAACCCTAACCCCCAACCACGATATACCAATCGATGTCGTGGTTGGGGGTTATGGTTAGAGTTAGTATTGAATAAAAAAAAAACAAAATGTGAAAAAATGTCCCCCACTAAAAACAGTATAAAAAAAGCGAGGCAGACCTCATAAAAACCCGCGCCCTGCCGCAGGGCGGATTTACGCGCGCTGGAGCTGAACCCACCGCATGTACGAACATCGAGTGCACCGCGCGAACCCCCCGAGCGTCAGGCCCGCACGTAACTGGACCTCTGCTGACCTACTGCAATACATTCAGGGAGTATACCGCATATATGTAACCTTCCCTGAGTTCCACAGCTATTAATAGCTGTCAGATTTTGTTCCCCACAAAACCCTTAGGTTGTTCGCGCGGTCGAAGTATCCCACGCAGCTTGCAAATACGAGTTTCGTTAGAAAAACCCTCCACATCTCACAGCTGTCGTTTTTTTTTGGTAACTTTTTTTTGTATGTTTGTATGTACCTGTACGTACATACTTCCAATTGCATACTTCGGTATCGGCGCTCTTGGGCCTTGTACCACTTACTACGGGTAAGGGCCATAGTAAACACTAGTAAATAGCACCTACGGTACACACTAAAACCTATATATTTACCTATTTTTTACTAGCAACATGTGGTCCTATTTACCATGGCCCCCCTGTACTACTACGTGAAGCGATCCGTCGATCGCCCCATTGCTACTCGTACTGCTGTCGACAACTAGTCGCTGTGAAAAAAGAAACCCTCCATGCTCGCACATAAAGAGGCAAACACATGGCATGCCACATGCCACGCGCGATGATGATCCGCCCGCCTCAACTCAATCAACATGTATGCCATCAAGTCTCGATTGACTTTGTTTGTCCATCGTTCATGAGAATGTTGCCTCTCTGCTAAGTTTTCTTATTTTTTTTTGTTTCTTTCCTTTTTTTTTAGCCAGAGGGAGAAAGATAGGAAGTTTATGGGGGGTTTTTTCCCATTTTTTTGTTTCTTAATTTTTCATGCCGGTGGGAATCGGAAGTTTTTCTTAAACGCGTGGAAAATTTCGGGATGTTTCTACTTACTCCCTGTGATTGGTCAGCGAGGAAAACCGTGGTCTACGTGTAATGCATACCTGGTATGTACGACGTACATATCAACACCAGCCCGAACTATTAATATTACTCGTACCAGTCCGCAGTTCGAAAAAATCAAAATTCGATACAAAAGCGGCGTAGCTGCGTTTTTGGGCCGTTTTGACTCCGGCTTAGGTATTTGGGGCTACAGTTGTACCAGGTATGCATCATGAGGATTAGGGCTTGGGTGGGGTCTACACTACTTATTGAGTTGTACCCCGTTCATCTACTACCCGGGTACCCGACGGGTAATACCCGGACCTGTCACTACCCGTTCGGGTACGGGTAGGACCTGTTACCCGCCGGCTTTTTGGTTTGGACCCGGGTACTCGGGTACCCCGACACGAACGGGTACACACGGGTACCCGGGTACCCCAACATGAACGGGTACCCGCGGGTACCCGGTGATGTACGTGTCCCCGGTGCGATATCCCTCACCATACCTCCTAGAAAGCCTCTATTGAATAAACGATCTTAGAAAAAGCTGCCAGGGTCTCCATCGCGCACGCCTCTAGAAGGTATGGCGAGGCGAGGGCTATCACATCGAGGACACGTAAATTACCGGGGACCCGGTACCCGGGTACCCTCGTCCAAATGCACTGCCTGTGCGTGTTGGAGACCCTGACAGCTTTTTCTGAGATATTTTATAGGGTTTCTAGGAGGTATGGTGAGGGATGTCGCACCGGGGACAAGTAAATGACCAGGGGTACCAAAAAATCCGGCGGATAATATAGGTCCTAATAGTGTAAGTAGGTTGGATAGGACATATCGATATTACGTATCATATCGCACATACACGAGGTATATATCATATATCATATCATAAGCACAAGAAACACGGTATATGACATGGCGGCATCAACTTTTTTTCCGGGGGGAGAGGAGAGAGCGAACACAAAAACATGTGTGTGTGTTTTTACATTAAACCTTCCTTTCTACCCGTCGACATCCAGCACACCCAGTGTCGGTGCCGATTCTTCATCCTAGAGGATATCGTCTGATCATCGCCACAAACTCCATACCGTTTCAATCATGTTTTCTCTCATACGCTCTTTTGTGTGCATGTCCGCTTTCATGCCCGTGAAAAGTTATATGTGTTGTCCGGGTACCCGCACTACCCGGGTATGTGTGCCCGAAAAAACGGGTACCACCCGGCCACGGGTACGGGTAATAGATAGGAAAATTTCCGGGTACCCGTTTAAACGACCACAATATACCGGTACCCTCCTTCCTTCCCAAGGGCAAAACGGGAAAACAAACCTTAAAATGAATGGTGAGATTTCTGGACAAAAAAGGATTTAAAAAAAAACAACATTTTTTTTTCAAGAATGAATTGTTTACTTGTGGTTTTAGCATACCCAACATACCCACCCATCCACCCACCCCCGTCTCGAAAGGGATGCGCGGTCAATGGTCAAATGACTCGTAAGTCAAGCAACAAATGAGAGACCCCCCCCCCCCCTCCCGCCCTGTCTGATTAAACACCAAAAGTAACCTGTGGTCGTTTTTTTTTCGAATACCCCCTGCACCCTGCACCGTTGGGAAAATAACTAGGAGACGAAAAAAATACGAAGTACCTAAGGTAGTTCGTATAATATAACGACTAACAACCCTTTTGAAAGGCTTTTGGCATCTCAGCGGGGAAAGTTGACGAAACATATAGGCGGTTACAGACAGCAGTAGTAACGGTACAGCAGCAGTAACGGCCACTATTGATACGGGATTGGGGAGGTGGTGTGATGTATACGGTATACGTATAAAGTTGGTGTCCCGAGTCCCGAGTACCATGCAAGGAGTCCCACGGTACGGGCCCCCGACACGATCCTATTACAGTAGTACGAGCTGTACAGGACACCTACGAATAAGAAACAGGCTGATAGGGAAGCCAGGCTGAGATTTCCGAGGAAAATAAGAAGATCGGGAGTCGTTATCTTGACATGTGTAGAAAGCACCCTTTCTGAAACAAGAAATCCAGCCTGGGCCAGCTTTCCTTTTTCTTATTTGGTGTCTGTCCTGAAATACGTGATTGGGGGGGGGGTGTATACAAGTTGGTGCCCGATATGATCCTATTAATAGCTGTATTATTCCCTTCGCTGTTTTTGACCTTTTGCAGTTACACTGCTCGCAGGCCGGGGGTACATCAGTAGCACGGGACCATAGTTCCCTTCCCCCGTATCATGTCTGCGTTTATAGTCGGTGTGGAGGACTCAATTTGTTTGCCTGGCCGGCGTGAACCCGGCACGGAACACCCCGGCATTATAGGGGCACCAAGATAGAATCAGGGGGCGTATACCCCCGATTGGTGATGTTGACATTTCCAGTTTTATTTTTACCTTCACATGTAGAGGGGAGCGGAGGGCTCCAGACTATCTGTTTTTGACTGACTTTGATCGCTTTGCGGACCCTTCGGATTCTACTTTTATTTCAGTATACCTTTTTTGGGTAAAGTTAGCCTGTGACCACGGGAATCGACCGCGTCAAGTGTTGGATTAGTACGGACAGATGGAGGTACTGGATAGAGAGACCGGCACGGCTTTTACTGTGAAGACAACAACAACAACAACAACATTATACTACTGCTGGACTGCTCAGTGCTCACACTGCTCGTATGGTGTGATGGTATGATACAGGACACCTAGCAATTAACAGGAAATCTGGTCCAGGCTGGATTTCTTATTTCGAGAGAGGGTTCTTTCTACACTAAATTAAAGATAACGACTCCCGAATTTCATAATTTTCGTCTAAATATCAGCCTGGCTTTCTTTTCAAGCCTGTTTCTTATTTGTTGTCTTGTACCTGTACTGATTAATAGAATGATACATAGACGGCGGTTGATCACACGAAGAAAGCTGTCGTCGTTGTTTTTGGTCGCTTTGATAGGGCCCCAAAATGGATACCTACCTGGTATACCCATATACCAGGTATCCTATTTCCATAATAGATGTCAGGAGACAGGACTTGCAACCCTTGACAGACAGCAGATTTGCCTTGACATGCCGTGACTGACACCAAACTACTAGGTTTTAGTGTGGAACACTTCGGCCCTACACCCTTGACAGCGCCTGTTTTGCCTTGCTTGACATGTCTCCCGACATATTAGATACTCTGTATACTCTTGTGTCTTGTGTACTCTTGTGTACGAAGTTCCTATATTGTGAGGCCTGTACAGACCTTGGTCCTTGGTCCTGCTTCTAAAACACGGTTGAAATATTCTTAACTTGGTACGTATGATGTATGCTATATGGGATATGACTGCTTGTACATATACAGATGTATGATACGAAGTATAGTATTACGGAGAACCATGCCGGTCGCCCCGGTGGTCTAACTGGTAGCCACGAAGCCTGTAGGGCCGGACGTCGAGGGTTCGACTCTCCCCCATGAAGGTTTTTATTCTTAAATGACACCGACTGTCGAGAGCGTATATTATAGCGTGGGCAGGCAAAATTCGACGAAGAGTTGACGAGGGAAGAAAGTGCTGAAATCTTCTCGCGATAAAAATGAAAGACAAGAACCGTAGTGGGGAAGGAGGGAGAGGAGCCTGCGTTGTGACCCCGGATCTGAGTTACGACTAGGGAGGGAGAAAGACGGAAGTGCGAAGATAATGAATGGGATTGGGAAAAAAAATAAAAATAAAAATAGGAAATACACCAAATATTGTCAGTAGAAATTGGTAAATATATAGGTTTTTGTACCGTAGTTCCCTATTTACTACGGTCCCCCGTAGTATCAATACTATTAATAAGAAAACGAGCACAGCAAAAGAAAGTCACACTGAGTTTTGCTAGGAAAACCGGGAGGCGTTATGCTGAAAATACGTACTCTAGAGTGTAGAACGCACCCTTTGCCCTTTTTGCCCAAATAATAATTTCACCCGGGGTCAGTACGTATTATGTTTTTTAACCTACTACTGTTTGTATACCATCAACCCCAACTCACCCCCACCGATGCATCCCTTGTCGACTTCGTACGGTTGTTGCACGTCCTCGTTTGGCGCTCGAAACGCCTGAATTTTGTTGTTGAAACCCAATTGGCGGATGAATGAAACAGGTGGTCGTTATCGGCGGCGGCATGGCAGGCTTGTCGGCCACGAGGGAGCTCCGGCAAAGAGGGTGGCCGAGGGATAAAGTCGTTCTGTTGGAGGCGACCGAGGGCATCGGGGGCCGGGTAAGCATGGCGGTTTGTCGCCCCCACCACTGCTGCTGCTGCTGCTGCTGCTCCTCCTGCTGCTCCTCCTGCTGCTGCTACTGATGATGATTCGTAGCGATGATGATTCTGCTCCTGCTGCTGATGAGGATGATGTTTTTTATGCTGCTGCTGATGATATGATGACGCTGATGAGTGACTCTGCTGCTGCTGGTGATGATGATGATGATTCTAGCGCTGCTGCTGATGATCATTCTGCTGCTGCTTCTGCATGATACCAGTATGCACTACTCTTGCGTATATATACCAGGGTATATATTAACTGTCACCCTTCCCCCCCCAGCCAAAATTTGCTATACATAATAGTATACGAAGTATGGGAACAACGTAATGAGCGCCAAACTGTTGTTGGCAGGTAGATGTCTCTATTCGGAGTAGAAACGGTGCTTGCTCCGTCTCGAAAGGGATGCGTCTTTAATGGCCAAATTACTTACTCAAGGCAAGCAACAAACGAGTACACCCCCCCAAAATGAAGTACACCCCCCCGTCCCCGCGCTTGGTGCTAGCAATGCCTGCCTGGTCGGTGAAAACCCGACTTGCTCCGTCCCGGCATCGTAGGGATGCGAGGGTCTATGGTCATACGACCACGGCCATGCATGAGTATCGAGTACACCCCCCCCTGCCCCCCATGGTCATAAGACTACGACCGTGCACGACACACCCTCCGTCTCGAAAGGGATGCGTGGTCAATGGTCAAATGACTAAGGCAAGCAACAAATGAGTACCCTCCGCCCCCCCCCTGATTTGTTGTCTCTGCCAGATGCGCACTCAGCGGCATCGGTCAGGCGTCCTTTGCGACTTAGGGGCGGGGTACGTCCACGGCGCGATCGGCAACCCCCTGACAGAATTGGCCAGAGAAGCTGGCATCAAGCTCCACCAGGTATAAAGCGCAACCGGCCTACCACTCTGTCCAAAAATAGAAGAAACTTTTTAATTGAATATTAATGTAAAAACGGTGCTTATATTTATGGGCAGGAGTGGTAGAATACCGCTGGTGTCGCCATTAGCCTAATCCCCCCTTTCGAGTGACGATTAGGGCGGCAGGTTTCGTTTTGGGGTATAACCTACTGCTTGCTGTGCTCACTGCTGTACTCACTGCTGTACTACAGTAGCTGCTGTACTACTGGTGCTTGGCAGTAGAGCAGGAGGACATTTTTCGGTGAGGAAATCATGGGTTGACCGTGTTGTTGTTGGTGTTGGGTGTTGGTGGTATTGGTGGTGGTGTTGTCGTTGTTGTTGGTGGTAGTGGTGGTGGTATTGTTGGTGGTGTTGATGTTGGTGATGTTGGTGGTGTTGGTGTTGGTGTTGATGTTGGTTTTGATACTGGCGTTGGATATCATAGTTCATAACCACGTATTACTACTGTACGTATTAACACATGCTTCTCCACTCACTGGGCGGTCCTACCGACCCCCTCCGCCGCCTTGTTCCTACCGATTTGACCAAATCCGACCTAATTCGACCGAAGCCAACTGAATATGGGAGCGACGACCGAATTTGAACGGATTTGACCAATTCCAGCCGAATCCGACCGAATGCGACAAAATTGACCGAATCTGCGGATGACCGAATTAACAACCAAATCCGGCCGAACCCGACCGAATCTGACCAATTTCGATATATTCTGACCGAATTTTTCCAACCAATTCTGTCCGCTTGGGACCGAATCAGGCCGAATCTAAGGACGGTCGAATTTAGCCAAACCCACCCGAATCCGACCGAACGCGACCGAATCTGACCGATTGCGGCCGAACCTGACCGAATCTGGGGATATGCCCGAATATGGCCGAACCCGAACGAGCCCGACCGAACCTGGCCCGCACCCGACCGAATCTGACCGATTGCGGCCGAATCTGACCGAATCTGGCCAATGCCCGAATTTGACCGTACCTAATCGAATCCGGCTGAAGGTTTGCGAGGGTAACCCTTGGACAGACGACACTCCGTCGGTTGTGCTGTGCGGAGGCGGCGAGCGCGCTGCGGACTTGGAGATAGAGGGGACAAACGATGCGTACTGTGAGCTGATGAACAGGGTCAGCGACCTGGCGGAGGTGTGCGTCGACTGCAACGCTTCGGCTGGAGGTGAGAGGGCCTCCAGTTGTTGTTGTTGCTGTTGCTGTTGTTGCTGTTGTTGTTGTTGTTGTTGCTGTTGCTGTTGCTGTTGCTGCTGTTGTTGTTGTTGCTGTTGCTGTTGTTGCTGTTGCTGTTGTTGTTGCTTTTTAGGGCTGTTCACGGGTCATGAATCGACCCGCGGGCCGGGTCGGGAGCTCTTCAAAAACTCACGGGTCGGGTCAGGTCGGGTCGGGTCAGGAGGCATTCGAAATCTCGCGGGTCGGGTCGAGTCGGGTCGGGTCAGGCTAGGTGACCCCAGATGTGTATAAGAGACAGCTGCTGATGAGGATGATGTTTTTTATGCTGCTGCTGATGATATGATGACGCTGATGAGTGACTCTGCTGCTGCTGGTGATGATGATGATGATGATTCAAGCGCTGCTGCTGATGATCATTCTGCTGCTGCTTCTGTATGATACCAGTATGCACTACTCTTGCGTATATATACCAGGGTATATATTAACTGTCACCCTTCCCCCCCCAGCCAAAATTTGCTATACATAATAGTATACGAAGTATGGGAACAACGTAATGAGCGCCAAACTGTTGTTGGCAGGTAGATGTCTCTATTCGGAGTAGAAACGGTGCTTGCTCCGTCTCGAAAGGGATGCGTCTTTAATGGCCAAATTACTTACTCAAGGCAAGCAACAAACGAGTACACCCCCCCAAAATGAAGTACACCCCCCCGTCCCCGCGCTTGGTGCTAGCAATGCCTGCCTGGTCGGTGAAAACCCGACTTGCTCCGTCCCGGCATCGTAGGGATGCGAGGGTCTATGGTCATACGACCACGGCCATGCATGAATATCGAGTACACCCCCCCCTGCCCCCCATGGTCATAAGACTACGACCGTGCACGACACACCCTCCGTCTCGAAAGGGATGCGTGGTCAATGGTCAAATGACTAAGGCAAGCAACAAATGAGTACCCTCCGCCCCCCCCCTGATTTGTTGTCTCTGCCAGATGCGCACTCAGCGGCATCGGTCAGGCGTCCTTTGCGACTTAGGGGCGGGGTACGTCCACGGCGCGATCGGCAACCCCCTGACAGAATTGGCCAGAGAAGCTGGCATCAAGCTCCACCAGGTATAAAGCGCAACCGGCCTACCACTCTGTCCAAAAATAGAAGAAACTTTTTAATTGAATATTAATGTAAAAACGGTGCTTATATTTCTGGGCAGGAGTGGTAGAATACCGCTGGTGTCGCCATTAGCCTAATCCCCCCTTTAGAGTGACGATTAGGGCGGCAGGTTTCGTTTTGGGGTATAACCTACTGCTTGCTGTGCTCACTGCTGTACTCACTGCTGCACTACAGTAGCTGCTGTACTACTGGTGCTTGGCAGTAGAGCAGGAGGACATTTTTCGGTGATGAAATCATGGGTTGACCGTGTTGTTGTTGGTCTTGGTGTTGGTGGTATTGGTGGTGGTGTTGTCGTTGTTGTTGGTGGTAGTGGTGGTGGTATTGTTGGTGGTGTTGATGTTGGTGATGTTGGTGGTGTTGGTGTTGGTGTTGATGTTGGTTTTGATACTGGCGTTGGATATCATAGTTCATAACCACGTATTACTGCTGTACGTATTAACACATGCTTCTCCACTCACTGGGCGGTCCTACCGACCCCCTCCGCCGCCTTGTTCCTACCGATTTGACCAAATCCGACCTAATTCGACCGAAGCCAACTGAATATGGGAGCGACGACCGAATTTGAACGGATTTGACCAATTCCAGCCGAATCCGACCGAATGCGACAAAATTGACCGAATCTGCGGATGACCGAATTAACAACCAAATCCGGCCGAACCCGACCGAATCTGACCAATTTCGATATATTCTGACCGAATTTTTCCAACCAATTCTGTCCGCTTGGGACCGAATCAGGCCGAATCTAAGGACGGTCGAATTTAGCCAAACCCAACCGAATCCGACCGAACGCGACCGAATCTGACCGATTGCGGCCGAACCTGACCGAATCTGGGGATATGCCCGAATATGGCCGAACCCGAACGAGCCCGACCGAACCTGGCCCGCACCCGACCGAATCTGACCGATTGCGGCCGAATCTGACCGAATCTGGCCAATGCCCGAATTTGACCGTACCTAATCGAATCCGGCTGAAGGTTTGCGAGGGTAACCCTTGGACAGACGACACTCCGTCGGTTGTGCTGTGCGGAGGCGGCGAGCGCGCTGCGGACTTGGAGATAGAGGGGACAAACGATGCGTACTGTGAGCTGATGAACAGGGTCAGCGACCTGGCGGAGGTGTGCGTCGACTGCAACGCTTCGGCTGGAGGTGAGAGGGCCTCCAGTTGTTGTTGTTGCTGTTGCTGTTGTTGCTGTTGTTGTTGTTGTTGTTGCTGTTGCTGTTGCTGTTGCTGCTGTTGTTGTTGTTGCTGTTGCTGTTGTTGATGTTGCTGTTGTTGTTGCTTTTTAGGGCTGTTCACGGGTCATGAATCGACCCGCGGGCCGGGTCGGGAGCTCTTCAAAAACTCACGGGTCGGGTCAGGTCGGGTCGGGTCAGGAGGCATTCGAAATCTCGCGGGTCGGGTCGAGTCGGGTCGGGTCAGGCTAGGTGACCCCATCCGACCCGACCCGCGAGTCTCGACCCGACCCGCGAACAGCCCTGATTCTTGGCAACTTGTTTTCACATTCACTCACGTCCAAAATCGTGCGTCCGTGATGACAGGGACAGGCTGAAGAAAAAGTGGAGCAAAATAATACCTCAGGGGGGGGAAATGTAGTGTATACGAGTATTAATAGTGCTTGTGCACTACTGCTGTATCATGTGTACGTATCATATATATGTTCGCGATACCACTGTTCCGGGGGACCATAGTAAACACTAGTAAGTAGAACCACCTAATTGCGAGTAAAAAGTTGTAAATATGTAACTATGTAGGTTTTAGTGTGTCCCGCAGGTCTCCTATTCACTCTTAAGGCCCCTCCCCCGCCGCCGCCGCCTCGGTACAGGCGCCATCGAAGGCCTCCTCCTGGAGGAGCCGTTCTGCTCCCTTTCCGAGCGCGAGATGGCACGGCTGCGGCTGCGGCTGTTGACGCTGGCTCTCTGGTTCGGATGCGACTTGGACGAGTTGCAGCTTAGGTCGCTGGAGATGGACGACAAGATTCTCCCGGATGGGCAGGTAGGTCTGTTGTGGCCGAAGGCGCCCCTGCAGCAGTAGTAGTAGTTTTTTTTCAAGGAAAGCACCTTCTTTTTTTTTGGCGCCCCTACAGCAGTTTTTTTTAAGGAAAGCACTTTTCTTTTTTCTTTTTCTTTTTTGGGTAAGGCTCTTCATATTAGGAGAGAGCTCTCTCTCTATATATATATAGAACACAGGCCTGCAACAAAAATGATTTTCGATTTCGAAAATATCCTCGATCTCACAGCGTGTTTTTTTTTTGTTTTTTTTGTTTGTTTTATATAATATGTACCAGGTAAGGCTCTTCATGTCAGGAGAGCTCTATATTACACACGCCTGCAACAAAAATGAGTTTCGATTTCGAAAATATCCTCTCGATCTCACAGCGTGTTTTTTTTTTTTTTTAATATATATGTAAGGCTCTTCATATTAGGAGAGCTCTATATTACACACGTCTGCAACAAAAATGAGTTTCGATTTCGACAAAATCCTCGATCTCACAGCGTGTTTTTTTTTTTTTTTTTTTTTTTTTTGTAAGGCTCTTCATGTCAGGAGAGCTCTATACCGGTATTACACAGGCCTGTAACAAAAATGAGTTTCGATTTCCAAGAATTCGTCGATCTCACAGCGTGTGTTTTTTTTTTTGTTATCAATACGTATAGACAATCACCCCCAACGACCGGCTTTTTGATACATGAAAAGGGTGTTTTTTCGGCGAATAATTATGTTTTGGTTGGAATCAATTTTGGTTGTAAGATTTTTTTGCGGTTCTGTTTTTCTTCTTAAGAAATGACCCCTAGCACATCTGGAACTCTCCTAAGAACCTTCCTGCAGTAGTAGTTAATCCAACCCCAATAACAAATAGGTTACGTATGTGGAAGGTAGAAGTGGCAGTTTGGCCACTTTTTGCTATTTTTTTCTGGGTTGGGTTAACGTTCCACGGGCCTGGGCATTTTTTTTATATATAGGAAACAGACCATAATAAACCTATATCGCCAAATTGGTTCCAGCCGAGCTATTTGCAAACACCATACCACTCTGTCCGTAAAAGTAAGGACCGCTTGTATATCAATATGTAGTACAAACGTTTCTTATATTTCGGGAGTGAGTGGTATATACAAGTACTACGTAATGATAGCTGATCTTTCGCTTGCGACCGACGGAAATACTCATGGCTCTCTACGTATTGCTGTGCTGTGCTGTGCTGTACCGACGTACCGACCGATCCCTTCCCATCGATCCTCAGGGTATCTACGGAGATTTTCCTGGGCCGCACTGCATAGTGGAGGGGGGAGTTGAGCGCCTTGTTCAGGCAGTTGCCAACGCACAGGTACGGTACGGATATGTATGCGCCGAGGACGCTAGGGTCGAGTAAAAACAAATAATATACTTCGTATATATATAGGATACCTATGGATATGCTTATACAGGTATGGAAAAATTGAGTTATGGTGTGGCCCGCGTGTGGTTATCATATAAGTATAGTAGTATCGGCCGTTTCGTAAGAAAACAGACTTTCATAAATCTAATGTAGACTTTTTTTATAAAATTCATCAGAAAGTATGTAGCCTAGGCGCTCGCCGTTTTTTTTTATTATTATTATTTTTTTTTAGTCCATCCCTTTTATTATCGTCGGCCTTCTTTTCTTTCTCCCTCTCAACTCGTAACCCAGATCCGGGGTCACATATATAGTAGGCTCTTCTCCCCCCTCCCCCACTCAAGGTACATACGTGCCTTGATTTTTATGGCGAGAAGGTTTCAGCAGTTTCTTCCCTCGTCGACTCGCGTCGAACTATGCCTACCGTCTATATATAGGAAATTGTGATGAATCGACCACGTTCTCGCTCCCGCCAGTGTAAGGATGTTAGCCTGACATCTGACATAAGGATGTTATCCCAACATCTGACCTAAGGATGTTAGTCTAACATCTGACATAAGGATGTTAGCCTAACATCTAACATAAGGATTCTAGCCCGACATCTGACATAAGAATGTTAGCCCAATATCTGAAGTAAGGATGTTAGCCTAACATCTGACATAAGGATGTTGGCCCAACATCTGATTTCAGGTTTGTTGAAAGAGGGGGCGATTGCTTTATTACGAGAAGGGTTTTGGGATATAACGCCATCTACAGTAGTATATTTCTACTCCTAACCTTGACCGGATTTTTTCCCGCACACGATCGATCTTCTCTGATCTAATATCGATACGAGCAGCAATCTCGATATCAATCGTCGGCGTCAAATATCAACTCATCTCAGATAATCTCTCAATCTCAACATCATACCATCTCGTCTCAGTACCAACTCATGTTTTATCTTACCCTCAATGTCAACCTCAATCTCCATCCCAATTCCAACGTCTATCTCAATCTCAAAATCTCAACGTTAAAACCTCAATCTCAAAACCTCAACCTCAAATCTCCAATCCCAATCTCAAATCTCAAATCTCAAAATCTCAACCTTAATCCCGATCTCAAAATCTCAACAAAATGATACATCAAATCTCATCTCAATCTCGTCTTACGATATACTACAACGTTTCTGCCCGCGATTTTCCGCCCTCTCTCTCTCTTTTTTCCCCCCCTCCCCTCCTCCGCGTGGAAGGTGCGAGAGTGTCTTCGCCTCAACGCTCCCGTCTGCCGCGTGGCCATCACCCGCACCAGCACCAGCGGCGACAGCACCGAGAAAAGCGCTAGCGGGGGGGCGATTCGCGTGTCCATCAAGAAGGTGTCTCCCCCGAAAGGGGCAGCGGGGGCAGGGGGGTGGATGGGAGTGGAGCCGGAGGAGGAGGTGGAGGAGGAGGAGGAGGAGGAGGAGATGGTGCGGGCGGACGCGGTTATCGTGGCCCTCCCACTGCCGCTGATGCAGCAGGGCGTGGTGGAGTTCGACCCTCCGTTACGAGAGGTGCGCTTTTCTTTTCTTTTGAGTACTGTTTTTTTTTTCTTCTTGTTTTTTGTTTTTGGATGTTGCTATATATAGACGTACGCGAGCTGGTTTGGGTTCGACCTAAGCGCCATCGGTGTGTGGTGAGCGGACGGGCGTAAGTGATTACAAGCTCTCGCGTATAAGCGAGCAACAGGGGTCTGTCTGTATATACGTATATACGTTTGCCATGAAATTAGCACACGTTCGAATACCGATAGTGAAAGCTGTAATGCGAGGGACCGGACAGGGCTCCAGCGCACCGAAGTCTTCCGTTGTGGCGCCCCCCCCCCAAACACGCCGCCAACCATCGCCCTTGTTATCCTATTTTTTTGTCAGCCGTGAAAAACAAAACTCTTATATACGACTGCGTTGTACCGGTTGCCAAGTCAACCACCCTAAATCAAAACTCCTGTTTCGTAGAAATCAACCAAGACCTCCCTCCCGTCCCCCCATATCATCCCCCGTCCACTGCCGCGCACCGATAGCCACGCCATCTCCTCTCGATATGGCTGTCTGCCGTAGAAAAAATATATAAACACGCCTCCCCGCTGTCTCCCTTGTCCCACTCCTCGTTGCGACGCCTAATGATGCCGACCTTCCTTCGGCCGTCTTTGCTACACGTATTTCCTTTGTTGTTGTCACCAGACAAGCAGGGCGGCGTTATCGCGTCTGCGAATGGGCTACTACGAGAAGGTCACCGTGGAGTTCCAAGAGGAATTTTGGCCCACGGACGCCCCCTTCATCGGGTGCTGCCCCGCCGCATCTCCCGCTGGGGGAGACACCTCCTCATCCTCGCTCCCCGTCGCCGCCGCCACCGCCGCTGCCGCCGCTGTTGCTGCCGCCCCCAACGGCTCCCGTCCCCTCCCCCCTCCCGCGGCTCCCTTGGAAACCCATCGCGCTCCCCCTTCTGGGCCGTCCTTCCCGCGTGTAGAGTCGTCGCCGTTACCAGCTGTGTCGAAGGGTCATCGCCACGCCGCCACCACTACCACCACCAAGGCTATCCCGAGCCTGCCCGGGAAACGACAGGGGGCGGTACCCACCGTGGCAACCCCAGCTAGACCGGTAATGGCGGCGGCAGCGGCGGCAGCGGCGGCGGTAGTGTTGGCACCGGCGGCGGCGGCGGGGGCGGCGGCAGCGCCGGTTACTAAGCCGTCGGTATCGGCTGTGCGGGTGTCGAAGGAGGCGTTTGACGCCCTTGCGGAGGCCAACCCCGCCATCGTGTCGCCGGCCCCCATTTTCCTGGAAAATTACTTGTGGTCCAAGGGAGTTCCGGTGCTCACGGCGGCG
The DNA here is from genome assembly GCA_008828725.1 of Saccharina japonica. Lineage (NCBI taxonomy): Eukaryota > Phaeophyceae > Laminariales > Laminariaceae > Saccharina > Saccharina japonica. Next base: position 34,085 of record MEHQ01000799.1, read on the forward strand.
ATAACGGGCGAGCGCGCGCACGCCATCTCGGCCGCGGCCGCGGTGGCTGCGGCGGCGGCGGCGGGTAGGGCTGGGAATAATAATAAGGGCGCGGACGACTGGAGGGAAGCGCACGCGGCAGAGGTGTACCGTCGGCTGGTGAAGCCCGCCCTCGTCGACGCCTTCGCGCAGAAGGGCAAGGAGATACCTGAGCCCGTATCTGTCGTCGTCAGCAGGTGCGTTTTCTTTTTATCAGCCTGGAGGGGTGTCCCGCCGCCGCCGCCGCGTTGACCACGCGCTTTCTGTGGAAAGGGCATGTTGAAGGAAGGCGGGAGGGGGCGGGGGGGGGGGGGGGG
>MEHQ01000799.1:40142-62754 GCA_008828725.1 Saccharina japonica
CCATGATCATGGCGATCATCCTGGCGGCCGTACTTCCTCAACTTCGTGATCTCGGCCATCGGCCTCACCGGCGCGGGTGAAACACGGTCATCACCTCGCTCGGCCTCAGCCCCTACGCGCTCCTCGGCGTGGTGGTGCTCTTCTACCTCGTGCTCGCATGTTCATGGAAACGCTGTCGATGATGGTGGCGACGGTGCCATCGTCACGCCGTGTTGTCGTCGCGGCGGGGTTCGATCCGGTCTGGTTCGGCGTCGTCGTCATGCTCCTGATGGAGCTGGCGATGATCACCCCGCCGGTCGGCATCAATCTTTACGTCGTGCAGGGACTGAGGAAGCGCGGCGGATCGATGATGTTATCATCGGCGCTTCGCCCTTTCGTGATCGCCATCATTGGCGACCGTCGGGCTCCTCGCCCTCTGGCCACAGCTTGCGCTGTGGATCCCAGCACAATGCGCTGACACGTTCTGCGCTGACACGTTCCCCGGAGACCAATTTGACGGATCCCCATATCCGGATCGGCATCGACATCGGCGGTACCTTCACATCTCCAGATCCTCGACGAAGCGAGCGTAGCCTCGTCAGCTTCAAGACCCCCACCACCCCGACGATCCCTCCATCGGCCTCGTCACCGGCATCTTCGCGCAGCCGAGCGTTATGGCTCGCGTGCGAGGCGATCCGCCTTCTGGTGCACGGCACCACCATCGCCACCAACGCGGTGCTGCGCAGCGCCGCCTCGCCAGGGTGTCCTCCTTGACGACGGCGGGCTTCGAGGATGTGCCGAAATCGGCCGCCCACGCGCGGCGCGACATCTACGGCCTCAAGCCCTACCAGGAGCCGCCGCTGATTGCCCGCGACCGCCGCCTCGGCGTCACCGAGCGCGTGCGTGCCGACGGCTCCGTCGAGACCCCCGCTCGCCGCCGGCGCCCTCGAGGGCGCTGCTGCCCCGCCTCGACGCGCTGGGCGCGGAGGCGGTGGCCATCTCGCTCCTCAACGCCTTCGTCAACCCGGCGCACGAGGAGGCGCTGGCCGAAGCGCTGGTCAAGGCGCCGCCCGACCTTCCGGTCTCCATCTCCTCGTCGATCAGCCCCGAGATCGCGAGTACGAGCGTACCTCCACACCGGTCCTCAACGCCCTGCTGATGCCATCGTCGGCGGCTATCTCGACAGGCTGACCGGCCGGCTCGAGGAGGCGGCATCGCCGGCCGCCTCCTCCTCGTCCAGTCAACGGCGGCGTCTGCACGGCCGATCTCGCCAAGGCCGAGCCCGCGCGTCTCCTGTTGTCCGGCCCCTCCGGCGGCGCCTCGCCACCTTGCGCACCGCCGCGCGCTGGGCCGCGCCAACGTCATCGTGGCGTCACATGGGCGGCACCTCCTATGACGTCTGCGTCGTCGCCGACGACCAGCTCACCTCGCGTGACGCAGGGCGAGATCGACAACCTCCCCGTTCGCCTGCCCATGGTGGAATCCGCACCATCGGCTCCGGCGGCGGCTCCATCGCCCGCGTCGACGAGGCCGGACGCCTGCGCGTCGGCCCGCAAAGCGCCGGCTCCGAGCCGGCCCGTTTCCTACGGCCGCGGCGGCACCGAACCCACGGTGACGACGCCAACGTCGTCATGGCCGCCTCGACCCGGACTTCTTCCTCGGCGGCGCGATGGCGCTCGACCAGAAGGGCGCCGCCGCCCCATCGAAAGCCGCATCGCCAAACACTCGGCATGGCGACGGAAGCCGCCGCCGAAGGCATCATCGCGGTGACGGAGGCCAACCTTGCCGCCGCCGCCCGGCTCAGCCTCTTCGAAAAGGGGCTCGACCGCGCCGACTTCGCGCTCCTGTCGTTCGGCGGCGCGGGCGGCCTTCACGCCACCGCCGTCGCCGATGCGCTGGGATCGACGAGGTGATCTTCCCGCCGACGCCTCCACCTTCTCGGCCTTCGGCATCCTCCACTCCGACATCACGCACGATCTCGCCCGCTCGCGCGTCGTTCCCGCGGACGCCGCCGCCCTTCCCTTCCTCGCGAGACGCTCGCCGACCTTCGCGCCCAGGGCGACACCCTCCTCGTCGAGGACGGCGTGCCGCAGGCCGACCGCCGCGCCGCGCCGTCTCTGTCGACATGCGCTACGCGGCCAGGCCTTCGAGCTCGTCGTGCGTGGGAAGTGGATGCGGTCGACGCCGACGCACTCGCCTTGCTCTTCGCCGACTTCCACTCCCTCCACCCAGCCGCTTTTCCTATTCGGACCCCGCCGCCGCGACCGAGATCGTCGCCGTGCGCCTCAGCGCCATCGGGCTGACGCGCGAGGTCGCCGCCACGCACGACGCCCCGGCGGGCGAGACGGCCGCCACCAGGACGCGCGACGTCGTCGTCGGCGGCACATGGCGGCGGTCGCCATCCACCGCCGCGCGGCACTCGCCGCGCGAGATCACCGGCCCCGCGCTGGTGGAGGAAGAATACACCACGAGCTACATCGGCGATGGCTGGACGCTGACGCGGCGCGCCCCGCCGGCACCCTGATCGCCCGGAGGACCGCCGCATGACATTCGATGCCCTGAGCCCGTCAGCCTGGAGATCTTCCGCAACCGCCTCACCGCCACGCGGCGCGAGATGGACGTCACCGTCTGGCGCACCTCGCGCTCCACGTGTGTGCGCGAGCTCCTCGACTATTCGACCGCCGTGTTCGACCGCAACGGCTACAACGTCGCCCAGCCGCGCGCATACCGCAGCACCTCAACTCGATGGGCGCCGGCCTCCTCACCGTCATCGGCGAGTTCATGGACGTCGAGACATGGAGCCCGGCGACGTCGTCATCACACGACCCCTATTGCGGCGGCCAGCACATCCCGCACATCCTCGCCTTCCGCCCGGTGTTCGTGCGGCAAGCGCATCGCCATCGTCGGCACGCTCTGCCACCACCTCGACATGGGCGGCATGGCGGCCGGCTCCTATTCGGCCACCCACCGAGATCTTTCAGGAGGCCTGCGCATCCCGCCCCTCAAGCTGCTGCGGCGCGCGCGTGAGTGGACGAAAACGTCTTCGCGATGATGACGCAGAACGTGCGCCGCCCCGACATGCTGAAGGGCGACTCGAGGCGCAACTCGCCTCCCTCGCGGTGGGCGAGGCCAACGTCGCCCGCCTCGCCACCCGCGTCGGCAGCGAAACCTTCGTCGCCGCCTGCGAAAAGATCCTCGACCAGTCCGAGATGGGCATGCGGGCGATGCTCGCGAAGATCCCCGACGGCACCTACACCTTCGAGGACTTCATCGACGACGACGGCATCACCGACGACCCGATCCGCATCCACGCCGCCGTGACCATCGCCGGCGAGGAGGCGACCATCGACCTCAGCGGCTGCAGCCCGCAGGCGAAGGGCCCCGTCAACGCACGCTCGCCTCGGCGCTGTCGCGGCGTCACCTTCGCCATGCTCGCCATCTCGACGTAGACATTCCCGCCAACGCCGGCGCATCGCGGCCACTCACCATCGTGGCGCCAAGGGCCTCGTCATCAACGCACAGCACCCGGCGCCGGTGGCCAACCGCATCGCCGCCACGCACCGGCTGGCGACCACCATCCTCGGCGCCCTCCACCAGGCGATCCCGAGCGGGTGCCCGCCGCCTACTACGGCACCAGCTACGTGGCGACCTTCCAGACCATCGGCGAGGACGGAACCCGCGGCGTGCTCGTCGAGATCGAGGTGGCGCGCTCCGGCGCCATCACAACGTGGATGGCCTATCCGCTTACACCTACGGGATGCACAACAACTCCAACATTCCGGCCGAGATGATCGAGAGCGAGATGCCGCTGACGATCGTCTCCTACGGCCTCCTGCCGGGATCAGGCGGGACAGGCCGCCAGCGCGCGCGGCCTCGGCCTCTTCGCGAGTGGCGCGTCGACAGCCCCGAGGCGACCTTCTCCGCCAACGCCGAGCGTTTTCGCGTGCGCCCCTACGGGCTGGCCGGCGGCGGCGAGGGCCGCGAGGGCCACATGATGCTGATCCGCAACGGCAAGCGCACCGAACTCGGCTCCAAGGTCAACAACCTGGCGCTGAAGCGGGGCGACATCATCCGCCTCGAGACCTCCGGCGGCGGCGGCTACGGGCCTTCGGCCGAGCGCGACGCGGCGGCCATCGATCGCGACGCCCGGCTCGGTACGCCTAATTCGATCAGGGAAAATGCGGACGGCGCTTTGCGCCGGCTTTGGCTTAAAGTGCGAGGGGAGTTCCCCCTCGCGCTCCCTCCGTCTCGGCGACTGCCAGGGTTCCAGCCCCCTTGTCCCTTCGGGACGGGCTGGATCCCTGATCCATCGTGAAACGGGCTGCGGCGAGGTCAAGGGGATCGCTTCGCTCCGTCCTCGCTGTCCTCGGCTTCGCCTGCGGCAACTGCGGGCGGCCCTTGACCTCGCCGCAACCCTCAGCAATCCGCAAGAATGTGGCGTCCGACCGGGGAAGGCGTTGAGCTCTCCTCGGCGAGCAGTGCGATGCCGAAGGTCGCCTCGAGGATCTCGGCGGCGTCGAGGCAGACGTCTCGCGCCAGGGCGCCGCGACGAGCTGGATGCCGCAGGGCACGCCTCCTCGATGCGGTCGCGAACGTCATCGCCGGCACACCGAGGAGCGGCAGCGCGATCTGCGGCATCTGTGCCTGCCAGATCCGCTCCAGCGCCGCGTCGCCGGTCAGATCCTCATCCGGGCGAAGGGAAGCTCCGCCGACACCGGCATGAGGACGATGGATAGTCGGCGAGGAAGCAGCGCCACAGCCGCATCAGGGCCGACCGGCGCGAAGACCTCGTCGAACCGCTCCGCGTCGAAGCGGGCCGCCGCGCGCCGCATTGTAGCGCAGCGCGTCAGCGCACCGATGTCGCCTTCCTTTTCCGGGGTCGCCATCTGGGTGTCGAAATCGACGGAGAACCAGAGGTCGCGCTGCAGGTCGACCGCCTCGCGGAGCGGCGTGCGTCGGCGGGTTCCTCAACGGTCCGCCGGCCTTGCGCAGCGTCGCGGCGGCGCGTTCGATGTCGGCCACGATGCGCGGATCGGCGGTCATGCCGTCGGGCGGCGCGCGCAGGACGGCCGCGCGCCGCGGCACGCGCGGGGCCTACGAGCGGCACGGGCGCGCTCATCGGATCCTCGGCGAATAGCCGGACATGGTTTCCAGCGCCAGGCGGAGATCGTCCACCCGGCGGGCCAGCGGCCCGGACACCGCCATGAGCTGGGAGCCGATCGCCCGCTCGGGCCGCGAGGCATTGTGCGCCGGAATGCCGCGGGTCGGCCGCAAGCCGTGCACGCCGCAGGCATAGGCCGGGTAGCGGATCGAGCCGGCGATGTCGGTGCCGTGGCCGATGACGCAGTACCGGCCGCCACCGAGGCACCCGCACCGCCGACGAGCCGCCCGGGGTCAGCGCGTGATCGTGCGGGTTGAGCGTCGTGCCGTGCAGGATATTGGAGGTGAACCAGCGGTAGGAGAAGGCCGCGCGTGTTGGTGCGGCAACGAACACAGCTCCTGCGGCGCGCATCTGCGCCAGAAACGGCGAATCCCGGTCGGCGATGATGTCCTTGCGATCACCGTGCCGTTGGAGGTCGCTCGCCCCCTCTGGTCGACGATGATCTTCGTCGTCACCGGCACGCCGCCAGCGCGCCCGTCGCCTCGCCCGCCGCCACGCGCGCGTCGATGGCCTGCGCGGTCCGCATCGCTCCTCGGCGCAATCCTCCACGATGGCGTTGATCGTGCCGTTGCTGCGGGCGATCCGCTCCAGGAAGCCGCGGTCACCGCTTCTCGCGCTGAGGGCACCAGCCCGGACACGAAAGGACAGCTCGCGGGCCGGCAGGCCCAGGGGATCGATCTTCACCGGTCAGACGCCTGCTTGAAACGAGGGCAACAACCACCGCGGCTGCGGGGCGGCGGCAGGATAAGCCGAGGATCGCCGCACGGGCAAACGCTCCGCGAGGCCGCACCGAGGCTGCCCCCGCGACCTCAAGAAGCCGCCGAAAACCCGATTTGATCCCAGAACGGGTTGCATCGGGCGCACCCGTTATGGTCGAGTCCCCTCCGTTCACGCCGCAGTCCGCCCATGCCATGCCGCCACTCGTCCCGCGTCGATACCGAGGGTTCAGTCAGGTCCCGTTCCGGATGGCGCGCGGGGGCACCGCCGGCCACCCGCGCCCCTGAAAGGGGAGATAGGATGAGACGTACCCTCGCAGCACTCGCGTTCGCGATGAATCACGAGGCGCAGCAGTGGACAGCTGAATTTTTCGCGTCGCCGCTGCGCTCGATTCTTTTCTCATGTCGTTTCAGGGGATTGGGGCGGAACCTCTTTGTAGCTTGTATTTGCGACGTTTTCCGAGTTTTCGGTTCGGACTGTTTTTCTTCTCAGTATCGCCTATACCACTTTCTGATATGTTTTCTGGGGCGGTTTTGGGGGTAGTTTTAGCGTAATTCGTCCTGCCGACCCCCCCCCGCTCAATGCCGGGGCGGGTCTGGATAATCGAGCCACTAACTTGGGGCTTAGGACACGCTTTCTGAATGTTTTGGGCCGGGTTTCGGGGAAGTTTTTTTAAGTGTCTAGTTTTCCAGTTTTATCAGTTCTACCGAGCCCCCGCTCTCGAGCCGGGGGGGCAGTTCATGTACAATGACTGCAGGATTTCGGTTCCAACGTTTCTTCTTTTTTGACGTTCCTTGCTCGGCTTCGTAGCCTTGCCGTTCAGAGGTGTGGGAGTGGGTTTTGAGGAGCCGCATCTTCGACTCATGTTTTAGTTCGTGGAATCGGGGTTTCCACGAATTTATCATATTTCTGCATATACGGCTCATCAGAGTGGGCTAGTGTTATGGTACTGCTGGTATGATGTGGAAACGTTTGGTAAATACCTGGTATCAGGTATAAGAACCGTATTGGTAATACTTGGGAGGCGTATCTTATGTGGGAACCGGGGATGGTTCCCAGATGGCTTTTGGCCATCTCACCTGCCTTTTCAGTCGTTCGTCACGGAAAGGAATAAAGCTGCTCTTCTTCTATCTCTAAGCATACAACACACGTGAGTACCAACGAGTACCCGTTCCATAGATAGGCTGACCTGGCTAGGGATACCCTGTCCTCTTATACCTAGCCTCCTCACATATATATATGTATGTGCATGTTTCGCTGTACAACACGCGTAGTACCAGGTGCGACGAGAAAGGAACTGGATTGTTGACCTCAGAGCGGAACATAGCGCCCCTGGGTGTATGGCGCCGCCAAAAACTTCCCCCGCTAACTAACTGTTTGGGTCGATGTTGTTGATTTGATGCGCGCGGGTTGTGTTGTTGACCCGTGCCCTGTTCCTACAGTAGTTTATGTGTTCACCATATATACAGAAACTTAGAAAAACGACAGCTGTGAGATCGAGGATTTCATCGAAACTCATCTTTGCGAGCTGCGTGGGATATATGTATCATACGGACATTTTTTTTGTATTATTCGTAATAATGCCTACTGTAGGTTTCCCCAGGGTCTTCTATAATATAGTAACGGAAAATCCAATCTTGTCTGATCGCAAACTGTCCACCCCGCCTCAATTCAGAGAGTTTCACAACCTATAAATATGTGCGCATCTGTTTTTCCAAACGGTCTTACTCCTATGTAGAACCCCACCCATTTTTGGGAGAAAAGTGCCACACTTTTTGCAGTACGTAGTAAAAGGGGGTCTTTAATACCCCAGTTTTTTATTGGCTGGGGTCTATGTCGCGAAAATTCGAAGCAATTAACGCTTCCGACTCGAAACTTCCGACCCTCTCTCTCTCTCTCGCCGCCACCGTCCGCCCGCCAAAACCCGCAGCTGCGTCGCGCTCTCGCCCGCCCTGACGACGCGAGGCCGGGCTCCCTCTCGCGACGCTACGGAACTCCGACGCCTCTAATAATTATTTCCGAGTGAACTATATATGTCGGCCTGTTGTTGCCTTCTGTGTGTTGCCTCGTGCGACTCGGTGGTGCCTGTGTCGTGATTTATGTACTGCTGTTGCCCCGTGCTGTTGTTTGTATGTACGAGTATATGGCACTAGTCAGTCGCTGCTGTTTTCTTGCTGCACCGATCTCAAAGTATCTGGCTGTAATGTGCTGTAACTCCACACGTACACGACGTAGCTCAAGTACTGTTTATCTCCCAGGATGTTTTTTGGGAATATTGGGTCGTGTGACAAAAACAGGTGGACAGAAAACGGGTTCTCTCCCTTTTTGGTTTGTTTGGGTCTTGATTGGTTTCGAAAGGGTCCCCCGTCGGACAGACCATCATCTAGGTCATCTACCGTTATGACATGATAGTACAGATGCAACCCAGGAAACATGCGGTGGGTCATGTGCATTATACGGCTCCCATCCACAAGAAGAGCTACAGATCATACACATCATACACATCATACAGATCATATAACTCATGGTACAGATCATACAGATCATATAGATTCTACAGATCATACAGATCACACAGATCACACAAATCACACAAATCACACAAATCACACAGAGCAGGAATTAATCTTCCCTGAAAGATCTGCATCACGCAGTGGGGATCGGTGGTATGTCCGAGGTGCGAAAGGGCTGCTAACCTGTGTGTCATTCACGGTACTGACGATCGATAGTTAATTTCGTCTGTTTTCTATACGAATAACAGGATAATAGTCACTATTCTCAGCGTCTCGCCAACACAATTACTGGCCCCACTAAACTTATCTACAGCCAGTATGGCGTGCGCACGGAGGGGTGTAATAAACGAAAATGGAATAGGAGGTACCGCCTTCTGTCTAACGTCGTACTCCTCGATATTTCGAAACGCCACCACTGGTGGGGGTGTTCCTTTCTGCGCGGCGGGGGTCTATTATGACCACCCACCCGCTCTCTGTTACCCTCCTCAACTCCAAATACCCGCCCTGCCCGTCGCCGCCAGCGGCGCGTGGATGGAACGCCCTAACGCGTCTTGACAGAGAGACAGCAGGGGCCGCAAGGCCATCGTCCCCCCTTTTTTCCCTCCCTCGGGCGCTGCCGTTTCAATTAATCCCCTCACACCACTCGCTTGTGTGGGCAAAGGGAAGCACGCCGACGGTTACACCCGAAACGACACTTCGAAGAAAAATCTCCGACGATACAACAATGACAGCTGGAACGGGATGGTAGTGGTGGTGGGGTTTAATTAACGCTGTTGCCGTTCCTCCCTCCCTGCAGAAATACCTACTCTAATTTCAAGTAGTTTGTTCCCAAAATGTGGGCAAAATTTTTGGTGCAAGAGGGGTATGACAACACCCACAGAATTTCGCCATGTGGCCCGACCAAAACACAAAACAAAACAAAAAATTCACATGATCTCGGATACGTACAAAAAACAAGCCGCAAAACTTGTACCAGACCGCACCCACTGCTGTGCATCTACTGTATTTACCTCACCATACTCTCGTCGTGCGTACATACGGTTCGCCCAAAGGCCGCATCATAGGTAAGAGCATCGACTGCGACATCGACACAGCACAAAGTTCCGGCGGAAAAAACAACACACGCTGGCTCTTGGCGCATCCAAAGCTCCCCCCAGCCCCCCACCCCACCCATCCCCCACGACCACTCGACCAACAAACCGTAAAATTAGGGCTCCAAATCCCCCTCCGCCTGTCCTTACACTCGCATCGTTCCATCGCTTGCAACAGCCAAAGGCGGTTGGCCACCCCATTCCATTTCCTCATCTGTAAAGGTCGGGAGCTGGGCAGAGAGGGGGCAACCGACGGCCGCGCCCCGGCTGAGAATACGCCTCCTTATCTGCCAGAGAGAGAGAACCCTTGTCACCCTACCCCCCCAACACCCGTACTGGCGGCCTAAGGCGAGACGGCGAGAAGGCACGTAACGACAACAGCAACAGCCGCAGTGGTGTTCGCGTGTTCACCTGACCCTGCAAAAATATAACCGCGTCGCTTTGCATTGGCATGCGCTAGGGGTTCAGCGCCTATATGTCAACGTATTTGGAAGTACCGGTACACTTTATTTCCACCCCGCGGGCACTTCAGTCGTACGTGTATGATACGGCCGGGAAGTTTATTTGTGCGACCACCACACTGAAGCCTCGCTCGCGCAGCCCACGGTAGAGGGCTGGCGGTCGTGGGGGTGAGCGACGAGGGACACCCCGACAACAGTTGCTCGCGAAAAGATGTCCGTTCCGGTGTTCATTTGGCTCAACAAGCTGCTCTCCAGCAGTAGTGATGGGTAGGAGACCCACCGTGCCAGGCCAAGAATGCTTTGGGCCCGGCTCTGACCCCACACCCCCCCCCCCACCCCCGCCCTTCTCCTGCTCGCCTCCATCCCCAAACACGCAGACACGGCAACGTGGACACAGCAACCGTGAACGGCAAAACGACATCGTCGTCTCCCTTGGGATGGCCAGCAGAAGCAGCCAGCAGGAGCAACGCCATTTTCCGTTCCTCCTCAATAGTTGTCACACAACAAGTGAAAATGGTCGACCCTTCTACAGCAGCAGCAGCACCAGCACCAGTACGTAACTAAATCGAAACGCCTGAATGCAACAATCATGGATCGCGCCCCTCTCTTCCCCTCTCCCCCCTTATAGCGGGAACCGGCTGCTGCCATACCCCTCCCCGTGAGCCCACCTACCCTCGGCGATGGCGGTTTTATTCCGACGGCACGCAGGGTCGGCGCGTCGCGAAATGCGCGCGCGCAGCGCACCCCCGAGCGTCTCGTCAAAGCCTAATTACACACGGCGGAGGTGGAAAAAAGTTTCCAAACAAAGCCTCCAAAGCTTCCATAACTTCCAACCCCCCCCCCCCCCCCCACCCCTTTCCCCTCGAATCAAACGCGTCACAACTACGCGCTACTGGTATATAGCTACCCCCGCCCTTACACCTCACGGCGCTTCAAACGCTTGGTGCCAGCAATGTTCTGCCTGGTCGGTGAAAACCCGACGCGCTTCGCCCCGGCATTGTAGAGATGCGAGGGTCTATGGTCATACGACTACGGCCATGCACGGCATGAGTACGTACACCGCCCCCCTTTCGCAGCAGCATCGCTTTTCTCGCCAACTCCATACTCTTACCGTAAACCATTTTCTCTACAGTAGTGCCGGTATGCCCTCTATAGTGCCGGTATGCGCCACAGCCATCAATACCGGCACTATATATAGCGGCAACCGGCACTATTCCCTCCGCAACACTGCCACGCTGGTGAATCCCATCTGCTGTGCCAAGCGATTCCACAGACACTATTGAAGCGGGCAGCCGGCACTACTCAACCGGTCAGTATAGAGGAACCACCACTGCTGTACTGCAAAAAAAAAGCATCCCACAAAAAATTCCAAGAAGATTTATTTTCTCCCACGATTTTAAGCGTGGGTCTAAAAGGGTCACCTTAACTATACTTTCGGAGCGGCGGCGGAGGCGGCGAGGGCGCCAGCGGCGCCAGCAGTAACAGCTGCTGGCCTCTACAATGCGAGGGCCGGCAGCCTAGCGCTATCTCTTCAATGGGGACTCCGGCATGGTGTGGCATGCTCTCTGGGGTGTCTTCGGCTGCTTCCCGGAGTTGAGGCACTGCACCCAGCATGGCTGGAGGGGAAAATTCGTTGGTAGCAGGGGGGGGGGGGGGGCGAGGCGGGGAGGGTGGGGGAGGGGAGGGGGAGGGGGGGTTACAGGTTATCCTGTGGCGCTTGTCTTTCGATCGAGGCTGGTGGCTGGTCGACGTCGCTTGCTCGCTGCGCGACGTCCGGGGAGAGTAGAGCGAGCGGACTGCGAGCGAACGGAAACGATGTAAAAAAAAACTCTCGGGAACAAGAGCCCCCCCTCTTCGCGGCACGGCGACACAAGACCACCTCGGCACAAGAAAACAGAGCTCCTACTCGTACGGTAGCTAGTTTGCTAACCGTAGCAGCGGCCCGACGAAGGTATACAGCAGAAAGAGCTTGTGCAATAAAAAAAAAAAGTGCCGCTCTCCCAGGCGAAACACAAAGCGTAGCATTGCTCTTGCTACTACTCGTAACGGAGGCTGGACGAAGGCAGCATACATGATCAGCTCTCTGTGGGCGTTTCAAGCACAACACCCAATCACCAACGGTTAGGGCTAGTCCTCTTCGTCTCGTACGCTCAAGAGTGCGCATCAACCATCCCATTTTCTCGAAATAAATGGCAAGCTCTAGTGCCCCACCCCCCCTCTGGTTACCTCTTGCATGAGAGGGTCGTCCTCGACAGCCAGGGCCTCTTGACCGAAGGCGAACTCGCACGACAGGTCTTCGAAGTTCGGGGTCATGCGCAGCGGCATGCCTGCGGGTGGAGGCGGGCGCGCGACGGAGACGGGAGGCGTTTTTTTCCGGGGAGGGGGCAAGGGCGCGTGGGAGGCTTTTTGTTTAATGCTGCTGTTGTTGCTGTTGCTGTTGTTTGTTGTTTGTTGTTCGATGCGGCTTGTATGTTGTTGCTGCTGCTGTTGGTGTTGTTGTGGTTGTAGAATGTTTTGGTTTTGGTGGTGGTTTGTGCGTTACTGGGAAATTACCGGAGGGGCTACATACAACTACAACACCCAACAGCAGTACATATAAACCTCAAAACATGCGTAACCACAAACCATCATCGGGGAAACAGCCACCGCAAGCGGCCAAAACAACACCACCAACAGCGGTAATTACCTCAAAAAAATATACCAGGTACGTATTACCGCACAACATCACCGAGGGAACCACCGCAGGGACGACAACTACAACACCGACGGCGGTTCTCGTACGCCGCCCTCTGTAGTGCGTCTCGTCTCGATTGGTGACGGTTCGTACGTACAACAGCAGCATGAACAGGTGCATCCTGAAACGGCAGGCGTTTCGTACCGAGGTCTTCCTTGAAGAACGCCTCGGTGGGAAGCTTGCAGAGGTTCATGCACGTCCCCTTGCACTTGCTCGCCTCCAGGTAGCGACAGCGCTCTACCTTGACCGTGCTTCGCCACACCTCCTTGCTGGCCTCCGCACCTCCCACGCCCTGCTCTCAAGAAGACAAAACAAACAAAAACAAAAAACGAAAATCAACGACAAAAAAAATGAACCAAAACGATAGCAAAACGTGTAAAATAAAAAAGCAGGAACCGAACGCAGAACAAACAGCAAAACAAAAAGGCAAAGCTAAGTAGAACAACAAGTAAAAACCAAAAAAAGTCAAACAAGAAAAATTGTGCCAGAGGGTGTAACAAGAAAAAAAACACTCAATATTGACCACGCGCGGTACCCAGGCGAGTTTCTCCTGAACTTGAAGTCGTAGTGACGGCAGTAGAGTAAACGAACCAAGCCAAGCTACTAGCCAAGCCGCTAGCCAAGCCGCTAGCCAAGGGGGGGCTACAAGTGGGTCGGGGCGCCGCTTGGCCGGACGGGGGGTTCTCAAACCCCTGCCAGAGCAAGATGTCAACGGGCCATACCTACCCATTGGCGAGAGGGGCGCCATGAAAGAAACCACGCCGACCGCGCAGCATCGAAACAAACATGTGTTTGAACACTTGAGGTGGGATGCACGCTTCAAATGGAACGGGATGCACGCCACAAATGGGCCGAGATGCACGAGTCAAATGGAACGGGATGCGAGCTTCAGATGGGACGGGATGCACGCTTCAAAAATGGGGCGGGATGCACGCCTCGAACGGGACGGTGTACAAGGGGAGGCAACATTTGTGACCCTTTCCTCCTCCGGGTACTTCGCCATGGTATAAAGGCATGGTTATTGTGATTAGGTGGCTGCAATGGTGTTCACCATTGACTACGGAGTGTCATACTCACCGGGAAAATTGTACGCCCCTCCCTAGCTCTAGTTGTGATATATAATATATGTGGGTCAGATTTATCACACGTGCTGCTCCCCTCCTTCCACCCCTCCCCCCCTCCTCGAAAGGGATGCGTGGTCAATGGTCGAATGACTAAGGCAAGCAACAAATGAGTACGCCCCCCCCCCCCCCCCCCTCCTCGCCTTCCCGCTCACCTTCAAATCCACTACGCCGTCGATGAGCTCCGACTTGCCCACCAGCCACGAGAACAGCGGGGGACACATGAATGCGTTCACTTCCGCCGATAACTTGAATAAACGAAGGACACAGCAGAAGCAAAACGCCGTTGATTTGATGAGTGTAAGGCCACCAGTCCGAGCCAGGGGGAGGGGTAGGGGGGGGGGGTACTTCATTTTCATGCATGGCCGTAGTCGTATGACCATAAGACCCTCGCATCCCTACAATGCCGGGACGAAGCATGTCGGGTTTTCACCAACCCGGCAGACATTGCTAGCACCAAGCGCCAGGGGGGGGGGGGGGGGGGGTACTTCATTTTCATGCATGGCCGTAGTCGTATGACCATAGACCCTCGCATCCCTACAATGCCGGGACGAAGCATGTCGGGTTTTCACCAACCAGGCAGACATTGCTAGCACCAAGCGCGAAGCGCCGTGAGGTGTTGAGCGAGTCGCATGAAGGGTGAGCTCCATCCTACTAAGAACCGCTTGTGAGGCGGACTCTCTTGCATTGATTGGATGACAGCGTCGAATGAAATAAGCAGGTGTGTGTGTGGGGGGGTTCCTGTACTGTATGCGCAGCACACATCGGGAATCGTCGCGGAGGGGGAGGAGGTGCAAGGCGATTGGCCATCAATTATTGGAGGGGAAATTGAACGAATTTGATTGGTCTACATGTCAACTATCGGGGGGGGGGGATTCATTGGTGTCGATGTGTCAACTGTTGGGGAGAATTTCAATGAAATGGATTGGTCCATTCATAAACTATTGGGGGGGGATTAGTTGATTGGCCGGCGTATTTCATATGGGGGAGGAAATTGAACGAAATTTGGCTGGTAGACTTATGAACTACTGGAAGGGAGTTGAACGAAGGATTGGTCGATGCACTAATTCTTGGAGGGGAATTGAACGAAGCTGATTGGTCGATGTATTAACTGTCGACGGCGAGTCGAATTAGGCTGTTGATGTTGTCGCTGCTGTCTGCTTGTCTGCTGTGGCTGTCTGCTGCTGCTGTTGTGGCATGCTGCTGCTTCTGTTTCTGCTTCGGCGATATTCTGCTGCTGTCTGCGCATACATGTGGATCTTGCCTCCTGTATTGTTTTTCGGGCGCCCACTGCTTCATTCTCAGTCGGGGAAGACACAGGGTTTCCCATACATTTAGCATGCCTCGCCCGTTGAAAAGAGCCACGGAGGGATCAGCACCCACAAAAGCCAAACGAATTTGACGATGGCATAGGAGGCGTGCAGCTGCTCCGCAACACCAACAACACAAAGCAGCAACGATATCACCACCAGCAACAACACACCTTGCTCGGCGGGAAAATGGTTCGGTAGAACGCCAGGAACCACGCCGGGAAGACGGAGCGCAAGACGCCCCTCACCACCTCTCTCTGGCGCTCGGGAGGCCCCGCCTGCAGCGCCGTCGCCAGAGAAACATAATCCGTGTAGGTGTACCCACCCCCTGCCCAATCCAAGATCGTAACGCGCCCTCCCCCTCCCGCAGCTGCCGCCGCCGCCGCCATCACCGCCCTTGCCGCCGCCGCCGTCGCCGCTGCGGCGGCAGCAGGTCCCCGTCTATCTCTAGTCGCCTCCGATCGTTCGGGCGCCCTGTCGGCCGTTGTTTCCTCTGGCAGCATCGGGGTGAAATAATCTTCCACCAGCGCTGCCGCTGGCAGCGCCTGTCCAATGTTTACACCTCCCCCGCCGTCGCCGCCGTTCTCGCCCAACACGTCCCCTTCCGCCACGACGCCTTCCACGGTGATCGCTGCCACCAGCGGCGGCGGCGACGCTAACGCCGACCCACGCCCCGACCGCACCCCGTTGTTGGAGGCAGGGTCACCGTTTGCCCGCGCTGATTTACCTCCACCATCACCGCCGCCGCCTCCACCGCCGCCGCCGCCGCTGCCGCCACCGCTGCCGCTACCGCTGCCGCGGCTGCCGCTCCGCGTCGGGAGAACGCGGGCTTCGACCTTAAGGGCGGCCGACATACGGCTGCTCAAAAGGTTGATGCACAGCGTGTCTAACCAGGAGTCGCGGTACTCGTTGTCCGGCGCGGAAAAAGGGTCCGCCTTTTCGCCGCCGTTGGCGCCCGAGGAGGCCTTGGAGCTGCACCGGGGACGGGATTCGCCCATGGGAACTTGCAGCCATTCCCCGGGCTGACTCGTTTCGGGGGAGGGGGGGGGGGGGGAAGGGGAGCGCGGGGGGGGGGGGGGGGGGGGTAAGCGATCGCCGATGACGCAGGTGGGGTGGGGCGAGCGGGTGCGTCAGCTCGGGGATAATGTATACCACTCTGTACCAGAATATAAGCACCGTTATATTAGTAAGATTGAATCCAAAACATTCCTTATATTTAGGTACAGAGCGGTATATAGTTGTATATATATTCGCGCCATAGACACGTGAGTACGGGGGGCATGCGAACGACCACGGGCGTAGAGCAAAACCCAACAAGCGTGTAACGGTCCCCTCCCAGCATAGCTCCATGAAAAAGATACCTGGTAGGTGCTAAACAGTGCTATCGACCGCAAGGCAACAGCCAAAGAGCAGGGGCGGCTGGCTTCCGCCTGCGACTCTGGCGACTCCCCATATACTCGTATTCATTACGTACTCGATTTCACTACAGCAGTAGGTGTGCTGTCACTACGTGCTCGTTTTCACCACAGCAGTAGGGGTGCTGTCGTACTGCTGTTGGAAGAGTTGGGCTCCTTGTGAGGGTGAGTCGACCACGCAGTGCCGTTAGAGCCACGCCGTGTTGCTGCTGTTGTTGTTGTTGTTGTTGTTGTTGCTGCTGCTGCTATGATGCTGCTGCTGCTGCTGCTGCTGCTGCTGCTTTGTTGCGCTCTCGGTGGAAATCGTGCCGGTTTTAGTATCGGCACCTGGAATTTTGTTGTTTTGCCCGCATCCTTTATCACGAGTAGTATATATCAGCAATGCTGAGTCATACGTCGTGTCTACAGCAGTTGTACGAGCGGGAGCGAGTGTCGCGACGGACAAGCTCGCCCTTCTGGTCGCTTGCAGAAAAAACACGTGTGAGAGGGTGAAGACACGCGGCTCGTACATACCACTTGCTGTCATCTATACTATCAATGCACATGCTAGTACTCGTACCGGTGGTGTGTATGTATGGGGTACGAGATATACGGGCTATATATCCGATACTTGCCTTCCCTATCGTATTTACGTACAGTATCGTACTCGCCTTGAGGGGGTTGGTCACGGCGGCCTTGTGGCAAATCTGCACATCTACTATGTTGCCAGGTATTGTGCACACGTGTACACACGTCTGTTGGACGTTTCGAACTTCCACTTTGCATACTACGTGTACGAGTACCATGTACTTCGGTATTTAGTTCAAGCCTTGTGTCGAAGCCCCGGAGCCTGATACTATTAATAATAGGAAAAAACGCCGTGTCCGTTGCACACTGCACTACGTACAAGAACGTACTGGTAGTATAACACTTTCGAGTATGCCTCCTGATGTACCGGTATGATATATGAGTATGGAAGTGCAGGCTCAGGTTCGGCTCAAGTCTGCACGAGTACGTATAATAGCACTTTCCGTTCTTTTCCGGATATGTACGTAGCGAGGAGTACTCGCCAGGTTGTCGGGAGCATGCAGCATGCACCGACATTTACCGGTTTGTACCTGAGATTTTTATATAACTGCTGCTGCTGTGTAACACAGCTTTAGAATTGATGTGTAACTGACCGCTATTGTTTGTGTCCTCGTCACTGCGTACCTGGCACAGCAGTAGAGACCATGGCTGTACTAACGACTAAGTACCGCAAAAAACACCAGGGTCCTGGTATCCTGGTACTGGCGCGTTTAACTACCTGCTGGTATACCTGAGGCATCTCGACGTTCGGTCGCTCCAGGGCGGCTCCAGCCTCCGCCTGCCATGGCGGCGCCCCTCGCCCCATCTCCGCCGTCCCCTGCGCCCCGACTGGAACATCCGGCCCATCCACACCCATCGCCTCCACGCACCGACCCCGTCTGCTTCTCGGGGGTATTCGTCGGCGCCTGCTGCAATCTCTGCTGCCAAATACGCCCCCGCCAACTTGAAGTCGATTGTTACTGGTATTGCTCGTCGTGCTCGGCGTAGTCGTCGGCGTCATGATGCGTTGTCGCGAGGACGATAGTCGCACGTGTGGGCCGACGAAAGCCGAGCAGGTCGTGGCGTGAGCTCGAGCACGAAACAAGTTAGATGCACTCGACGACGCGACCGACGCAGCGGTGGAGCGGGAAGGGCCGATGCCCATGGGCGTCTGCGCCCGCTGCTGCGTGGGCAGGGACAGGGTCTGAGCTGCTAGCGGCACCAGTACCACTGCCGACAGCCATGATGACATCTGACGTGTGAAACGTGGCCGTATCCTTCGACAACAATCAATTCGATCAGCAATCTTGTTGGTGTTTGCCTGCCTGTCTCCCTCCCTGTCTTAGCTAAGCAGCTGCCTGTAGTCGCGTAGTCGTGACTACCCCCCCCCCCCCTCCACTCCGTGGCTATCTCACTGAAGTTCTGCCGTGCGGACGTCTCGTGGCTGGTGCTTACTATCTCCTGCTTCCGTAGCGCAGTGGCCTTCGCCAAGCAAGCTTGAAACTTGAAATGCAACGACTCTGCGCTGGCATCCGAAACGGTCCAAGGTCGAAGCACCCAAAGGTCAAAGGTTTTGCAGAATTGATGGAAGCTTCTCGTATCGTCCCCGACCACCTTCTTCTCGCTGAGGTGCTGCTGCCTGAAACACAGAAAACCAGAGAACAGGGACGTGCTGTTATGGCCCAGCAACAACGGAGAGTCCACGCAGAGTTTGTCTCATGTTCGAGTCGGGTGTTCCACAGTAGAAGCGGAGGCATTCGTATGAAATGAAGGAGGGGATTCGGAGGATCGAACCCCGGGGGTGTTTTCAACACAACTGCCGCTCCAGCTCTGCAGCCTTGTCTGTCGTTCAGAGCGAGGGGTTCGGTCGCTGCTGTATGGCCTTCCGAAAGCTGCTAAGGACTTAGACCAAGCGCGTGCTGCAGCTTGCCAACCACCCACACAGCGGACGGCAGTAGATTAGGTCAACGTCGGAGGCATCTCCACTACAAACGGCGTCGACCGAACTCGTTTTCTTTTTCAATTTTCAAGTACAAAAAGAGACGACGGAGCTCTCGTACCAGGTACGTAAAAAAACAGCATCAAGCAGCAGCAGCAGCTGAAACTCGGTTCACCAGCAGCAGCACCAACAGCAACAGCAGCACAGCAGCAACATCAACAACAACAGCAACAGCCACCTCATTATTACACCAGAACGCCAGACAGGGAGCTCCTCTCTCCTCTCCCCACCCACCGCGACGAGCAGCCCGCGTCCAGCAAATAGTCGATGCCTTCTCGAGAGGATGATGTGCTGCCACCACCGCCTCGCAATGGCAGCGGCCGTTACCTGGCCAAGGACAGCACCGCACGGAGAGGGGTAGCAGGGGAAGTAGAAGACGTGGTCAGCCGCGTTGATGTTCACGAGTCCACAGCAGTCCGCGTTTTGAACGCGATGAACGAGGGCTTTGGGTCGCTGCGAGAGGTGGACTTCCCCGCCTACGGCGTGGCGCGGCCCTCGACGCTCGTCTCGCTGAGCCTGCACAGCAACCGGGTGTCGTCGCTGGAAGGTTTCGAGTCCATGACGGTTAGTGTGTGTGAGTGTTTTCGTTGTTTTTGTTCGTCGCAACAGCAGCAGTAGCAGCAGCAGCAGCAGCAGCAGCAATAGCTTGTAAGTAGCAGTATACAGCAGTAAGCGGCGGAAGCAGGGGCAGTAGCAGCGGCAGCGGCAGCGGCAGCGGCAGCGGCAGCGGCAGTAGCAGTAGCAGCGTGGCGGCAGCGGCAGTACGTAGCACTAGCACCAGCAGTAATAACTTGTTGGGTACATATCATATGATACTACTGCTGTAGTTCGTTTCGTTTTTCGCTGTGGGTCGCGTGTGTTCTCAGTTCTCAGCAACGAGACGCCGTCTCGTAAACAGGAGCCGTCTGCTGCATTGCTCTGTCGAGGGGCAGAGGTGCGCGATGGTTTGCACCATTTGATTGCGGACTGCTTGCGTTTTCATATTTCATCAAACAACTCTCTTTTTTATTCCCAGTGACGTTTCTGCTGTATCATACCAGGTAGTTACTCGGCTCATTCAGATGATCAAGTACCTGGTACCTGGCTAAAATGAGCAGAGATGCCGGTTATGCGGTAAACGTAATTACGCGTAACTAAAAATAAACATACGTAACTGAAAAACATACCGTAATTACGTCTGTCCCCCTGTCCCTGTGTGTAAACGCCATTTTTGGTGGGCGGAAAAACAATCGTAAATATTCCGAATGCAGAATGCAGTATGTATGCAGACAGAGTACACACATCATATAGTATGTATAAGCACACAGCAGCAGCAGAGGGTGGCCCAAATCCTATGCCGACTGCCGACAGCAGTACAGGTGAGGAAGTATATCTCGGGAAAAGACCAAACGGAGTTTCAACCCTAAAATATACTGTATGTTTCTTCGTACTGGGGATATTCCTTTTTCATCCGGGGCGATCGTTGCGAACACCCCCCTGATATAAGACGTAATTACGCGTATTTTTCCAAACAGGCTTTTTCCCCGTAATTGCCGGAAGTTTTTGGTTGACATCGCCGTAACCGACACACCTGCTAAAAATAAACGAAAAAAAAGGAAAAAAACTTACGTACTGTAAAACAAGCATAAATAACAAAGAACGACAGCCGCCAACGTAAAATCAACTATTTAACAACGGAAGGTTGAGATTTTTCCTCCGATCGACCGCAACAAACACAAACACCACCGGATCTCGGGCGGGGATGCGAGTATATACGAAAAAAAACAAAGGTCGTCAGAGTTCCAGTACCTCCGAGTACCAGTCATTTCAGCTTTAGGTACCCTAGGGACTCGCGAGGACTCGGTCATTTCAGCTTTCAGTACCCCAGGGACTCGCGAGGACTCAAATCATTTCATCTTTCAGTACCCTAGGGACTCCCGAGGACTCAAGTCATTTAATCTTTCAGCAATCTGTGGGGACTCGGGAGGACTCAGTCATTTCGGGTTCTGGTACCCTGGGGACTCAGTACTTCAAAATTACTCGGACTCGGGAGTCGAAGACTTTGTCCCGACGACTGGTACTGGTACTCTTGACAAGCTTTAGCAGTTTTTTTGCAAAGAGCGATAACAAAATACACAAAATTGCATTTTGTTTTTGTTCGTTCGATCCGTTGGCTTGGTATTCTCGAAGACTCAGTCGTTTCAACTTTTGGTACCCTATAAACTCGCGAGGACTCAGTAATTTCAGCTTCTGGTACCCTGGGGACTCGCGAGGACTCAGTAATTTCATCTTTCAGTACTTTGGGAACCCGCGAGGACTCAGTCATTTCAGCTTCTGGTACACTGGGGGCTCAGTACTTCAACAGGACTCGGACTCGCGAGTCAATGACTGAGCCTCGATGAGTCGGACTCGGACTCTGACGACCTTTCTTTGCAAAAAACGAAAAGAAAGCGAACAAGCACATCGGCACAAAAACTTGTTATTATTTGTTTGTTGACGAATTCGAATGAGAGATTCAGATGCTCCCACGCTCTCGCACAGCGAAAAGCAACGCGGATATGTATTACCCTTTTTAGTATTACGGAGGACCATAGTAAATAGGACCTACGGTACACAAATAAAACTATATTTTTAGCTATTTCGTCTCCCCGAATTCGGAATATATATAATTAACTCTAATTTTGGTACAAATTAATACAATTTTATTATAATACGTCGTAGCTTTTGGATGTAGATTTTTTATTCAAAATAACTATATTTGGTCCTCTTTTGGATGTAGATTTTTTATTCAAAATAACTATATTTGGTCCTCTTTACTATAGTCCTCCGCAACCTATGTACCAGGTATGCATTACCTGTTTTGACTCACAACATTTGTCCTGTTCACCTGGTACTATTTATCGTCTTCCGTAATAGTGCAGTGCGCCTAAACCTAAATATGACTCTAATTTCAAGTGTTTTGTCCCGACAACGAGACTGCAGTCCCACTTTTAAGGGTTGAGTGAGTTATTGTTATGGGGGATCATAATAAGCCGGTCGCCCCTGGTGGCCTATAATAGTATGATAGGTAACCACGAAGAATGCTAACCCTTTTAAGAACTGGTACCACGAATTTGGGGACAAACTACTTGGAATTAGTGTGGGACATTTTTTTTCCAGTTCTGTATGGGCTAAGGTTGAAGTCAGGGGTTCGAGTCTCCGTAGTGGAGATTATTGTTCTCAAATGACACCAACTACTGCTGCTGTCGAGAGCGCCTATTATAGCATGGGTAGGCACAATTAGACGAGAGTCAACGCGGGAAGAAAGTGCTGAAATATGTTCGCGATAAAAATGCAAGGCACGTACCCTAGTGGGGAGGGAGAAGAAGAGCCTACTTAGTGACCCCGGATCTGAGTTACGACTAAAGAGGGAGAGAGAAAAGCAGGGCGAAGATAATAAATGGGATGGGGAAAAAAAAAAAAAAAAAATAGGACCAAATATTGACGCATGCTACGATAGAGGTGCACCATGTTTCTGCCGAGGGTGGTCAATTAACCCCTCAAGAACTGGTCCCACATGTTCGGGGACAAACTACTTGGAATTAGT
>MEHQ01000799.1:73261-114063 GCA_008828725.1 Saccharina japonica
AAAAAAAAAAAAAAAAAAAAAAAATGCTTCGTGTATACGTACAAACCCGATGAACAGTTTAATCTCCCGCTATATATCTAGCATAAGGGCCCGTATTAACGAGTATAAAATAAATTCAATTTGGAAAAATAAAAATAAAAATTCGCTTTTCATTGGTCAACACACGCACCAGCACCAATTTTTATGCCCCAAGATCCTAATCTTTGGTGCTGGTGCGTGTGTTGACCAATGAAAAGCGGATTTGAATCAAAAAAATTCCAAATTGAATTTTTTTCTTCTTCGTTAAAACGGGCCCTTAAGGTTCATATTCTTTGGCTGAGCACGTACACTACGTAGCTCACTTGCAGCAACGGGCTTTGTCTAGTTGATCGCGCTTGTGGGAATGAAAAAAAAAAAAAAAAAAAAAAAATGCTTCGTGTATACGTACAAACCCGATGAACAGTTTAATCTCCCGCTATATATCTAGCATAAGGGCCCGTATTAACGAGTATAAAATAAATTCAATTTGGAAAAATAAAAATAAAAATTCGCTTTTCATTGGTCAACACACGCACCAGCACCAATTTTTATGCCCCAAGATCCTAATCTTTGGTGCTGGTGCGTGTGTTGACCAATGAAAAGCGGATTTGAATCAAAAAAATTCCAAATTGAATTTTTTTCTTCTTCGTTAAAACGGGCCCTTAAGGTTCATATTCTTTGGCTGAGCACGTACACTACGTAGCTCACTTGCAGCAACGGGCTTTGTCTAGTTGATCGCGCTTGTGGGAATGGTGGGCAGGGTATATGGCGACCGCCGGGGGGAAGCGCTACGAGTACCACCCCCGTAGTTTTTTTTTTTGTTTTCTTGGTTTGTTGTATTGGGGGCAGCGATCGTTTGTTTGTTTTGTGTTTGTGCGTTGTGTTTTGTGTTGAGACCCCGCGTTGGGGGGCCAGAAGAGGAATGACACGCCCCACGATCGACGATTTCTTATTGCCCACCCTTTTTCACCTGATGCTACGTACCCCGTCTGGTGTGTTCAATGTTTTGTTTTTGTTTCTTTTTTAGTTTACCCGCCTTAGTGATGATGCCTGTCTGATCTCTCTCTTTCTCTATCTCTCTATTTCCTTCTTTCTTTTCGCGCGTCTAATATATGCTGGTATACTGTACCTGTCACAATTGGAAAATAAGAGAGAAAATATAAGCTGTGAGTTCGAACTTTTCCTCAAAGCTCCAGGACACACACATACGGGGTATATATCTTGCGCCCGTCTAACCTCTCTCTCCCTCTCTCACTTCCTCTCTCGTGCGCCCGTCTGATCTCTTCTCCATCTTACTTGCGTATGATCTCTTCTCCATCCTACTTCGCGTCTGTTCCAAATATATATCATCTTCGCACACGCATGGGCAGACAACAAGCTTGCCACAGCAGTCGAGGCTGAGCGCGAGCGGGCGTTGGCCCTCAAGCGTAAGCTAGAAGAGGCCGAAGCGGCAGCCCGCGAGGGGTCGGCGGCGGCTAGGGCGGCGGCGGAGCGGGAGACCAAGGGGAGGAAGGCGGCGGAGGACTTGGCAGAGCTTGCGCGGGAACAGAAGGTGTTGAGAGTGTTGGGAGGGGGTGTTTGTGAGAGTGTTGCAGGGGGGCAGTAGGTGTTGGGAGTGTTGAAAGGGAGTGTTTGTGAGAGTGTTGCAGGAGGGCAGTAGGTGTTGGGAGTGTTGAAAAAAGCTGTTTGTGAGCGTGTTGAAGGGCGGCAGTAGGTGTTGAGAGTGTTGAAAGGGGGTGTTTGTGAGAGCGTTGCAGGGGGGCAGTAGGTGTTGGGAGTGTTGAAAAGGGTGTTTGTGAGCGTGTTGAAGCTCGGTAGGAGGTTTGCTGAGAGTATTGAAAGGGTGGTCGGGAGCGTGTTGAAGGGGGGCAGTAGGTGTTGCTCGTGCGTGCGCGAGTGTTGATGGTGTTGAAGGGGGAGCGGGAGGTGTTGAGAGTGTTGTAGGAGAGGAGAAGGTGTTTGGAAGAGTTGGAAGGGGTATTTTCTGGGAGCGTGTTGAAGGGGGGCAGGAGGTGCTGCTGTGGTGCGTGCGGTGTTGAGCGTCTTGAGATGGGGCCGTAGGTGGCTGCTGGTGCTTGCGGTATTTTGAGCGTGTTGAAAGGGAGCAAAAGGTGTTGAGAGTGTTGAAGGGGGGCAGGAAATGTTGGATGGGTGTGGAGGGTGTTGTAGGGGGACAGGAGGTGCTGGTGTGTGATATGTTGAGCGTGTTGGAAGGGGAGCGGCGGAAGGTGTTGAGAGTGTTGAAGGGGGGCAGTTGGTGCCGGTGCGTGCCTTGTTGAGCGTGTTAATATGTTGAAGCCCCGTGTTCAGGGTATTGAAAGGGAAGCAGAAGGTGCTGGTGCCTTGCGGTGTTGAGCGTGTTGAAGAAGATAAGGTGTCTCGAGAGTGTTGGAGGGGTGTTAAGGGTGTTCATTAACTCCGTGAGCGCGAGAACCAGAGGCGGACACGGTGGCAAAGAGTGTATTTGGGAGTCTCGATGTGGCACACGATGGCGGGCCAGGACGAGCCTGGCCTGGGCCGGGGGGGGGGGCAAACTGATTGTGTTATGCCTCCTTGGGGCGCTACTTACTGTACAGGAGGGGGTCAAAGCCGGGATGATTTGCGAGATGCGTTTTTACCTTTTTTTGCCGCTGCAACAACTACCAACCCTGTACTTCGTATGAATAGTACATTTTTAAGGTACTTTTGTAGTACATTAAGGTACTTTGTACCCTAAACCCAACCCTATACTTCGTAGTACATTGTTAAGGTACTTTTGTAGTACGATACGGTACTTTGTACCCTAAATGCGGCGGCAATCTTATCATCCTTTTTAAGAACTATACTCTTTTGGGGGGGCAAACTATTATATTACGGGGGACCATAGTAAACACTAGTAAATAGGGACCTACAGTAATACAAAAACCTATATATTGCCCTATTTTTACTAACAATATTTAGTCCTATTTACCATGCCCCCCCACCCCGAAACAATAGTCGGAAACAGTGGGTGAAAAAAAAAAATGCAGCAGCATTGTTAGGATTGGACTAGAAGAGGTTGATGCATAGGCAAAGGGGCCGAGACGGAGGCGGGTTGCGTGGTACCTGATGCCAAAGAAACATACGTGACGTAGCGTGGAAGGTTGATAAGTTGAACGGGGTGCCTGAAATGCTGCGGAAGATGAGCAACAGCTATCGACCTCAATCACCCCATCACCCCCCCCCCCCCCCCCCCCGCCCCCCTTTTTTTTTGACTACGCGTGCCACGACATGAGTACACCCCCCCCCCCCCCGGGCTCCGTCTCGAAAGGGATGCGTGGTCAATGGTCAAGTGACTAAGCAAGCAACAAATAAGTACCCCCCCCCCCCCCCCTCCTGACGTGCTCCGTCTATGCGTTGTAGGGATGCGAGAATCTAATGCCATATGACTACACCCGTGCATGACATGAGTACCCCCCCCTCCCGCGCGCGCCCCCGCACGCGCGCTTGCCGCTTTCGCGTCTGCATGTACGCGCCGAATTGTTTGTGTGTGTGTTTTTTTTGTCGGTGTGTGGTTTTTGTTTGACAGGTGGCCCTCCAGCTTGCCCGGGGGGAGATAAACGCGGCCCGTGCTGAGAGGAACAGGACCCGCGAAGCGATGGGGACAATGTCCAAGGGTGCGGCGAGGGTGACAACCGAACTGGAAGAGCTCAGGTAGGGAGCGGAGCGCAAGGGGGCAGAGAACAAGTCGACTCAACTCGGCTCGGCTGGCTCGCCCTTCCCCTCCTCCAGCATACCAACCCCTCTCTCCTCCCCCCCCCTGTTTGGATACATAGTGCTCCCATTGCTGTCTCAGGAAGTGGCCACACCAGAAATTAAGTTAACTCATTGAAGCTGTCATCCATATGCAAGTCCGCCTCACAAGCTGTTCTTAGCAGGATGCAGCTCACCCTCCATGCGACTCGCCGAACACACTCACGTTTCGCTTCGCGCTTGGTGCTAGCAATCAATGTCTTGCCTGGTCGGTGAAAACCCGACATGCTCCGTCCCGGCATTGTAGGGATGCGAGGGTCTATGGTCATACGACTACGGCCATGCATGGAAATGAAGTACACCCCCCCCTCTCACCCCTGTTTGGACGCTCGTGCTAAAAATGTGTTTTGTTTTTTTGTACCTTTGTTTGTGTGTCCCAGGTCTGCCATTGGGGCTCGCGATGCGGACCTTGCGGCCGAGCGGCAGGTGCGGAGGCAACGGGAGGAAGAGCTCGAGGCGCAAGCGGCGCGACTTAAGGTGCGAAAAAGATGCTGCTCGCTGCTGGCAGGGGGGCCGTGGTTATGACCCCCCTTGACTGACCGCCCCCATACACTAAAACCAGTATGTTATTGGAGACCGCGGTTTGACCGCTTGACTGACCGCCCTCTACGCTAAAACTATATGTTATAGGAGACCGCGGTTTGACCTCTTGACTGACCGCCCCCCCACACACTAAAACTAGTATCTTATTGGAGACCGCGATTTTGACCGCTTGACTGACCGCCCCAACATTAAAACCTAGTGTGTGATACGGCGGTTTGACCCCGTTGACTGGCCGCCCCATACATGAAAACCTAGTGTATGAGACGGTGGTTTGACCCCGTTGACTGACCGCCCCCTGCATTAAAACCTAGTGTATGAGACGTCGGTTTGACCCCCTAGACTGACGGCCACCTACATTAAAACCTAGTGTGTGATACGGCGGTTTGACCCCGTTGACTGACCGCCCCCTACATTAAAGCCTAGTGTATGAGACGGCGGTTTGACCCCGTTGACTGCCGGTCCCTTGCATTAAAACCTAGTGTATGAGACCGTGGTTTGATCCTTTGACTGACCGCCCCCTACATAAAACCCTAGTGTATGAGACCGTGGTTTGACCCCCTTGACTGACCGCCCCCATACACTAAAACTAGTATGTCATAGGAGACCGTGGTTTGACCGCTTGACTGACCGCCCCCTACGTAAAAAAATAGTGTATGAGACCACGGTTCGACCCCCATGACTGACCGCCCCCATACACCTAAACTAGAATGTTATAGGAGACCGCAGTTGTTTCGTTTCACGTGCCAGACGCCGCCTGAAACGTAACGTGTCACGAGCGCCATTTTTTTACATAAAACGAAACGCCTGTTCATTACTCCCCCTTTTTTTCTCTCGGGCGTGCGCGCGCGCCCCCTTTTCTTTGTCACGCATGCCACTTTTTGTATTTTTTTATTATTACCCCTTTTGGACCTTAAGGCACCTTCACCCCTTTCAGGACCGAAAAAGTTATCCCACACTAATTCCAAGTAGTTTGTTCCCAAATACGTGGGACCAGTTCTTGAAGGGTTAACCGCTACACTCTCGGTGTAGGGACAAAACACTTGAGATTAGTACTCCTATTTTGGTTTCTGCACAGTGCAGTAGCAAAAGGGGTGAGTAAAAGCATGTGTTACCCCGTATATATATACGTAGGAGAGATGAGGAATTTTAGACGACTGTGACATGGGGAAGTTTGGTACACTGCGAGGTAGTAGCGAGAAAACGTTTGCTATCCTAGGAGAGAGATGGTTGCCACAGCCGGCGAAACAAGAAGGCGATACTATTAGCAAAAGGTTTCTACTGTAGTATGTAGTATATGGAAACAACGTAATGAGCGCCCAGCAGTTTTGGAGGTGTCTCTATTTGGAATACAGGAACGGTGCTCCGTCTCGAAAGGGATGCATGGTCAATGGTCGAATGATTAAGGCAAGCAACGAATGAGTACACCCCCCCTCCCCACCCGCGTGCGGGCGACCACTTTTTTTTCCCGCTTTTTTTTTTTCATGCAGACCCTTGGCAGAGAACGGAAGGAAGTTGAGGCTGAGCTGTCGGCATCTGAGGCTGCGCAGAGCGAACTTCGAACCGCGGTGTTGGTGAAGGAGAAGGTTCTAGAAGACCGCGAGAAGGTGACTTTGTAAGAGGGTGTCGAGCGATAATCGAAATCGATACGATATTTTATACTGTTTATATACAAAACTTAAAACGTGATTCGATTTTACTTCGATATTTGGTGCATGGAAGCTTATGCTTTCGTTCAGCACCTACATATGTATAGATGCGATGTATCGAATGTTCGATACTTCAATGGGATATATCGAATGTTCGATACTTCGATGGGATGTATCGAAAATTCGATATTTCGATATGTCGAAACTTGCGATACTACAGTAGAACAGTAGCATATCCAACACTACGTACGCACCCAGGGGATGATGAATTTCCAACCCATCTTTCTCCAAGCCAATGAATGGGTGAATGGGGGGCACACACCATGAAAAAATGGTATGTACATACGTACATATATTAAAAAAAATGATAAAATCAACAGCTGTGAGATCGAAGATTTCGTCGAAACTCATCTTCGCTAGCTGAGTGTGATACTTCGATCACGCGTATAGCTTTGGAAATAACTCGTCGAGATTTTGTCTTTCCACGCACTTGCGTCGCTTTTCAAGCTGTTTTTGTTTTTTGCAACTCTCCCCCCTTTCTGTTGATAAAAATCGGATTGAAAAAAAAAAACTTCCGCGGGGATGGGTGTTCTATCTTCTTGGTTGTAGTAAGGCTATATACGTCAATCTCTTTGGCACTTCAAGTATACCCACCCACACCGCCGTGGCGAGAAAAACAAACAAACTTTCGTAACCCTTTCAGAACTACAAAACCTATTCCACACTAATTCCAAGTAATTTTCCCCCCAAAAACGGGGGACCGGTTCTTAACCCATTCAGAACTGAAAAAAAAATCCCACACTAATTTCAAGTATTTTACCCCCCAAAAAACGGAGGACCGGTTCTTAACACATTCAGAACTGAAAAAAAATCCCACACTAATTTCAAGTATTTTTCCCCCCAAAAACGGGGGACCGGTTCTTAACCCATTCAAAACGGAAAAAAAAAATCCCACACTAATTCCAAGTTAAGGGGTTAAAATTGGAGTAGAACCATTTTTGTATACTGCGGCAGTATATATGTAGTTCGCGCAATCGAAGTATATTCGTACATCCCACGCAGCTTGCAAAGATGAGCTTCGGTGAAATCCTCGATATCACAGCTGTCGTTTTTCTAAGTTTCTCTCTCTATATATACAAGGGACCTGAGCTGTCCGGTGTGTTTGTGTGTTTGCATGTTTTTTTTTTTTTGCCCTTGATCCTCTCTGGATGATGAAAGCTCGTGAAAGAGCTGCAGCTGCGCGAAGGCGATGCTCTTGCCGAGGCGCAAGGCTGGCGGGACCGCTTGGACGCGCTGCAGGCGGATACTGACCAACAGCTAGATGCTGCCAGGGAGGAGGTGTCGGAGCTGCAGGCGCAGGCGAGTGAGGCGTGTTTTGTCGGAGGGGAGGGGGGGAGGTGTACTCATGTCATGCACGGCCGTAGTCGTACGACCATACTCGTAGACCGTAGACCCTCGCATACCTACAATGACGGGACGGAGGGGGGGGGGGTACTCATGTCACGCATAGCCGGAGTTGTATGATATTAGCATAGACCCTCGCATCCCTACAATGCCGGGACGGAGGGGGGGGGGGTACTCATGTCACGCATAGCCGGAGTTGTATGATATTAGCATAGACCCTCGCATCCCTACAATGCCGGGACGGAGGGGGGGGGGGTACTCATGTCACGCATAGCCGGAGTTGTATGATATTAGCATAGACCCTCGTATCCCTGCAAGGTGGGAGCATGTCGGGTTTTCGCGGGCCAGGCAGGCTTGCGGGGGGAGGGCGGGGGGGGGGGTTGAAGTCTCTCTAACCCTTCCCTCTGTGTTTGCCCATACGTGCGCTGGCTTGTGCTGTGCTGTGTTGTGTTGGATTGGATTGGATTTGATCGGGTTGGAATTTTAATGTATTTCGTCGTTTTTCCTTGCCTTGCCTTGCCTTGCCTTGCCTTGCCTTGCCTTGCCCTGTCTTCCCCCTCTCCCCAATTACCTCACAGCTCAACTTGCAGCGTGCCTTTATGTTTGCGGCACTCTGTTTCCTATACAAAAATACAAAACACCCCCAAATCATCCTACCTGGTATATTAGCCCCGACTGTTCGATAGTGTTTCTCTATTTTCCTCAAATCATTTATTTATTTCCGGGTGTTTTGGCGTGGTTTTCGGGGCCGCCCGCGCGTGCGACAGGTGGTATCGCTGTCCGGAGTCGAAGACCAGCTGCACGAGGTCTTCAGGGAGCTAAAAAAGTAAGACGCCAAAGCAAAGGTTCATATTTCGTCCTGGGCCTCGCTAGAAATCGCACGTACTAACTGTTGCCGCTATTAATAGAGAGTCTTTCACTTCTAGGGGGGGGGGGGGGGTACTTCATTTTCATGCATGGCCGTAGTCGTATGACCATAGACCCTCGCATCCCTACAATGCCGGGACGGAGCATGTCGGGTTTTCACCGACCAGGCAGGCATTGCTAGCACCAAGCGCGAAATAATCAAATTATGTTGAGGGGTGCTCATGGTCCAGGTCAAACCTCGCGGGTCGGACCGGATCGGACCGGATCGGATAGGATCAGGGCGACCTGGCCCGGCCCGCGAGAATTTGTAAACCTCCCGACCCGACCCGACCCGACCCGACCCGACCCGACCCGACCCGACCCCATTGCTTTTGCTTAAATTTTGCTTGCGCTTTCTTGTGCTTGCTCCTTGCGTGTGCGTGCTTGCTTGCTTGCTTACGCTTGCTCACCTACGCCCCCCACCCTTTTTTTCACGGGAAGGTACCGCAAGCGCCACGCGGACGACTACGGCGACGGCGAAGACGACCGAGCCGGCGACACCAGACAGAACGGAGGAGGCGTTTCGTCCGGGGGAAAAGGGCGCGACGACAGGAGCAGCAGCGGTCTGACCGCCGTGGCCGCGGTGACGGCCGCGGCGGAGGCCGTGGAGGAGGAGCTAAGGGGACAGCCTGCGGCGCCACAGAAGCAAGCCTCTGCAGGCAGTAACCTCAAACGGCAACAAAAAAAAAATGGCCAGGATGCGCGCGGGGTGCCGGGGCCGCGTGCGGCCAGCACTGTACTTTATTTTCGGCTGCCATTGGAGCCGTAGTCGCTCCATAGACCATAGCACCCTCGCATCCCGCACAATGCCATCGCCTCCGACGGACAGCCCATGTCGTCGTGTTTTTCACCCGACCAGCCCTCGGCGGCGGAGCGCGCGCGGTGCGGGGGGGGGGGGGGGGGGGGGGGGGGGGGTACTCATTTGTTGCTTGCCTTAGTCGTTTGACCATTGACCACGCATCCCTTTCGAGACGGACCGAGGCAAGGCAGGGGGTGGCTTATTGTAGCCGCGGCGATGTTTTTTTTTTTTTAACGCGGCTACTTTTTTGTGATTGTATGTATATACGTAGTGGTGCAGCCTCGATGCCGGCGTTGGGGGTGGGGGGAGAGGGGGTGTACTCACGTCATGCATGGCCGTAGTCGTGTGGACATGCGGGGGGGTACTCATGTCATGTGCAGGGCCGTAGCCGTATGGACATAGGGGGGGGGTGGGGGGCATACTCATTTGTTGCGTGCCTTTCGTAGTCATTTGTACCATTGGCCACGCATCCCTTTCAAGACAGCACACCGTCCCTACTCCTAATAGAGACACACCTACCAACAGTTGGGCGCTCATTACGTTGTTTTCATATATTGCATAGAAACGTTTTGCTACTCTTACCCCCTTCCCGTTTGAGGGGGCGATCATAAACACCAACAATCACCTATCTTTCATCATCAATGGGCCTCCGTGGTTTTGTGTGGACCGCGAGCAGGCGGTGCTATGGCTTGCAACGCGAACGACTTTTTTTTTTCTCGGCACTCCTCGGCACCTCTCGCCGATGCATCGTAGCAGCCCCCCCCCCCTCGTAGGACGTATGGTGGTCGGGAAAACGCCGCGCACGGTGAGGCCATAACGCCTCTTCCGCTGTTTCCGCATCAGGTACGTGGAGAGCGAGCTTTTAGGTATGAAAGCTTTGTTCCAAGATAAGGAGGCGTGTCTGCGGATGGAGCTCGGCAACGAGCGTGACAAGCTAGCCCGCGAGGCGGACTTGCTGAGGGGGCGGCTGGAGCAGGCGGAAGCCGGGAGGACCGTAGCGGAGGTACGTATATACATATATACGTCTAGCGCGTCCCGTATGATTCGCAGTCCAGTAGTATTTCATTTTCAGTCATCAAGGGGTGTGCTGTATGCCGGGTACCGTATACGTACTGTGATCAAGATAACACAAACCCAAGGACATTTTTTTGGAAGCTGCTTTTCTGCACAACAGGGAGAGCGCGAATTCCAAGCGATGCATCTTTGGAAGGATGTCGACCATCTTTGGAAGGATGTCGACGAGATTTTTCCAAAGGCTATGATACTCGTAGCACGACCATTTTTGTTGTGTGTTCCCTGCTTGTTTTGGAAAAAACCGACCGGGAAAATGCATCCCAATGGATGTGCTATCTTATTATCTTGATTACAGTATACGGCATACTCTGGACTACCCGGGTACGAAACCTAGTTAAGTTGGTCATACCTGGGTAGATACCCGGGTATCCGGGTAGAAACTCGGGTATCCGGCTAGATACCCGGGTACCAAACCTGGTTATGTGGATTATACCCGAGTAGATACCCGGGGTACTGTACCAAACCTGGTTATGTTGGTCATAACTGGGTAAATACCCGGGTACCAAACCTGGTTGTGTGGGTCATACCCAGGTAGGTACATAACCGGATACCAAACCTAGTTTGTTGGTATTTTTCGGGTAGATACCCGGGTACCAAACCTGGTTATGTTGGTCATAACCGGGTAGATACCCGGGTACCAAGCCTGGATTTGTTTTCCATACCCGGGTAGATACCCGGGTACGTCCAGCAAATATACCTTAGTACAGTAAACGCACCCTAGGTGCGTAGCGTTGTATCTCGTGCCCACTGCCCACATCATTGCCGCATGTCCGACCGTTGCGCCCGAGGAGCGAGCTATACCCGCTGAGGTTATCGGGTACCTTACGCTGAGTACCTTGCGGGCTCGGTGGTTGCGAGGTAAATCCGCGCCCACAGACGCGCGCGAGTAAATATTTTTGAAAAGCAAGCCGGTAATCCCTAAAGGCCTCTTCTTCGATTCCTATTACCGGACACCATAGTAAATACTAGTAAATAGGACCTACGGTAGACACAAAACCCTATATATTTACCTATTTTTACTAACAATATTTGGTCCTATTTACTATGGTCCTTCGAAATAGTCCTTGGCGTATGGGTCCCTACAGAGGAAGAAGTGCGTACACCCAGATTGTTGTTTGCTGTGTGTAGCCAGTAGCCAGGCCTCTTGTACCGGCGGCGAAAATTTTGTCCAATGGCCGTCGAAGCACTGCCTCATGAAACGCAGAGTGGCGGTGAAGGAAAATAGTCAGCAAAAATTGTTCAACTATATGTACGGATTCGTAGTGTTGAATACTCGTACCGAACGAGAATCGAGTTCGATGCGATAACGACGAACAAAAAGAACTACCTGGCACGTACGTACGCAATCGATGTTTGATTTCGATATTTGGCAACATCGAAATCGTTCATTCAGTATCTGCATTAAAAATACACGGGGATACCAGGAGAATGGAGGGCTAAACACGTCCGATATTTTTGATATATCGAAAGTTCGATATTTCGATATTTCGAAGCATCGAGACTTTCGATACGATATCCAATCACTACGTAATTGTTGGTAATTTTAACCACATGAACCCGACACAGCCGTGTCGGTGTGTCGGTGATAAAAAATGGCAGGTCACCCACGAGCCCACGAGTATACAGACTTACGATGTACTCTGTAGTCTATTTATAGTGTTGCTGTTATTTCCCTTGTTCTTATTTTTTGCTGCCAGTGATTGTGCCACCGATGGTTTCGTTACCGGGAAATGGCTATTGGCTACGAATCGGCTATTGGCTATTGGCTATTGGCTATCGGCTATTGGCTATTGGCCCTTTTGAGACGAAAACGTCAAGCTGCATTGTTCTAATATAATAGGATACTCACCAGGTATGTATCTAACTGGTACTACTATTAATACTGCTGTAGTACTGAGTAGGAGAAATGGCATTCCCAACAGTGATGTCTGGGCTGATTTATTAATAGGAAAAAATGCCCGTTTGAGTTCCGATTCCCGAATTGACACTGCTGCTGCACTATTTAAAATTTAAATAGACTACTGCAACACGAATGCCGGGCCTGCTGCTGCGACGGATGTTTTCGGCCGTCTTTGTCGTAGTTGAAGTTGGTAGTGGTGGTGGTGTTGGCAGTTTGGTAGTGGTGGTGGTGGTGGCGTGATACAAAAGTTGGGGCGCGATTGGCTTGCCGCTGTTCGGACGTACGGACGTTTTCGGCCGTTTATTTCGTAGTTGAAGTTGATGGTGGTGGTGGTGGTGGCAGTTTGGTAATGGTGGTGGTGGTGGTGGCGGCGGCGGCGGCGCGGTGGTAGCGTGATACAAAAGTTGGGGCCCGATTGGCTTGCCGCTGTTCGGACGTATATATGATACCCTCGCTGGACGCCTGTTTATGCCTGGCACGCAGGCAATCATTACTCCTGTTGCTGGGCATCCTGGACTACAGGTAGTCGTAGTAGCAGTACTCGAAAACAGGAAGAAAAACAAGAACAAGAGCAAAAAAAACTTACCTCTATGTTCCGAAATTTAAGCACCGTTTGTATTAAATACTATTATACAAGCGTTGCTTATACTTCGGAACAGAGTGGTACGTACGAGTACGGTATATATTGATTTGAAAAAACAAGAACAAGAGCAAAAAAACTTACCTCTATGTTCCGAAATTTAAGCACCGTTTGTATTAAATACTATTATACAAGCGTTGCTTATACTTCGGAACAGAGTGGTACGTACGAGTACGGTATATATTGATTTGAAAAAGAAAAACAACAGCTGTGAGATCGAGGATTTCGCTGAAACTCATCTTTGCAAGCTGAGTGTGTATGATACAGGGGTGTACAGCAGTGTACACCCGTATTACTAAAAGGGGGGGGGGGCATAGTAAATAGGACCTACGGTACACACAAAAAACTACCACTCTGTCCCTAAATATAAGAACCTTTTGTACATCAATAGTACATTTAAACGGTGCTTATATTTCGGGACAGAGTGGTATACATTTACGACCGATTGACCTATTTTTATTAACAATATTTGGTCCCCTATTTGCTAGTGTTTACTATGATCTCCTGTAGTATTACGGGGGACCATAGTAAACACTAGTAAATAGGACCTACGGTAAACACAAAAACCTATATGTTTCCCTATTTTTACTAACAATATTTGGTCCTATTTACTATGGCCCCCTGTAGTATTAATAGTCTAAATGTGTGTTTTGAAGAGACCTTTAGGGGTAGGTTTTTCTCCCTATTATTAGCCGAGAGGGTGATTTCCGCGGCCGGAGGACCACACAAGAAAATTCTTGGGGCGTTTTCTCACGAAAGCACGCGATAGGGCCCGGCCCGTACGTGCAACGTGTGTCATTACGGGGGGCCATAGTGAATAGGACCTATGGTAGACGCAAAACACCTACGTATATATTTACCTATTTTTACTAGTAATATTTGGTTCCATTTACTGTGGTCCCTCGTAGTAGGGTTCACTTGCAAAGCAGCAGCAGCAGTACAGGAGACTTGGTGCTACGTAATAAAGTGAACCATGAGAAAGGCAAGCGTAGTATTATACGTACCCTCGGGTGAGAATTTTGGAGCCGTTGTACTGACATTTGAGGAGAATGTACACTATTGCCAGCCTGGGCCAGCTCAGCTGTGTACGTGTACATACATATGATACGCGTGTAGTATTAGTGGGTAGTATTGTACTAGAACAAATCCATAAAAAAACGAAGCTGTGAGATACTGCACGAAGTGTTGACACGATGCTCGATATGGGTGCAGTGTAGTGCTGTATTTATGCATGTGATACATCGACACGAGTCGACGAGGGAAGAAAGGGCTGTGAGCCTTTCTCGCGATAAAAATGCAAGGCGCGTACCTTAGCGGGTAGGGGGGAAGAAGAGCCTGCAGTTTACGTGACTCCCGCATCTGAGTTACGATTAATAGGAGGGGGCAGGGTAAAGAAGGACGAAGATGTTGAATGACATGAAAATTCGTATATAAATAAAAACATCATGTGTGTATCCATGTGGAATCGTGGAGCACCGTAAGCCTCCCGTCCAGACCTGAAAAAAAAAAATGGAAAAATTGTGGATTGAGAGCGGCCCGTTAACCTTTCCACCACACTGCAAAACTTATCCTATTGCGGGGGGCCATAGTAAATGGGACCTACGGTACACATAAAAACCCATGTATTTACCTATTTATACTACCAATATTTGGTCCTATTATAAATGGGACCCATGGTACACACAAAAACCCATATACTTACCTATTTATACTATTTATACCAATCTTTGGTCCTGTTTATTAGGGTCTCGCATAGTAGTCTAACTCCAATTAATTTGTCCCCGAAACGTACATGTTTGGTGCGGTACGGCTCCGCCATTCCTTACGGACGTTTTCGCGCCGCGCGTTATTTACCCGCCGTTTTTTGGCTTGTGTACGTTTGAATTTTGCCTTTCGAAACAGGATTCTGCGCGCGAGCAAGCGTCAGCGGCGGACAAGCTCCGCTCGAGCCTGCGGGTAGGGGAGCGCCGATCAAAGGAGGTAAACAGTAGTCCCCTCGAGAGTCGTGCTTGTAGGAGGTATTAGTGCTTTACGTGCTGTACTGCGCTGCTGTGCCATCTTGTCATCTTTCCTTCCCTTTGACGTCCTCAAGCGCGCGCTTGCCTCCCCGGGTCAAGAAAATCAAAGGCATACAATTTCATTCTGTATAGACGTATGCTCATACTGCCTGTAACTTTCCTGGCAATTATCGCCTTGCATTGCTGTCGACGGGTATATAGAAAAAAAATGTTTCATGTGAAGAATGAACACACACTACTGGCGCTCTCATAAGAACGTGCCCCAGAAGAAACCCAGCTCGAAAATCCGCGTAAATGAGAAATTCGGGAGCGTTTTCTACTAAAGTTAGTGTGGAACTCGTCCCTTTTCCTGATAAGAAATTTAGCCTCCCCCAGTATCCCGGTTTCTTATTTGATGGTCGGTACTGCTCTGTACTGCAGTTTGCTGTCGCATTCTGGTACAGTACAGGGCAGGTGCCAAGAAAACGAGCAATAAGAAAGGAAGGCTGCGATTTCCTAGAAAATAAGAAACTCGGCAGTCGTTTTCATACGGGAGGTAGTGTAAAATGCAACCATTGCCGAACAAGAAATCCAGCCTGGATCAGCTTTCCTGTTTCTTATTTTTAGCTGGTGTCGTGTACTGCTCTATGCATTGCCTGTATTTTTTCTGGCATTTGCGGTTCACTACCGGCCCTTTCATAAGAACGAGCCCCACGAAAATATCTGCCTGATATATCCGGGAAAACAAGAAAACTGGGAACGGTAATATTATATTTAGGTTGGAAGACACCCTTTTTTCTGGTATGAAACCTAGCCTGCCCCAGTACCCCGGTTTCTTAGTTGAGGGTCTGGACTGCTGTACCTGTATACCTACCGCAGTTTGCTGTCGTATACTGTACTGGTTGGTATACAGTACGAGTACGCACTCGCGCTGAGAACACCTCAGGGAGTTAGCCTTAACTTTTATCATGCTGATTATCGTCCGTTTAGTGACGTCGTCGCAGTACTCATGAAAAATGTACTCCGTACTGCTGCCTTTATCGTACGCAAATATGGGGAATGACGGCGATGTATCATGTGACGTGACGGCATTTCGGCAGTTTTTCGTGTGACGTGACGGCAACATACACGAGAAATTAATAGGTTATAGTGTAGACACTGCGGCCGTGCGCTGTGACGGCTACGTATATACGAGTACTCGTTTTTTTGGTGACGTGCCGTCATTCCTCATCTTTGGCTACACTAACTGCTGTGTGCCGCGTCTAAAAATAAGAGCCACCTTTTACCGCTTTTGCATGAATTCGGGGAATTTGGTGTGGCCCGCGTGTGGTTCCGAAGGGATAGTTCGAAAAATGCCCAAAACACCATTTTAGACTAATGTCTATACTCGTAACCGTAACCCCAACCCGCCCTTAACTCCGTCTCTAAAAAATCAGGCATGCTTTTTTATAGCATTGATCGACCACACTAAAAGTCGTATTATTTATTGGCTGGTACAGACAGTATTTGGTTGCTTGATTATTGATTTGCTTCAGTATATTTACTTTTTATTATTTTTTCTTTTCGCTTTTTTCTTTTTTCTCTTTTTTTTTCTCTTGCATGCACCTGGATTGCTAGCAGGGTAGGTCTTGCCTGTCGTATATGGCGTTGCATTGTCTGCTCTGCTTACTGCACTGAGTGTAGTATCTCTGTGTCGTAGTTTTGTGACCACAGAACTGGTACCTTTTTAGGATGAAGAATCGGCACGGACACTGGGTGTGCTGGATGTCGACGGGTAGAAAGGAAGGTTTAATGTGAAGAACACACACACACACANACCTCAGGGAGTTAGCCTTAACTTTTATCATGCTGATTATCGTCCGTTTAGTGACGTCGTCGCAGTACTCATGAAAAATGTACTCCGTACTGCTGCCTTTATCGTACGCAAATATGGGGAATGACGGCGATGTATCATGTGACGTGACGGCATTTCGGCAGTTTTTCGTGTGACGTGACGGCAACATACACGAGAAATTAATAGGTTATAGTGTAGACACTGCGGCCGTGCGCTGTGACGGCTACGTATATACGAGTACTCGTTTTTTTGGTGACGTGCCGTCATTCCTCATCTTTGGCTACACTAACTGCTGTGTGCCGCGTCTAAAAATAAGAGCCACCTTTTACCGCTTTTGCATGAATTCGGGGAATTTGGTGTGGCCCGCGTGTGGTTCCGAAGGGATAGTTCGAAAAATGCCCAAAACACCATTTTAGACTAATGTCTATACTCGTAACCGTAACCCCAACCCGCCCTTAACTCCGTCTCTAAAAAATCAGGCATGCTTTTTTATAGCATTGATCGACCACACTAAAAGTCGTATTATTTATTGGCGGCTTGTACAGACGGTCAGTGTGTACGCAATTGTTGATACATGTTGGTATTGGATATGGGGGCCGAGGGATTAGTATTCAAACCCGAGGGTGGGCTCGTGCGCGCTGGCTGTGCACTGGTTCGACTCTATGGTCTAATGATCCCTTCCATATAATTCTTTTGTTTTGTGAGGCTGTCATAGCCAGTTAGGTGCGACTTTACTTGCAATAAATTGTCAATTAATGTCTCTTTTCGATTGCGTAAGCCCGAGTTTGAGAGATGATCAGTTCTTCTCGGTTCTACGATGCGATGCATGCATCCATTTAAATTAATTAATCATATTACACATCCTAAAACAACTGCTGCAGGACCGTAAGTTACTACTTGCTTGCTGTGCAGCTTGAAAGTTGAATTTGTATGATGGTAGGCACTCGGCAGCCAGTGTTAATTATGTTGTTTTAGTAGTAGCCAGGTCTACAGACCCACCATTGCACTACTAGTTCAAACTATACTTATCTACTACTACTACTACTACTACTACTACTACTACTATTAATACTACTGCTGCTACTACTACTATTACTACTACTGCTGCTGCTGCTGCTACTGCTACTACTACTACTACTACTACTACTACTACTACTACTACTACTACTACTACTACTACTACTTCTACTTACTACTACTACTACTACTACTACTACTACTACTTCTACTACTACTACTACTACTACTACTACTACTACTACTACTACTACTACTACTACTACTACTACTACTACTACTACTACTATTACTACTACTACTACTACTACTACTACTACTACTACTACTATTACTACTACTACTACTACTACTACTACTACTACTACTACTACTACTACTACTACTACTACTACTACTACTACTACTACTACTACTACTACTACTACTACTACTACTACTACTACTACTACTACTACTACTACTACTACTACTACTACTACTACTACTACTACTACTACTACTACTACTAATATACTGCTGTAATACATTGCACGCGCCAAGTGTGAGCTTCAACAGCTATATATATCATAGGTGTGACGGTACGACTCACTCGTACTTGGTTCCTACGGTACTGCTTTACGCTCAAAATGATCCATGATTTGGGATGTGACCCCATGCCCATGTATAGTACTGCAGTAGTTGCGATGTTGTGATGCACCCAGGTTATAACCAGCAGGTACTCGTACCTGGCACTTGTGATGCGCTTGTCGTTCAGGCTTCCTTTGCAACGTGGACTCGATCCGCGCCTGGTGAATATCAGAACAGGTCTTACTGCAAGAATAATCCTACTTCAATTCCAAGTAGTTTGTCCCCCCACACGTAAAGGCACCTTGGTGCAGGTTCATCGATGCCCGTAAAAACATTTTTACGCCCCTCTTGACTTTCCGCCACTCTGTGCGTGCACTCCCCGAAGTTAATTTCTGCTTTCTGCCCATCAAAGACTGACTGTCTCTCGTCTGGTTCTTGACCTCTTTCTGGAAGAATGCAAGGAACGCAGCTAACGGACGTAAGCTCTACTCGTACTGCTGTGCTGGTGCTACTACTGCTGGCGACTGCTGCTACTACTACGGTTACTGTGTGTTGTGCTGCTATCTACTACTGCCGCCGTACTGCTACTACTGCTCTACCACTTATGAATACGGGTATATTCGCGAAAGTACTGCCACAGCTGTTATCAAGGGCGCCATACATCATGAGAGATGGAGAGCGGCTGGCGCTGCGTTGCGCCGGGTCAAGCGAGAGTGATCTCATATCCCCGCAGCTGGAAGCTGGAAAATTTCAAATTTTGAAAATATCTCCAATCAAAAGTAGACGCGTCGTTTTCTGTTGTTTTTTGCTCATCATCGTCATTCATTCACGCCGTATATATGCACGTACTCGTCGGCTGCACCATGAGCGACATAAACTAACATGCTCGACATTAGCCGCAACTCAACTTGAAGCTCAAAGCTCTAGATGCTGGAGATACGACTTGCTAGTGCTGTTGCTGCTGTTGGGTAGCATTGCCGGCGGCTGCTCGCTCTTTTCTTGGCGAGTGAGGTGGGTATTGACAGGTGACGACAGACCGCCTCAAGAGAGAGACAGAGGAGCTGTGTATGCAGCAGCAAGAGCAGCGGATGGAGATGGTTCGACTGCTGCAACAGCGCGGGTTTGGGATGGTGCTCCCACTCCTCCTCCAGAAGAGAGTATATACCAGTAGATTTGTCCAAACGCACTACCGCTGCTGTCGCTAGATCCAGCTACTGTACAGTACAGCTACCGGTGGTGTTGTAGCAGTCGGGATCGCATTTGAATCACGGACGAAAAACACATGATGCGCAGGAGGAGCAGCTGGAGAGAACAACGAACAGGCCAAAGCACCGAGAAAAAACAGAGGAATACAGGCGCAAGGAGCGCACTCAGAGCAGACAACACAGTCCGTTCCAACGTTTCCCTGCATCTTCGCGCGTTTGCTCTTTCGATGTCGTTGCTCTTGCTTTTCCTGCCCTCTTACCGCTGTTTCGTTGCTGGTGTGATGCGGACAAAACAACAACATCATCAACAGCTGGAGCAAACGCTACGTGCTCTCCTCGTAGCGTACGAAGAGGAGAAGAAGAAAACATCACAAAAACTTTCAAAAATGGCAACTCTTTTCCACCAGCTGCAGGAACAGGAAGAGGATACAGCTGAGAGTGTGGCTCCATCACACGGTCCTACCTCCCTACGAAACAGCAGCGCATCCAATGCCGGGGCCGGCGGTGGTGGTGATAGCGGTGCTAATAGCACTCGCTAGCAAGAGTTCAACGACACACACGAGCACACAACGAGCATCACAGATTCCATAGGATAATCGTAGAACCCACTGGATGAAACTGTGAAGTGCGTGAATCTGATTGGCCGGTTGGAAAACCAAAAGAATCCAGTTTGCACTTCATCGAAGAAAGGTGGTTCCACAATTTGTTTTGACATAATTCGGTGGAGGTGTGCTTCTGGCGCGTCAGTCACAACGAGGCAAGGCGCCACGAGGAGAGGACAGGATCGCGCGTGAGGCCGAGATACCCAGTACCTTAGTGGTCCTCAAGCTTGGTTCGAGGCGAAACGGTCCACAGGGCGATTTTTTTTAATTCGGGGTTCATCTGCGGATCTCGGACACGTGGCCCAAGGCAACGCGCCGCGAGCGATTGACCCACGAGCGGCATCGAGGGCTGTGCTGGGCCTCTCTGACATGGACACAGGCTCCGGCGTCCTCTTCTTAGGGGGCTGAGTGAGGTGAGAGAGAGGCTACCCCAATTTTCGGGTTCCGTGCCACCTCGCATCCACCCGCTTTTTAGACGCGCGAGCTTTTCGCGCGCGCGGGTCCAGATGGCGATTTTGATTTTCGATTCTCTTGGTTATGTCTTCACCGAGGCCGCCTCCATCGGCTAGGTGCGTGCGGTAGCATTGAAGCAAGATTCGGCTGAATCTCGACAGCAGTAAGAAGGAGAGAACACTGCGCTGCCGGCACAAGCGACAGCAGTGGTTCCCAGAGACATAAACTCGCTACGAGTAGGGCATGCTTCGACGAGAATCTGGTATGATACACAAAACAAAAAAAAAAAACGCCCGAAAAAAAAATTGTTTGATATGATATGGTGATGATGTGATGATCCGAGTACTCTGCTTGTAGTACGTAAAAATCGCGCAGTAGTTCGAGTTGTAGTCGTACTCGCAGGCCCGCTGCCCGAGCGAGCAATTCTCCTCGAATCCAAATGGAAAATATCGAAAAAGTAGACCCGCGGAATCCCTCGCGCCCCCCCCCCCCGGCCCCCTCTCTCTCTTTTTCGCGATACCAGGCTTGCGGCCTGGATCGCTGGTGTACACGGCTTGGTAGGTAGTGGGAGACTGGGAATGAAGATCGACGTCGGAGAGGGGACTCGAGGGGCAGGAGGAGCGGCAGAGGATCTGCGAGGAGGAGCAGGAGGAGGAGGCTACGGCATTGGGAGGTCGGCCGACCCAGCGGATTCCGGGTCGAATCGGGCGGTTGTGCAAGCGTCCGGAGGATCCGGCCTCGGCGAAGAGGGAAGACGCGGGGCGGAGGGCGTGGGAGCGACGGTTCTGAGCTGCGTGCCCGGCGTCGAAGCAGGAGGGGGAGGGAGCGTGGCGCCTCACAGCAACAAGCACCGCCCTCTGGCTGCTGTGGCGCTCGCGGTGGTGCATGGGCGAGGCAACCACAACAATAACGCGGACGGAGGAAGCGGCGAATATCAGGTGACTTTTTTTTTTTCGACGAGCCTGCGATAGTTACAGGTTCTTGTGTCTGTTTCTTTCTTCGTTCGTTGTCCGTGTTGTCGTCGTGCAAGTGTGTGATATCGTACGAGTACTGCTGTTGCTGTATGTCTGCCTGTCTGCAGCAGCTGCTGGTGCTGCTTATGGGCAGCGTGCTTGCTTGGGGTGGGGTGGGTCGTGGGCGAGGATCTAGATTAGCGAGAGATATGGATGTAGAGGTATGATGCCTGGTACGTGTCCCGTGTTCTTTTCACTTGGATTCAGAGGCATGGCAGACAGACACGAGATTTTGTAAATTCGCGCGTTTTTTTCTTTTTGTCCTCTTCCCCGGCGCGTGCTTCGTGCCTCGAAACACGTGCACCGTATTATTTTTGAGTTGTTTGCCGATCGTTCGTGGATCTCGATCGTCTCTGCGAAAGATTCTATGGCACGATCGGGCATATTTCTACCTGATGCTTTTTGGTTCCAGATATTTTGTCCTTGCTTTCGGGCCCCTACCCCTAATGTACGTGTATGTACAGCAGCAGTAGCAAGTGTGTACGAGT
Source organism: Saccharina japonica (assembly GCA_008828725.1). Classification (NCBI taxonomy): domain Eukaryota; class Phaeophyceae; order Laminariales; family Laminariaceae; genus Saccharina; species Saccharina japonica. The sequence goes on from MEHQ01000799.1 coordinate 95,142, forward strand.
AGCGGTTGCGCTCCGCGCGCATGCTCGTGCTTTTCTCGTTTCGTCATCTCTTCGTCCGTACACATCGTGAATCGGGATTCCTGTCTTGTTTTTTTTCTTTAGTGGATCGCCCATGGACCGACCGACTTTTTTTTTCGCGGTTGAGTTTGTTCTGGCCACTGTTCCAGCGTGTTTTCGCGGTTTGTCTGTTCCCGTCAACATCTCCCGACCAAACCAAGATATGACGACACTTGCGATAGTGGGTACCAGGGTATACATGTACAGCAGCAGTACAGGACATGTAACAAGAAACAGGAAATCTGGTCCAGGCTGGATTTCTTCTTGAGAGAGGGTGCTTTCTATACTAATTTGAAGATACCGACTCCCGAATTTCTTATTTTCCTCTAAATCTCATCTCGGCTTTCTTATCAGCCTGTTTCTTGTTAGGCGTCCTGTACTGCTGTACGACAAACGACGGTACTCGTAAAACCGCCGACCTGGTATTGAACACACCGCTGAAATTGATCATTATTACCCTGCCTGGTATCTATGAACCGGGAATTTTGGTGTGCCCCGAGCCCCGAGTATCGTTCCGGTATTATGATGGTTTTTTTTTTTTAAATATCACTTGTATAGTACGTACTACGGAGGACCTATCATATTATATGATATGTGGGTAAATAGGACCTTCGACGGTACACGCAAAAACCTCGTACCTGGTATATACATGTTTTACTATTTTTACTAATGAGAACATTTGGTCCTATTTACTATGGCCCCCCATGATATTAATAGTACGTACATACCCTGATCCTACCGCAAAGAGGGTCGCTACGTACCCTGAGACTACAGTAGTAGTACGCCAATAGGACCAACCCAAACCCTGGCTAAGCCAATCAGACCAAATCTCCAGTGATTGGTGAGCTCTACTGACCCCTAAACCCAACCCCGACCGCGCAAGCCGCAAGGAACACTGCTGCTGCTGCTGCTGCTGCTGCTGCTGCTGCTGCTGCTGCTGTTGATATAATACTTTGGAGGTACAGCAGTACCTGGTAAGTTGTTTGTTTGAGGACGATCGTAACACGAAAACAGCATTAACACGACGAGTATATACGCACTTGTGTCGTGTGTGAATAATGATTCCGGTTGATACAGAACAGCACCATTATTGTTTTTTGGTCGATCGACCGAAACGACTGCTGTGGTGCTGTGGTCGCGCGCGATGCGACATGCGGCGCTCCCCCTGCAGATGTAACCGCCATATGTTGGTAAAAAAAATGAAGCATGTAGCGGGAGACCTCGAAGTTCATGTGAAACCCTTTGGTGGGTTGGGGGTTTGGGGTCTGTCCCCCTGTAGGTCGCTGGCCGCTGGAGGTACCGCTGCTGAGTGTGTATATGTACGACGTCGTGTCATACATGGTAGTGACGAATATGTTGTAAGAAAACATCCAAAATGCAGTACTCGTACGAGTAGTCAGCGGAATGCGGGCCGAACAAACATTTTGTTTCGCAGATGCTCCCAGTATACTGGCAGTATGTCAGGGCCAGGGTTCGGTGCTGCTTACACTGCTTGTGCTCCGAAGCCTTTCGGGGTTGGATCCTGCGCGTATTGCCCGTACCCGCAGTACGGGTAATGCCCGTACTCGCAGTACGGGTAATTTTGACGGATACTTCCAGTAGTGGCAGTAGTATGGGTTTTTGTACTGCGGGTACTGGCAGTACTTTGCCGTTATTATAGTACTCTCATATATACTGCGATTGCTTCAGCACCAAGTACTCTCGATGCCCCCAGTGCTTAAGAGCACAACCGCCAAAAACACTGCCAGTCCTGGCAACACAAACAGTAGTGGTACATACCGGCAACACAGAACCCCGAATACTGCGAGTATTATAAGGTCATACCGAACCCCGAAATGCTTAAAACACGTATCCATAGCAGTACAAAAACCCGTAATAATCCAAGTACTCGCTTTATGAGCAGTGTCGAACCCAGTAATACTTCCAATAGTTACTCGCAGTACCTGGTAATATCTTTAAAAAATCAACAGATCGGCGGCGGGTTTGATATTTATCACACTGCTGCTGTGTACTGGCAGAGGAGCTGAAGGCGCTGCATCTTCTGTTCTCTCTCGAAATAATATATTTCGCGATTTTTCACGTGTTTTTAGGCCTGGGTACTGGCAGCCTCAATCAGTAGATACTAAACTGACTTCGTCGGCAATCAGTATTATACTGGATTCCATCAGTATACTGGTCAAGCGAAGCAAGTTACGCCTTGTGTAGCTCGGCCAATCCCCCGCCCCCGGCTGGTGTAGGGGCCCCGCTGGAGGCGCCGCCGGGGGTAAAGAGCAACAAGGCGTTCTAATTGGGGTTCAATAATACTGCATGTTGTATTGGCTGGGGGTGGTAGCGGTCATGGATACAGAAAAAAGCGACGAAAAATATGAACACAAAATGCATGGAACGTGCGGCGATGATGTGACTATATCTTCGTTTTATTTTGTTCCCGCAGGCGCATTATAAAACGCTCTGATGGTCAGGCGTTTTTCTTGGGGGTACGCAAGATCAAATCTACCGCCTAAACGTTCCGTACAGCAGTAGTAGCCGTCTTCTGGCAGTGCATACTTCTGTGCCGGTGCCCAGCCCTACATTTTTTTGTTGTTCTCTTTTTTTTGTGTCACTTTCGTTCACCAGCCCAACCCGCAAAAGAGGTGTTGCGTGTTTACTACGCTCCGACCTTCTGGATAAACCGTTGTCACGGGTCGCGAGTCGCAGGTGTCTCCCATTCTCCCCCCCGAGACGTACCTGTACATGCCTTGTTTTTGTTCCACTCTGCTGCTCGTCGCTTTTCACCGAATTGTGCTACTCGCTCTCGGATATGATGCTACTCGCTCTCGGATATGAGGTGCCACGTGGCTACCCATTACTCGTACCTGAAATAACTTTATTGCTGCTTTATTATGGGTACAAACAAGAGTACTTCTGTACCCGGTAACATGCTATTACGAGCGACCATAGTAAACAGGACCAAATATTGTTAGTAAAAATAGGGAAATATATAGGTTTTTGAGTTTAGCGTAGGTCCTATTTGCTATGGAGGTCCCCCGTAATACTTGCAAGTCAAATTACGTGCACCTTCTAAAATTGGTATGCTACGTATTAATAATATTTATAGTGTACGTGACACTCTACTTATTCTCGTGTACACATACGAAGTATCTCGTACGAAGTATGTACGTACGACGTACACGATCTCTGCCTTTTTCTTTTCTTTTTTACCGGGGTTGTTTTGTTGAAGAAAATCAACACTATTTTAACCACAGGCTGCCACAGGTACAAAGTACTTTTTGCCTGGTATACCGTTGTTCTTATATATCTGTCGGCTTTAAGTGGAATGCAATGCCTACATGTGTATAAATAGGCTGCACGCACTACACGTGTAGGCTGCACGCACCTATCATAAATACCCTTCGTATATATTTAAATACACTTAGATACCATGGCATCGTAATTTAATGTATGGGGTTTGTAGGTTCGTAAAGTTTTCTTGCAGTAATTTTGTAATTTTGAAAGTCGCTCGTGTCATAATACTGGAACCATACGGGGAGGGGGTTTCCCGATTTTTCCATACTCGTATTATATACGTACGAGTATATATACTCAAGTCCTATTATCTATTCTCGAACATGGTGCGACGTAAGGGTTCCCGATTTTTCCATACTCATATATATACTCAAGTCCTATTCTCTATTCTCGAACATGCCTGGTGCGACGTACGAGTACAGTACTGGTGTTGTATATTATACCTGGTATGTAAGTTCTGTTCTTCAATATTTAATATTTTGATTAACGAAAACATGCTCTTCTGTATATTACATATCATAGGAGCAAGTACCGGTAGCCTTATCCACACTCCACAGGGTTGGCTTTACACCTGGGATCAAGTATTGGGAGCTTTTATTTGAATTTTTGTATGGTTGACATCAAATCAAAATACCTCTGGTACGTATCATACATATTTAGGTATGATACGTAGACTACGTACAGCAGTTTGACATGTTGTGACACGATACCAAGTTCTTGAGTATTTGGGGTAAGGCGACTCGCTTCAATTCAATTCTGGACGGGCCATACTTCATATCCATACTGTAAGAAGCATAATAACCCTCGTTGTTTTGGTTGCTGTACATACCTTGTACCTTGTGCCCTGGGTCCCATAACGGGTACTCGTAGTTTGATATTATTCGTTTGCTCCCGTCGTGTCGTGGGGGGTATGTTTTTCAACTTTCCTCCTTTTCCTCTTTTGCCTTTTTTATTCAGCATCTCCCCCAGGAAGCCGATAAAACGACGACACCGGCTGCCCCTACCACCTCGACGTCGACGGCAACCACAGCCGCGACTACGGCAACGACAAACCTCGCCCACCTCGGCCTCAAGCGCAGCAAGCTGGCGCCCCAGGAGGAACGCGTCCCCGACGGCGCGGGAACGCCTCCAACCGACGCGGGGGGAGACCCTTGCCCCAGCTGCGCCTCGTTCACCCGCGTCTCCTCCCCGGCCGCCACGCTAGACTCCTCCCCCCCCTGCCGTTGTGCTCGGTCTCACGCCGGGGACATGGCTCCTGGTGGGTACACTGGCGGGGAGCCCGTTGCCTCGGCTGACGCTGTTGCTGTTGACCCGGGTGGTGGTGGTGGTGGCGGCGCTGATGTTCGTGGTGGCGGTGGGAGACGGGGCGTCAGGGAAGGAGTTATGGTGGCGCCGGAGGCGCGGGTGGGAGAGGGGGGCGGGGGGGGGGGTGGAGGTGGAGGGGTGCCGTCGGCGGCGGTGACGATGGCGCAAGAGGCGGTGGCGGCGGGACTGTTGGAGACGGTTGCTTTGAAGGAACAGCAGCTGCGGCTGCTCCAGCAGCAGCAGCTGCAGCTGCAGCAGGAGCGGGATCGGGAGAACCGGAAGCGCCTCGATTTGCGCCAAGGCTCGCCGAAGCCTGCCCAGCAAGCGGCGGCGACGAACGGCGCGGGGATGATGGTGGTCGATGTCGGCGCTACGTCGTGCCTCGAGGGGGCGACGGAGGGAGGGGTTGGAGCGGCACAGCAGGCGACGCTGGCCCGGACGGACTCCCCAAGGGCGGACACGGAAAAGCAGGAGGTGGGTGTGTCACAAGAGGATACGATGGACCGGCTGGTGCAGTCTCTCGCTCAGGTGAGCGATGTCACCTAGGTTACTCTCTTTTTTGCCTGATAGTGGTGAGGGCAGAGGGGGGCGGGGGTGGGTGGGTGCCTTTGGCGTTTTCAGCCTGTACGGTATGTGCGCTTGTGACAGCCCTGCGGGATTCGCTGTTCCGTTTGAAGGCGTTTTTTTTGTGGGTACAGTAACGGCGTTCAATTCTGTTTCGCCGGGTCTTCGAAAGAGGCAGGTGGGTTATATGCACGGCGTGGTGCACACGATTTCTCGCTCTTGTGCAAAAGCGCTGAATTGGCGTTTTTTTGGGGCGGGGTCTTACGCATTATATTGTAGGGTTGCGCTCGGCGGTGAGTAATGGAGTGTGGTACGGTATCGTTACCGTGATAATCGAGCCGGAGAAGATGTATACATATAATGACGACAAAACAGAGCTGCTTGGAAGAAGCAGAGCGCGGTAGCGTTTAGGGTTGCAGTTACTTGGAGCAGAGTCGCGCGAAGACGGAAGCGCTTCTCTGATGTTTTGCTGTACCGGTAGTCGTACTGATCTCTTGATACAGGCATTACGCAATGCGGAGTTTTGCGTTGCGGACCAGGTAAAACCGATTGGTGTACCGCTTGGCATCCATTCCGAGATCTGTGCCTTGTGTGCGTTAGGAGTTCCGAGCAAGAACCGTCTGTATCGAATAAAGAGGCGTGAGAGAGGTGCTTCCTTTTAGTGATTCCGGTGTGACCGCAGAGCTAGCTGTCGTCTACGGCCGACTCTGGTACTCGCGCTGCTGGCGTGAAGCAGTCGAGAGCTTCGGTACGGCTCTGACAAGCGCTTTACTGTGGGAATACGACCGTTCCCCGTTCGCAGGCGGAGAAGCTGGCGATTATCATCGAAGCCCGACAAACGGAGCTGCTCGCGCGCCCGAAAAGGAGGTCTCACCCTTCGGCGAAGCAGGTGCGTCGACGTGGAACATGCGTGTTTTTTTTTTTGTAGTTTTGGTTTCGGGGAAGGCTTGTTTTATTTCCTCGCGCTGAGAACACTCGCACGTGTTTGCCTTTGCAGGCTGTGCGGTCGAATTCCTTGCCGATTCATCGCACTCTTAACCAACGATTTGCACGACTAGCCGACGGGCCCCACCACAATCCGACGAACCACATTCCTAACTGACGAACCACACTAGTAACCGACGAACAGCACTACTAACAGACGAATCACACCCCTAACCGACGAATCACACTCCTACCCGACGAACCGCACTAGATGAACCGCATTACAGACGGATTGCACTCTTAACCGACTAACAGCACCAATAACCGACGAACCGCACCACTCACCGACGAACCGCGTTCCCGCCTCCTCCTCAGGAGAAGGCCGCCCAGTCTCGCAAGGTCCGACCGAAGAGCATGCCGCAGAGCAAGAGCCCGAAGCTGGAAGAGCTGGGGGTCAAGGTGGAGCCCGGAACCACCGCCGCCTCCGCCAACTCCACCCCGGCCTCTTCTGCCGCTACCGCAGCAGCAACAGCAGCAAGTGCAACGGCAGCAACGGCAGCGGCTTCGCTGATGCCGAAGCAACGCCTCCTTATCAAGATTCCGCGCAGCGCCGTTACCGCGGCTACCGCGCACGCGGCGGAGGTGGCGGCAGCGGCGGCGGCGGCCGAGGCGGCGGAGGCGGCGCTCGCGGTTCGGGCGGCGGCAGCGGCGGCGGCGGCCGAGGCGGCGGAGGCGGCGCTCGCGGTTCGGGCGGCGGCAGCGGCGGCGGCGGCAGCGGTGGTGGTGAAGGAAGAGACGACGGCGGACGTTCGCGTGAGCAAAAGGGGCAAGGGCAAGAGTGGCGTCAAGAGAGCGCGCCCCCTAGCGGGCACGCGGACTTTGCCACCGCCCCCCCCGCCGCCGGCTCCTACAAGCCGACAGGTTGGTTTTGGGTCTCGATATTTAGTGGGGGGGGAAGAGCGGAGGGGCGGCGGTCTCGTCAAAAGCATCAAGGCTTGAAGAAACGAAGAGTAAACTTGAAGCCCTGTTTTTTGGGGGTGTGGTTGCTGTGAGGGTGCTTGTGCCCGTGCGACGATGCTGGTCGACTCATGCCCGCTTTTTTTCGGTCGGTCGTAGATACCACAAGTTCCCTTGCGAGGTTCCGCAAATGCGTATACTGGTATATATGTACTTTCATATGGGCGTACACACCATTTACTGCTGCAGTAATGACCGCTTTATCTCCAACCAGTTTCTCCCTTAATCGTGGGCGAGGTCGTCTATGTTACGCCTAGTGCTTAAGCACCCGGGAAGAGGCTCCGCGGAGGGATTTTTCCCTTCCAGGTTCCGTCCTGCCCCCCTCCCCGCCCTCCCCGCCCTTCTCTCGACAAAACCTCAACAAATGTGCTTTTCGCGGCCCGTTTTTCCGTCCGCAGGAGCTCCCCCCTGGTTGTGGTCCGCCTTGCCCGAGCCTCACGGGAATATTCGGGCGAGAGATGGAGGAGGAGGAGCTGGAGGGTGCGGTAGACGGCGCGGAGCACCTGCAGACGTCACAGGCCTCCAGGCGCCTGACCGCCTTATCTGCGGCAATGCCTAAAGAGCTGGCGTCGCACGTGCAGGTGGGGCTGTCGTGCCTTTTGGTCTTGTCTTGTGTCACGGGGTCTTGATTGATGGGTCTTGACGTGTGTTGCCTTGTATTTTGACGTGAACTTTTCATTGACATGACGTGTCTTGACGTGTGTCGTCTTGACGTGTCGTCTTGACGTGTCGTCTTGACGTGTCGTCTTGACTTGACGTTTCTTGTCCTATCTTGACGTGTCACGTCTCGTCTTGTTTTGTCTCTTGTGTCTGGCAGGCGTTGCGGCTGGATTATCTGGTGCAGAAGGTGCGGCCCATCCTGACAAAGCTCATGTCCGCCGGGACCGGGCCGCAGCGAGGGCTTTTCAACGTACCTGTCGACCCCGTCAAGCTCGGGATTCCGGACTACTTCAGACGCGTCCTTCACCCGATGGACCTGGTAAGGAGAACAGGGATAGAGGCGGAGGGCCGAGGACCCCGCAGGCTTTTGTTCGTTTGTTTGTTTTTGTTGTTGTTTTAGTTGTTTTATGTGTTGTAGTTTTCTGTTTGGCGCTTCTTAGGTTGCTTTTTGGTGAGCATGTTTTTTTTTATCGCAAACACAGTATAATGCAACATGTGTGTTTGTGTTGTTTCGTTTCGCTTCTGTGTGTGTGTGTGTGTTTTTTTTTGTGTGTTGGTATTTCTTTTGTTTCGTTTATGTGTTCGTTTAGTTGTACATTTGGTTTCTGTTTTGTTTGTTTTGGCTGTTGGAGGTGTGTCATGGTCGGGCGCTGTATTCCTTGTCTGTCTGCTCGGCCTGCTTGTTGCGTTTCTCCGTTTCGTTTTCCGTTTTTTCTTGGGTTTTTTTTTCGCGAGGAGGAGCCTAAACCGCTACAGTGCATGTAGGGTGGGCCGGGCGGGAAGGGCATATTTTCTGATGACGTCTCATTCCTTCTTGGAGCTTTGTCGTGTTGTGAGAGCGCTTATTTTCTGGCGACGTCTCACGCCTCGTCACGGGTGTGTTGTGTTGTCCATGCGGCGCATGTTGTGCGCCGTTTCGCGTCTCCTTCGCCTTCTGGTCTGTTCGAACTAGAGCAGAACTAGGTACCAGTATGTGATACCTGGTATTTATGGTACTCTTATGGTAGGTAAATACACCCGAGCATTGTTTATGCAAGAGTGACGAGCGAGCCGACGCCGCAGTCGTCTGTTTCGTTTATGTGTTTTTTGTGTTTTTTGTGTTGTTTTTTTTTCCTGCCCGCTGCAATCGCAACGTTCTTGTTTTGCACGCGCTTCAAAGTTCCCCGCCGCCCCTCGTGGTACCTTTCTAGAATCGTCCCAAATTCGTCACCTGTGTGCTCAACCGATTTTGATTATTAGTTGATATTAAGTCTTGAAAGCTGCGTCATCTGATACGCCCGCCGTCTGTGTTCTACTCACCCATTCCACAATGTCTACGTTTTACTGTTTTTTCGTACTCAAGAATTCAAGCGTTTCTGTTCTTTTTTTTCGTCGTATCGTCGTTTTTTCTCCTTGCCCTTTTTTTTGCTCGGCAGGGAACGATCAAGTCTAGGCTGCTGTCGATGACCTACACCACCCCGGAGGCGTTTGCGTCAGACGTGCGACTTGTGTTCAACAACGCCATCAGCTTCAACCCGGAGTCGCACTTCGTGCACACTTGGGCGGTGCAGCTGCTTAACGAATTTGACGTGAGTCTATCCTGGGGCGACACTTGGAAGGGGGGGGGAAACAAAAGCCCGACCAATAACGTTTACGACTTCGCCTAGCATGCACAAAGTGGTGGACAGTCCACGCTATGAATGTCTCCTGGTTACATCTTGCTTGCCGAGAAAAATCCCAAGAAAAGTTCCGAGAATTTTCTCGAGAATAATCCTGGGCGGTCGCGTTTTGAGTTATATAGGGTTTACAAGCTTGTCTATTTTTTACTGTTTTGTCTAAGCTGGCCAAGGCCTATACAATTCTCAGGAGGCCCGCCTGCAAATTTTACGGCGTAGGAGCTGTAGGTTGGTCGCGTGATCGCCTCCTGTTACTTAAGTAGCGGAAAAGGTAAAATGTAAAATATTAAGGTCAGTTTGGCTGGCAGCCTGGCGACTGGCGACGCTTTTACCTCATGATGCTCGTTTTGTTTCCTGCGCTGGTTCTTGTTGTTTTTCCCTGCCTTTCACTGGGTTTCCGAATTTCCTGCGTTTTCTTCACGTTGGCTTGTTTATGCTGGTCGCGCTCCTGTTTCCCCGGGCCGCTGTTCGCACGCCAACGTAAACTGCGAGTTTTGGGCTTATTTTTTTCGTGTCGCGTGTTTTTTTTTTTTTTTGTCGACGCGCAGCAAGAGTACTCGAAACAGATTGGCAAGCTGGATGAGGGGTGGGCCAAGTCTCTGAGTCACTCGTGCCAGCTGTGCCAGGGGCAGACGTGTGCGCTCTGCGGCGACAAGTGCCTGAAGCTTGAGCCGCCGGTGATCATCTGCCATCACTGCAACAAACGGGTCGTTCGGGGAGGTAATTAATCGTTTGTTTTGTCTTAGTTTGGTTTGCCAGTAGTTTACGTTGTTTTGTTCTTTTTGTTTTCACGTTGTGTGTGTGTTTTTGTTTCGCTTTGTTTGTCTTGTTTAGTTTTATTTTCGCAACGGCTGTGCCCGCCGTGTGCTGTGTTCCGTATGCCTTAAGTCACGGATAACGGGTGCTGTTGAATTGCCTATGCGTACCCTGTCAGCTGTTGTTGCGGTAGCCTCTTCCGTTATTCTGGTCTTTTTCGGGTATCGCTCGCTTGGATACGCGCTTGTGCCCCAAGCTTAAAAGGAGCAAATCACACCCGCACAGGCTGTGTGCCCCAGCGCCTTCCTTGCCTCCGCTCCGATCGTCTTGCCTCATCTCTCCCCTCCCCCAACCCCGTTGGCTCTCAACCCTCTTGGTCCTTAACCTGGGTTCAATTTTTTTTGTCACAGGAGTGTATCACATCACGCGCGACGGCTGCCGCCTCTGGTGCAGCCGTTGCCACCCCGGCCTCCCGCCAGAGCTTCCGACGGATGGTGACCCTGAAGGGATAGCCGCTGAAGATGCGGACGGTGCTGTCACCGCTGTCGGCGGTACCGGCAGCGCGAGCGCCGACGGCGCGGGGGGCGAGGCCGGCGGAGCAGGTGACGGCGCTGCGCCGACCGGAGCGAGCGAGTCGCCACATACCCCTCCCGGCGGTAGCAGTGGCGGTGGTAGCGGCGGTGGTGGTGGTGGTGGTGGTGGCGGTGGCGGTAGTCGTGTTGACCAAGGAGTGGCGTCTTCTGCCGCGACGCTGACGTCAGCGGCCTCGCCTGTTTCACCGGCACCAGAAACGTTGTCTCTGCCGCCGCCGTTGCCGCCTCTAGCACCTGTATCGGCGGCGGGAGTGACGGTGACGGCGACGGTGACCGCGGTGGATCAGCCTGTGCGAGCCTCGTCGCCGCCTGCTGCCGCTCCTGCTGTAGGTGGTGGTGGAGGCGGAGGCGGAGGAGGTGGTGGCGCGGGAGACGTGAGAACCGGAGATGTTCCAGGCGAGGCGCCGGTGGCAGCGGTTGCCGCGGCAGCAGCAGGAGCGGTGGCAGCAGCAGGAGCGGCGGCAGCAGCAGGAGCGACGGCAGCAACAGCAGGAGCGGCCGCAACGGCAGGAGCAGCGACATCGGCGATTTCTTCCGAGACGGGGAGTCCGGGGGGAAGAGAAGTAGTTGCTGGCGCGCCAGGGGCGGGGGGTGGGGCTGTTGTGGGTGATGAGGAAGCGGAAGCGGTGGAGGAAGTGAAGGCCCCGTTGAAGCGCGACCTTCTTAGGAGGAAGTTCGACGAGGAAATCAGCGAGCCGTGGGTGCAATGCGACCGCTGCAACAGCTGGGTCCACCAGGTTAGGGATTTTGTCTTTTTCTTTGGTCGCTGGCTTGTGTCTGGCTTGCGCTGTGTGTGGCGCGGTGTATGGTGTGGTGTGGTGTGGTGTGACGTGCGCTGGGCGGGGTGACTTGTCTTGCGCTTGTGCCTCGGCGTGGTAGCCTTGCTTGACATGGTGGCTTCGCTTGGCTTGGATTAGCTTGGCCACTTGGTCTGGCTTGACTCCTTTGGGGTCGGCATGCGGCATGATTTGGCCCTCGTTCTTGTCCTGCCTGGTGTGGTTCTTGCTTGACAACGGACGCGGAACACGCGCATGCATCGCATCGCATCGCACGCGGTCACGAGTGCGAAACTGGACCGCATGTAGCACCGCGTACCATTACATTTTTTTCTGGCTGTGTGCGGAATTCTACCAAGGTGTGGATCTATCTAGATGGTGCTGGCCGTGTCTCCTCTGTGTGTCGGTGCGCTCCTTGACTTCACGCGTAAGCTTACGCTTCTGAGGTCACGCGGTTGACAGCCCATCTATCTGCAGCCCACCTTTATATAGCACGAATAACTAATCCACCGCCCTCGACTCGTATTTTTTCTGTCGCACCTGTCTTTCTTTTTTCGATTTCGTGTAACGTATTCCAGGTTTGCGCTCTTTTCAACGCGCGGGCCAACGTTGGCGAGGCTAGGTTTGTCTGCCCACTCTGCCGGCTCCGCACCGTGGTTACAAAATCGGCGATTTTGGGAGCCGCGGCGATTGCCTCCGAGGTACGTGTATGCGGGTTCCGAGAAGGGAGTCGGGCGGCTTGGTCGTGAGGGATGTTATTTCATCCCGACGTCGTTTCCTGTATCGTCCTGATCTATCCTGCTACCCTTGGAGTGTTGCTTACGCTCGTGCAAGGGATTGGGTTGGGTTGGGTGGTTGGGTTTTTGGCGACGGTCTTCGGGTGAACCTGCTGCGGCCAATATAACCCCTCTGGGAGTGCGGTAGCGTACGGTTCGCGCGGTGGTAGTAGATACGGCCGCAAGAGGAGGAGTTGTTTTGATGCCGTGGTAGATTTTTTGCTCCCGCCTTGCTTTGCCCAACCTGACATTTTCCAACGTTTCGCTTTGTCCTCCTTATCCCTGCGTGACGCGCCCGATTATGTGTGCACTTGCGACAGGACTTGGCCAAGCCTCGCAAAAGACCGAAGTCTATCGAAGGAGCCGGGAAGCTCCTGTCGCCTTGCCCCGTCAAGCCGCAGGGCACCTCGGTGGCAGCAGCAGCAGCAGCGGGGGCGGCACCAGCGACGACGGTAGCGGGGCCAGGGGTAACATCTTCTCCGGCTTCCCCCGTCGAGACAAAACAAGCGGGTGCAGGCAGCACAGCGGAGGGTGTCCGGCGCGCTAGCCCTTGTGGGAGTGGAGGGGGAGGGGTTTCGCCGATGGAAGGCGTCGTTGTCACGTCTACACCGACACCGGCCGCTTTGGCTGAGGCTGGCTCTTCTACCGCCGCCGCCGCTGCCGCTGCCACTGTTGTCTCTCCTCGCGCGATGCCTTCCTTGGAACAGCCGGCCGCGCCCCCAGATTGTTCACCTCGGCCAGCCCAGGCACAACACACCTCCTCCTCGGACCCCGTGGTGCTCTCTCCTGTCTGCCGACCCGGCGCAGTCGCTCCTTCTGGCGGTGAAGGCGGTGTTGTCGTGAACTCGGAAGGTGGTGTTGGGGGCGCCTGCGGCGGCGGTGGACTAGGTGCTGGTGATGTTGATGGTGCGGGTGGTCCGCGTGGGTCGGGTGGGTGCGACGGAGCGGTTGGCAGTAGTAGTGGTGTCGATGTGTCGTCAACATCTTCTATGGCGGCAGCAGCGCTGGGCAAGGCGGAGGATGTTGGTGGTGCTGCTGCTACTGCTGAGGCGGCGACAGCGGCGGCTAGGTTAGCGGCGGACACGGTGGCGGCGTCGACTGCGGCAGCGGTAGCAGCAGTGGCGGCGGTGGCGGCGAAGCGCGGTGTGGCTGCCGTTGTTGGGGTTCCGGATTCAATGGAGGTGGAGGAGGACGTAGGGGCGGAGGCGGCGGGGGACGCGAGCTGCGGGTCGGCGGCGTCGGACAGCTTTGACGTGAGTGGTGGTCGCTGGTAGGGGCGGGGGACGGGGGAAGGGGAAAAGCCAGTGATGTTGACGACTTCGCCAAGCTTCCACAAAACGTTTTGATAGTCCACACTATTACTAGCTCCTCCTTACATTTTTTATTTCGAGAAGTATTCTATTATTGAATAGTAGGCGGTCGGGGTGACGAGGGGTTAATGGGTTATGATGTTAAAATAACACTTTTTTTACTGCACTACTGTACAATACTTTGAAGTTTGACTCAAGTTTGACGGTATTTCCCAAGAGTTTTTTCTCCACAATGAGAGTTCTCTCCTTAAGGCCTGAAGGGAGTAACATTGTTGCGTAGCCCCCCCCCACGTTGTAGTTTAGCCTTTTTGTCGATACAGCCTTCGAAGAAGCTGCGGTACTGTAAGTGATCCAAGGACGCCCTCGCGATATCTGCTGTCGGTGATCCTTTTCGGGCGGCGCAAGACGGGCGTTTTTGGTGCCGTCCGTCAGTGACTGGTGACCCAGTTTGTGTTTGTGGCGTTGGTATGGTGTTGGTGGCACTGCTGCTGCTGCTGTGTGTGCCGGCATTATGTTGTGCCCCGTAATGCGCTCGGGGGGTGGGGCGGGGGGTTGTGGTTTGAGCAGCAGCAGCAGAATCAGGTTGGAATGAGGCCTGGTTTACCGTATGACATGTCATATATGTTCGTATCGCACCCACGGTGATTCTGCTTACAAATTTATACACTTGGTATATGTGATCCTGCTGTTGTGATATCATAAAATATTGATAATACTATATATGTGATTAATAGTAGTAGTGTGATAATGCTTACAATGCTTTCTTTGTGTTTACAGCAGTACTCTGTAGTCATTGTACTCTGGTACTCTGTAGTCCTTTTATCATTATATTACATGGAAGATGCTGATGTTTTTTTCATATTTTGTTGCTTTTGGTTCGCAGACTATCTCTGCCCCCGTTCTGTTATCGTTTCCTTTAGACATCGTGGATGGTCGTGGGTAATAGGTCGCGGATTGTCTGATCCTTCTTGTGCATTTTTGTTGAGTCATTTCCTGTTGGTGCTGTGTTGATGGTGTTGGTGTTAGCAGCGTTGTTATGTTGCCGCGTGCGGGGCGTGCATGGGTCAGTGTGTGGTTTTGTGTTTTTATCTGTGCGTCGAGTCTCATGTCGGGAGTGTTTTTTTTTTCTTCTTGCAGACAAGTTTTTGCGGGCCCCTGAAAAATCTGCCTTTTGTGTGTTATCACGGGCGTGGGGAGGCGAGTCAGAGTTCAAGTATGGCCCAGAAAGGCCCCCGACATCGCTGCCAAAAAAAAACAAAACGCAAAAGGACGGGTGGTAGATAAATATGATATTAGTGATGGCATGTTTGAAGGGCGCAACAACTTTTTTCGTGTTGGGCGATCGCCACAGCAGCAGCAACTCGAGTACTTATATCTGGGGATGTCGATGTGTCTGACACGGGGGCGGGTGGACGGGTCGGGAACAAGGTTTAGCTCACTGTATTGTAGTTCTTGCTGTATATGCCTTCTTGCTTTTTTCGCTTGACAGTGGTATTTCCCTCCCCTTCCCTCTCCGCGAACCGTACTGTTTGTTCCTTTTGGCTCGTTCTTGATGCATCCGGCGGGGTTTTCCAGGTGTACGCGGCGTCGTCTTTGCCGCACACTCCCCTCAGCCGGTACATCGAGTGGCGAGTCAGGCAACGGCTGGCGAACCTTGAGAACGAGAAGGCTGCCGCTACTCTGAGCATCCGGCTCATCTCTAACGTCGAGGTGAGGTGTGCGTCGGTGTCCACTGCTGCTGCTGCTGCTGCTGCTGCTGCTGCTTCTACGTGTGGTACAGGAGCAGTTGCTATCATATCATACGAAGGATACCGCGGTTTGATCCATACCTGGTACACTAAAGCTTACCTGGTACCAGTATATATTAAGGCCAAAAGAGTCATTGGCGCTCCCAGAATGACCGATCTCCTACGAAGTTGATATTGTGTCCATGCCCACCAAAAAAAGACGGAGAAAGCACAAAATTCGAACAACAGCCGAGGGTGGTCAATTTTTTTTTTTTCGACATCTCACAGAATTTTTTGTTCTTGGGGTTACTAAAACCAAGTAAAAAAAATGAAAATAAGGATAATTTGTTTCACCATTTTCTTATTTCATCATGTGATCACAACGGTTGCAACGGTTTTCTATTCCGACCTCTGGGGGTGTGGTGTGTCGTTTTTTTTTTCTGGACGCCCCTGCCGGGTATGCTAATTATACTCTGCACACGTCCACCCTGCTCCCACTTGGCACCCTGTAGAGTCTTACCAAGCACAGCATCCAAGCACTGATTTCTGGGATAGGCTTCGGGTCGGGTGGGTCGGCTTTGGGCGCACGGCGAAACCCGATATTCTTGGTGAACGTTGCAGCGTCCACCGCCCACATGTTGACGCCACGAGCGCACGCGAGGCCCTACCCGGCGCAAAACCAGGCCGGCGGGGAACGATAACACGGATAAATCGCCCGAAGACGGTTCACCGCCCCGCGAGAGAAGGTCCCGACACGCTCCTGAGGAGCGCATGCAGTGGCTATTTTTGTGGGTCGCGAGGTTCAAACAGGGCACCAAATTCGAGGGTTTCCACCAAATGGCCACAGCAAAAACAAAGTACACTAAAAGCAGCATATACTAAGAGGGTTTGCAGAGACAATTTGTACACCCGGTGTGAAATTAGGGTTCCCCGTCTCGACGGGTTTGTCTGGCATATTTGTAATAATGGCAACTCAAGTGTGGGATCGCCCGCCGGTCCTCGTTTCAAAGCTGGAACGCTGGATTCGCTTTTGGGTTCTGGTTCTGATACCACTTTGTGGTGTCAAAGTGATGTTTTCAATGCGGAGCTTTTTCTCTCTCGTGTCTTTTTTTCACTCGTTGAAATGATTCGAAATGTTTCGGAAAATCGAACCACTACGTACGAAGTGCTGTGGGTATATACCAGGTATTGTATGTATGAACGTACTTTTGTCCCGAAACAATCGGGTGCGGTTTTGAACAGGCTGTATGTAGTGAGATTAAAGTGCCAGCGGCAGCAGCTGCATACCTGGTAACTATTAGTTGCAGTTCCAGCAGCGCTAGCAGACATTAGAGAACGACACCCACGTTCCGGGAACAGAGCTACTGGTGCTTTTGAATTTGAGTAGAATAGTTTTCTTGCAATCAAATTGTGAGCATACGTAGTGAATGGGATTGAAACCTACGGGCGTTTTTGATTTTCGACAACGTGTATACCAGGAAGGGCGCAGCAGCATACATGCATCCGATAAATTGTGCGATTTATTAAAACAAATTCCTGGTACCTCGTGCAATTTGTGTATGCCTCGCATAGATCAAGTACAGCAAAACATCTGATATGAACTTTAATAGTTTCATAGGTACTGACTCTATTAATTATATTTCGACGTCGGAGACACAAAAAACAGAAGAGTGACATCCACCGACGTTTCGGAGATAAACTAACTTGGAATTAGAGTAGGATGACTTTTGTAAAAATCATGGCCTTAACCTGCTTTGCATTAGACTGCTGTATAGCTACGTACTTCTAAGCATGAATGCACCAGTAAACCACACCGGGAGAAACTATTAATACTACAAATTAGAGTTACGTCTTTTTTGGGGTTTCGAAGGGGTTTACTCAACCCTCTCACGCCCGCCCTGCCTGTGCCCCTCCTCCCCTCCCCCCCCTCCCCCTGTCTTGTATTTGTGTGTGTTTTTAAGTTTGTTTTTGTGATGTGGTGACGATTTTGTTTTTGTCCTCCCCCCGCCCCCCCTCCCCCCTTCTGTGTCCGTTTTCATTTGTGTTCTGTTTTTCTGATGGTATGTATGATGACGATTCTGTTTTGTTGTTGCTATTTCCGCCCAAACGCCCCCCCGGATCGTAGCCTTCCACCGACGTGCCACAGGCTCACCGCTCGCGACTGGTTGGTGAAAACCGCCACAGCGAGCTTCCGATCCACGGACAGTTGGTAGGGATGCGAGTCTAATGAAGTCCATATGATACCGCGGCCGTAGCAGCAAACATGATACAGCCACCCGTTGAGTCCGCCGGTACTTCCCCGAACCCCCCCCCGGGCCCCCGACTCAGGCCACCTGCGAAGTCCACGCCGTTCTCCGAGAAACGTTTTGCTGCAAAGATGGCCACGGCGTCGGACCTAACAAGAACGACGTCCCGGAGCTGCTCAAGTAAGTTGCGCCCTCGATCGCCGCTGCTCCCGTACTACAGCAACAGTAGTAATACCACTCCCCGCACTCCAGAATAGGCCCACGGGTTGGAAGTACCTCTTACGACTAATTTTATCGCCCTATCATAAACTTTTTTTCTTCATTAATTCTACAGCAATACCTAATAAGTTGAAATGGGTCGCAACATCGTTGAACCCACTTTTTTTTACGACAGCAGTTCGTGATTTTTAGCTCTCCTGTAGAAAACGTTCGCATCAAAATAATCCAAATAATCGATCCCCACTTGATGATGTAGACATTTCAGGGCAGATAGATGATCTGTATGATCTGTATATGATAGCTTGGGTTGTTGGGTGGGAGCCGTATTTTCTGCATGATCTATATATCACATGTTTGTCTGAATTGGATCTGTGTACTTTACAGATGCCGCCCGACATCTATTTTAGGGGAGGTTAGGACCTAGTTAATGTACTTCTGAAGATGGTGATCTATCTGTATGACCTGTGATTTGTCGTCAACTTGTGTGGATCGGTTGAGTCGGAGAATTTGGCGAATCATATGCGTGTATCTCGGTTGGCGGTCGTAGAGCCTTGGGTACTCCCATCACGGAGGACCATAGTATAAATAGGACCAAATATTGTTTGTCAAAATAGGTAAATATATAGGTTTTTGTGTGCACCGCAGGTCCTATTTACTATGCCCCCCCCCGCACTATTTATAGTGATTTTGGCCGATGTGTGAAAGAGTAAGCTTCGGCGTAGTATCCGGGGCTTTAAAAAAAAAAAAAAACTCAATATAATACCGCCCCGTCGTCTATTATACCTCGTCAGGTACCGGAGCAAGGCTTTGTCGATGTTTCAGAGGGTGGACGGCGTGGAGGTTTGCCTGTTCTCCATGTACGTGCAGGAGTACGGGGCGGATGCTCCCTACTTTAACGCTCGGCGGGCCTACATATCCTACCTCGACTCAGGTGAGTCTTCTTTTTTCAACGAAGGTTAAGGTTTTGTATTTTTGCGGAGGCGAGGAGGTGGAGGGAGGGAGGGAGGGAGGGAGACCGTGGTCAGGACGGTTTTTTTTTGGCGGGGGGGGGG
>MEHQ01000799.1:127534-186361 GCA_008828725.1 Saccharina japonica
GGTTGGGGGGGGTGGAGGGGGGAAGGGCGAGAGCGAGGCGTTTCTGTTCGAGCGACACGTCCTTGTCGCGGTTTTCGCACTGTGATACCCTGGCAGGCTTTTGTCGATCGACGTCCAGCTCTTCTCCTGGCGTGTCTTGTGCGTTTTATGTGTTCGTGTGGACTCTCGTAACGCTGAAAACAGGGCGCCGTATTGACCTGCTGCAAAACGCCTGTTCCGCGCGTAGACTGATTGGCGTTGGTTGGAAGCCCTTACTTTTCCTCCTGCCCCGTGAGTTTTTCTCGTTGGTTGAAACCTTCACGTTATCTCTCTGGTATGCGACAATTATGCTCATCGGAAGAGGCGGTGGTGGGAGGGGAGGGGAGGGGGTGGTGTTGTGTGGCGTATGGTGTTGATTGGGGGTGGAAATATCATAGAACCCGCTCGCGCCTCCCCCCTCCCCCCCTGATATGCGCTTTTCTCTCTGGTCCCTCGCTTGATTTTTTTTTTTTACGAACGGTGTAAAATTTTGTAGGTGTTGTGGTTTTTGCACCCGCAAGAGATATACAAACAAGAAAAACCCATGTGTGTGTGTGCTGCTGCTGGCGCTGCTGCTGCTGCTGCTGCTGCTGCTGCTGCTGCTGATATATTTTTGCGGTGTGATATAATATTATACTGATGATGAGTTAATTACTGTTGGGGGGGGCGCTACGAGCTAGCTACCACCACTGCTACTACTCTACTAGTTACTACTGCGACTGTCGTTGTCGAGCCTTGTTTCTGGAAAAAGACAAAATCATGGAAGGAAGGAAGGGGGAGAGATTGGGCTGATGGATTGACGGATAGATGGCGGATGGCTGGAGGATGATGAGAGTTAAACGGCGTTTGTTTTCGACTGATCAGATGGCACTGTCAGCAACACACATGGTGGATCATCATGCCTGTCGCTGTTTTTTCTTTTTTCTTTGTTTTCAGTGATGGTGGTGGTGGTGGATATTATGGCCAGTAGAGGTTTTCTATTTTGGGGGAGGGTTTCTAGTATGGGGAAGGGTTTTGCTATTTTTTGGGGGGGGCGAGGGAAAAGGGGGGGGGGGGGGGGGTGGGGGGGGGTGGAGGGAGGGGGGGGGGGGGGGGGTGGCGCATCGTGGATTAGGTAGGCTACAGTAGCCATGGGAGCGAACCCCCAACACGTAGTAGTGGGGTGGTGGGTTTTGTGGCCCAATGAAGAAGCCGGTCCACATTGTTGAAACAGAATAAAAAAAGTGACGGTCGAACCGAAAATACACATCGTTTTTTTTTGTACATTTTGTTTGTTTGTTTGTTGATGCTCGTGATGTAGAGAAGATGGACGGGAGGCCCACGCCCCTGGCATCGCTGGTTGCCAGCAAGATGATGGACCGGATGGGAGAGGAGGGGAGAGAGACCCACGCTCTATATACCAAAGACAGACAGAAAGCTCTGTGGGCTACTGTCAAACTCTGTTCATCAAATGTTTTACCCAATCGATTGAAAACAATATAATACACGTGCAGCGTGCATTCTACTGGGTGGGGTCTCTGAAAAACGAAACATATTATTATTACTGTACATACGTACGGCCCTTTTTCTGTCCATCCGATCCCCCCCCACCATGCAAAACGTAGCTCAGGACCTGCACTGGTATCATACCTATTGTGTCGTGTACCTATTTGTATTTCCAAGCGGCCCCTACGATTATTGGCGCCCATACCGCGAGCGACGCAAATAGATGGCTTACACATATTGATTGATGTAAGTAAGCGGCCTCCACCAACAACGCTCGGCTTCTTTCTCCAGTCCCCTGTGCCTTGAGCTACCTGGTGACTCACCCGATAATAACCTTGATTCTTCATATGTCACACCCTTAACGCTTGTATGTATGTATGATCTGTAATACTACTACTTACTGCAGCTGTATACGTAGTAGATAGAATATCTCGACATGAATCGTACCAGCATCGTTCAGAAATTTCGCACAAACCATCGATCAACACAAACAATGCGGGTTCTAAAGAAATAAACAGATATTTATCGACGAAATAAACGCTGCCGTAAGTATGACAAGTCACGGCAGGCAGTAGTAATAGTAGCAGAGTACGAGGTATAGAGAGAAAGACATTTCGTGCCCGCAGTTTTCTGATTGGTCAATAATTTCTTGGGTCGAAATTTTTAAATTTTTCACTGGTGGATAATCTATGGTCGACATTTTTGTCATCACCCAGAATCGTGATGTCACTTTTCAGAGGAAAAAAAAAAAAAAAAAGGAAAATCGGCCGTGCCGTGTTATTCCTTCGGCACACGAGTCAAATCGACACACGACACAGATAGGTGGCTGTACGTACGAGTAGGAGTTTGGAAGTATGGTGATGAGTTTAACCACTCACTTGTGTTTGCCAATCCGCTGGAGGACTAGAAACAAAAAAAAACAAAAAAAAAAATTACTTGGTACTTGCACGAAGAAAGTGTCTTCGATGAAACACGAAATAAAGGTGATCCTCAACATAAAAAGCACACTATATTATTCACCATGGCAGGCTTTATTGGTGGCACCTCTTTTTTTCTGGTCGTAGTTTACGTACGAATCATAGCATGGGAAACAACCCCCCCGGCCCCGCCCATAGAGTAATAATGCGAAGATATGCAGCCTTAGGCTACGGCACTAGCATACACACGATTAGGCAGCACGAGTAGTATGGGACAACCCTGCTGTGCAGGTTTACTTTGTCTGGTTACTCTTGATCACTCACACGCTCACACGTGTTGGATTCATATTATTAGCGGACCTTGCCTCTCCAGAGCTTCTTCTGAGCAGGAAAGGGCAAGCATTCCTCTTCTCGGAGAGGAATACGTAAACAGCAACGCCTCGGCAACATTAGAGGGGAAGCGGGGACACCGTAACAGTAAAGCAACACCAAAGCAAAAACAAGCCAACAGAAACCCTGTAATATGTACAAATTAATATCACGAAAAAAGGAGGCAGACAGGAGGTCCAAAGAAACGAACGAACGCGTGCCAGGACACTCTAGGCATAATAAGGAGGAAATAACCAGCGATTCATACTTGTATCATAGTACTATAAATAAGCTGGAAACATCAAATTAATTCCGCAATGAAAACGATACACCCATCGATCAATCCATCCATTAGCTGATGAAAAATACAGCAAAGCATATCGTGATCCGCTTCTTCTTTCCCCACGTAGGTACATGGTACCGTGTACCGTAACACTGATGCTGGTACTCGTATAATAGTGCAACGCTCGTTTCTGCCGGTCCCTCTAAACAATCGTGCTGTTTGCTGTTGATACGAGCCAGCGGTATGTAGTCAGCAGCGCAGACTTTATACCCCCCCCCCCCCTTTAGCTTCTTTTGTAATACCGAAGTATATGGAAACAACGTAATGAGCGCCCAAATGTTGGAGGTGTCTCTATTAGGAGTAGGAACGGTGCTCCGTCTCGAAAGGGATGCGTGGTCAATGGTACAAATGACGAAGGCAAGCAACAAATGAGTACCCCCCCCCCCCCCCCCCCTCAGCGCACAGAGTTGAAGACAGGTTCGACTAATCGCCATCAGCAAAAAGTTCCTTAGCGAGAGCCACAGAGTACATACTACCCTGTACCATTCTGGCTGAGAAAACAAGTTCCGTTTGATGTTCATATTAAGAGTCCGAGTAGTATTCAATTCTACGAAAGCCCTGCTGCTGCTACTCCAACTATCTGCAATGCCCAGGAAAAACCCTGCCGCAAAATACTTCATTCGACTACTGCTGTCAACTAGCCATCATTCTTACCATAGCTATTATACGAGTATGCACCTCTCCTGCTGGAATAATAGTAGGAGGAGCGGGTAGACCCTGCCTTAACCCCTCAAGGACTGGCCCCACGTTTTAGGGGGAAAACTACTCGGAATTAGTGTGGGATCATGTTTTTAGTTATGAATGGGTTAACCCTCTAATCAGAGCGTTCATGCTCGACACATCGGGGTCGATGTCCGACAGCCTCATGCTTCCCAACAGCGACACGCCCAGGTCCCACCTCCCTCCACTACAGCACGCCCGAATGGCCGCGTTGAACGTCAACAGATTCGGCGCCACGCCCGACTCTTCCATCTCCTCGAGCAGGCGGATCGCGGTGTCCCACCGCCCGGCGCCGCCGCAGCTCTCGACCATCGCCGTGTACGACACCTCGTTTGGCTTGTGGCCGGACGTCTTGAGCTCACCGAACAGCTCCAACGCGCGCTCGTGCTTGCCCGCGTTCGCGAAGACAGTGATTGCCGCAGAATAGGTGAAGTTGCTCGGGGCCATCCCGGCCGCCTTCATCTCCTCGAGCAAGCCCGACGCCTGCCTCACCCCCAGCTCCCCCACATGCTTCCCGGCAAACGCGGCGAGCGCCGACGTGTACGAGATAGGGTCGGGTTCGAGCCCGACCTCGCGGATGTCTCGGAGGAGGCTCAGCGCGCGGAGCCAGAGGCCCGCCCTCGCGCAGGCGTCGATGGCCGAGTTGAACGTGATCAGGTTGGGCGTGAAACCGGCGGCGCGCATCTCGGACAGCGTCGCCATCGCCCTGTCCACCAGGCCAGCCTTGCCGCACACATCGATCGCTGTGTTGTACGCGATTTCGTTCGGGGCTATCGCCTCAGCGTGGCCGCCCCCGCCGCCCGCACCGCCGCTACCGCCTCCACCGCCGCCTCCACCAGCTCCGCTGTCTCCATCGTGCCCCCCCATCTCGTCCCACAGGGACAGCGCGAGCCGCCACTTCCCCGCCTTGCCGGCCGCGTCCATCGCGGAAGCGTAGCTCGCCACGTTGGGCCGGACCCCCGCCGCCCCCATGCCGCTCCGCAGCAGCTCGACGGCGCGCTCCCACTCCCCCATCTTTCCGTACGCATCGATGCAGATGTTGAAGTGCCACGCGTTCCGTGGGACCCCGGCCTCCCCCATCGCGCTCAGCAGCGACGGGGCGACCTGCCACTGCCGCCCCCTGACGCACGCCTTCATCGCGGCCGCGAAGCTCCAGCTGTCCGGCGTGAGGCCGGCGGCGGTGGCGGCGCCTGAGGCGGTGGTGGTGGTCATCTCTTCGAGGAGGCGGAGCGCGAGCTCCCAGTTTCCCCTCTCCCCCGCGGCGTGCATGCAGTGGTTGTAGCAACGGACGTCCGGCTCGATGCCCGCCTTTCTCATCCGCGGCAGCAGCGCGGCGGCTTGCTCACCCTCCCCCGCCACCCGGCAGGCGTCGAGCACGGTGGACCAGGTTTGGAGGGCGGGCGTTACCCCGGCGTCCGGCATGTCCTCCTCGAGGAGGGACAGCGCGCGACGCCACCGCCCCTGCTTCACGCAGGCCGAGACAACGACGTTGAAGCACCAGAGGTTGGGTTTGACGCCGGCGCTGCGCATCCGCGACAGCAGCGCGAGGGCTCGGTCGCCCTCCCCCGCTACCCGGCATGCCTCCATCGCCGATGAAAACCCGGTCGCGTCAAGGCCAACACCGTTAGCCTCCATTCTGTTGAGGGTCAAGGTGGCTTCCTCCCACCGCCCACTCTTCGCCAGAGCCGCGATCGTTGCGTTGTACATTATCTGGTTCACGGCGCGCCCGTCTCCCTCCGCCGCTCGCAGGAGCGCCAACGCTCCCCGCCAGTCCCCCGCAACGCCTAGGCGCCCCACCTCTCGCACGAACCGCTTCCCGTCCTTGGGGTTCCGCCACAACAAACCTCCGTTGCTCGGACTCGTGCGGGTATGAGACACGGGAAGCCCCGCCGGCTTGGCGTCTCGGACCTTGCTCTTAGGAAGAGATGGGATGCTGTTTTTTCTGCTGTCAGTCGGTGTGTTGTGCCACCGGTAGCTGCGAGGTTGGGCGGTGTGGTCGTCTGGTCGTGGAGACGGGGTGGGACTTGCGTCGTTGACGATAGACCGCCACAAGGCAACAAGAGGAGGAGTAGGGATACCAGTGGTCACACCTTGCGTGTTTGCTGAGACTTCGTGCCGTGCCTCGCTCGCTGGTCGGACAATCACACCGCCGGGTGATAGTGAGGGGGACCTTCTCAAGGCCCTCAGCGATTTTGGGATTGCTGTTCTCGCTCGTGCCGCCATAGCTTCCTCCCAGCACGTTCTTCGAGTTGAGATGCATCGAAGATACGCGGGCCATATTTTGTCAGGAGTTCCAACCCTATGAAATCGCGTTTTAGCTCCGGGATGCGGGGTAAATCCGGAAGATCGAGCCAAATCAGAGGCTTTCTGCAGTGTATGTGTAACGGGTGCTATTGGCAACATCGACCATCAACAATGATATCCGGGTTGTTTGTTTCCTCCGTGTATGTATGTGTTTGATGAGCGGACACAGGGGGGCGGAGGAAGTCACGGACTCTGGTGTCGATGTTGTAAGTCGCGAACCGAATTTAGGTACGTACCGGTAGATATATGATACTGTACTGCTGCTGTGCTGTAGGAGATGATGTGTAACGATTGGCAGACCCTTGGTACGTAGAGCAAAGCAGCGGCAGTAACAACGGCAGGTCCACATCACTTTTTTTTTAGGGGGGGGGGGGGGGGCGTAGAAGGCACAGCGGGCCAGCTATAGGTACGGCTACTCGTACGGTTAGTAGGAGGAGAGATGGTGTATGTTACTCGCGACAAGATCAGAATCAGCACTCAGTATCTCAAGATACCTGGTATACCTCTTGGGTACCTGGTGCAATAAAACACTAACAACAATGTTTTAGAACGAACTGAAAAACTTTAGCGGCGGGGGCTTGAAAAAAAGTGGAAGTGAGCCTCGGCCGCGATGGCTGGTGAACCAGCTTGTTCCAATAAACTACCAGCAAGATTTAGAGGAGAGGAGAGGAAAGGGGAGGGGGAGGTTCAAGTATTTAGCGGGATAATAGGCGAGTACGAATAGGACAGAGGAGAGGATTAGTTCAGTCACATGCAGGATGTGGTGGGACAAATCCCAAGCGGCTTTTTGTTTGGAGCCACCAGCGTCTCTTCCGCAACGATGTGTTGGCACGTCACGATTGACCGTGACACGCGGGGGCATCGGCGCAAGCCACCGACCAGCAATCAACGAAAGCAATCAACGAAAGCAATGCATGCATTGCTTTAGAGCAGGACCGTTTCTGCAGTGTGGTGGGCCCAGGGTGACCCCTACACAAGCAAGCGCGTTGATGAATGAGGATACCTGGCCTATTTAGTAGTGGTTGTACGTGCCGTACTCTACTACATGTAGCAAGTTCTCTAAAAGGTAGGGTAGTACGTAGTGTTAATAGATGTCCGTGTGAAAGACAGTCGGACACTGCTGCCGTGCGCCATCGATCATGGCACCAACTCAACACCGATACCAGACCATGCGAACGACGAACAGGCCGAAGGGGGCGTTGTCCACATGAAACGCGTTAGCCACGGCATGACATGCATGCATGCATGCGTATGTATGCGGGGTGCGATACAGCCACACACGCAGGAGGAGGAGGAGGAGGAGGAGGAGAAGGAGAGGAGAGAGCATGTTCGGGAAACCCACCATTGTTCCAAAGTATTACACACACTCGGCTCAGGTACACATACATACATGCTGCACTCCTTCCAGAAGCACACCACGTTCAGTTCGTCAATAGATGTATGTCACCTTCGGACACAAAAACAACAAACGGAACAAAGCCACCCTCAAAAGAACGTACGTAGCGATTGCTGTTGACACTCTGTCCCGAATTATAAGCACCTTTTGTACATTGATATTCAATAAAAACGTGCTTATATTTAGGGACAAAGTGGTAGAAGGGATGACCTACTCGTACTGCCAGCCTACTCAAATCAGCAGGACCAAAAATCTACCCCCGCCTACCCAGTATAAAACACGCACGAGAAAACACACCCCCTGGCATCAACTTAAGAGCCGATTTACTCCCAAAACCAGGGGGGGGGGGGGCGCACCCCGGCGAAAATATCGGAGCGGCTTTGGGAAGATCTCGTCGAGATAAGTCGCTCGGTTTACGCGCTATCCCGGTAGTCAAGGAAACCGGCTTGGAAAATTCGTCACTGGGGGTGTGCTATCTTATCACCCGTGTGTTATCTTATCACCCGGGTTGTTATCTTATCACCCGGTGTGTTGTCTTATCAGCCGGTGTGATATATTATCACCCGGTGTGCTATCTTATCACCCGGTGTGCTATCTTATCGCCCGTGTGTTATCTTATCACCCGGTGTCTTATCTTATCACCCGGTGTGTTATCTTATCACCCGGTGCGTTATTATCTCATCACTCGGCGTTAATATCTTATCACTCGGTGTGTTATCTTATCACCCGATGTGTTATCTTATCACCCGGTGTGCTATATTTATCACCCGTGTGTTTATCTTATCACCCTTGTGTTATCTCATCACCCGGTGTGTTATCTAATCACCCGGTGTGTTATCTCATCACCCGGTGCGTTATTATCTTATCACCCGGTGTGATACACGTTACCCTACTCAGTCAGCACTGACATGTGAGCACAGTACAGGACATGCTGATGAAGTACAGCACGGGACACATAAAATAAAAAACAGCAAAGCAAAAACCCAGGCTGGGATTTCTTATTCGAGAACAGGTGCGTTCTATATATCAAATACACATAAAAACTTCAGTGAACGAGTAACTCCTAAATGTTCTTCTTTTCCTGTATAACCGTTTTTTTAGCAGGTGTCCTTTACTAATACTTGGCTACTATAGTAGATCATCCCTTCCAAGCAACAGCGACATCGCTACCTAGTTCCGTGTAAGAACAGCAGGTTCCGCCGGGCCCCGCGCCACAACGCTTCCGAGGAAGACCCCCCTCTCCGGAAGTGGCCACACCAGAAATTAAATTAACTCATTGAAGCTGTCGTCCATATGCAAGTCCGCCTCAGAGGCGGTTCTTAGCAGGATGCAGCTCACCCTCCATGCGACTCGCCCAATACCTCACGGCGTTTCGCGCTTGGTGCAAGCAATGTCTGCCTGGTTGGTGAAAACCCAACGCGCTCCGTCCCGGCATTGTAGGGATGCGAGGGTCTATGGTCATATGACTACGGCCGTGCACAACATGAGTACACCCCCCCTCGCTATGGGCCATGCCAAAGCAAAAACCTTGCCGAGGCAGCGAGGGGAAGAAGTGAACGAGTGTGCATGCTCGTATATATGATACATATACCTTGCATATACTCGTATTAAAAAAAATTAAAATAATGGGCTAATAGGTTTACACCAGCACAAAGTGCTCGGATAGATAAACAAACTCTCACAGAACGCACCTCCTTATGAAAAAAAAGGAAAAAATAAAAATAAAAAACGGAACGGAACAAATAAAAAAAAAAAAAAAAACAGAACAAAAGAAAAAAAAATAAAACGAAGGAACAAAAGGAACAAAGAATAAATACGAAGCCAACGCGATACAACAGCACCAGCAGAGAACGACAGCCTGTTCGTCACCTTCACGTATAGCAGTAGCACCCGAATACTGGCAGGGGGACAGGGCAGGGCAAAGGCATAATGTATCACCCCCCCCCCCGAGGGTCTATGGTCACATGCCTGAGTTGGAAAAAAACCAAACGTGCTCCGTCCCGGCATTGTAGGGGATGCGAGGGTCTATGGTCATACGACTACGGCCGTGCACGACATTGAGTACACCCCCCCCCCGGGCGGGGGGGGGGGGTATAGACTACGTGTACCTACCTAACCGGGAAACAAAAAAAAGAAGGTTACGCTAGCATCTGGTACTGGACCAGACGTCGGAAGTGCCCATCTGGTTTGCTCGCCAACTCGTCGTAGCTTCCCACCTCCACCACCTGCGCGCACGGAAGGAAGGAAGAGATGGGAACGCCCAGCAATCGACGGTGGGGGGAAAAGCAGGTACAGGGCGGGATACGGCGGCCGGTGTGGGTTTCCAAACGGCGAGCGGCGGCGGAGGGGGGGGGGGGGGGCTGTTTCTCTGCCTCAGAGAAAAAAGGAGTGCACACTATGAATAAATACAGTAATAGGTACAGGACACCTTCGTATAGAATGAAAAAAAAAATCGTGGAAGAATCATCCGCAAGGTTACGTAAGGATGGTTGGCTAAAGCCTTGGAATTGGTTGTTCATGCACCCCACCGAGAAAGAATGGAACGTATATTCTGAAAAAAAAATACCGTACTTCTTACGAAGCAAGGCCACCTGTCATGTTCAGTATCACATGAATGAACCCTCACAGGGGCACCCAATGTTGTTGAGTTGTCTATATATGATAATTTTTTCTGGAAGTGTTTTGTTACGCAACGGATTCACTACAAGTGCCTGTCTACGGAGGGCCATAGTAAAATAGGGTTAGGGTTGGGGTTACCCTAAAATAGGGACCAAATGTTGCTAGTGAAAAAAGGGAAACAGATAGTTTACTTGGTGCACCGAGTACATATTGTTGAGTGGTCTATATATAACACAATTTTCTGCCAGTGTTTGTTCGGCAACGGATTCACTACAAGTGCCTATTTACGTAGTACAAACGTTGTTGGTGAAAATAGGGAAACATACATACAAGTTTTTCTGTACTCCATATATAGGTCCTACTTACTCTGCCCCTCCTGTAACACCAGGCATCATCATCATGAGCTATGATATATGATATGCCTTTGAAGCACTACTACTGCAAGTTTTCTTCTTTCTTTCTTTCTTCTCACCTCCCCCTTGTTGAGCACGCAGATTTTGTCGGCCATGCTCCGCACGGTGGAGAGGCGGTGCGCGACTATCAAGGACGTCCGTCCCTCGGTGACGCGCTCCAGCGCCGCCTGCACCAGGTGCTCGCTCTCGCTATCCAGGGCGCTGCAAACAGTACAATCAATATACATACCGGAGGCGTTATTATTTTTGTTTTTGATTTTTCGTCCTTGTTTTCTATTTTATTTTTTTTGTATGTGTCGTTCCGTTGCGTTCGGTGGGAGTTGAGCACGCACAAAGCACACGGATGTACACAAAGCGTGGTGGGAGTTGAGCACGCACAAAGCACACGGATGTACACAAAGCGTGGGCGTGTTGGCGGAGTCCGGGCGTGGGTAAGACAATCGCTCGAATGAGGAAGATCCGGGTTCAACCTAATCGATCCTTTCTAACAATGCTTTCCTTCATGTAAAAAAAAAAAAAAAANTATGATATATGATATGCCTTTGAAGCACTACTACTGCAAGTTTTCTTCTTTCTTTCTTTCTTCTCACCTCCCCCTTGTTGAGCACGCAGATTTTGTCGGCCATGCTCCGCACGGTGGAGAGGCGGTGCGCGACTATCAAGGACGTCCGTCCCTCGGTGACGCGCTCCAGCGCCGCCTGCACCAGGTGCTCGCTCTCGCTATCCAGGGCGCTGCAAACAGTACAATCAATATACATACCGGAGGCGTTATTATTTTTGTTTTTGATTTTTCGTCCTTGTTTTCTATTTTATTTTTTTTGTATGTGTCGTTCCGTTGCGTTCGGTGGGAGTTGAGCACGCACAAAGCACACGGATGTACACAAAGCGTGGTGGGAGTTGAGCACGCACAAAGCACACGGATGTACACAAAGCGTGGGTGGGTGGGTGGGTGGGTGGGCCAACGGGGGTACGTACAAGGACAAGCGTTGAAGAGGTCGGGAGGGAGGGAGGGTAAGCCTTAAATTGTTTTGGAGGAGGGTGCGTCGCGTGCCAAAATGACGTTCGGGGGGGAAGAAAAAAACAAAAAAAACGGAGGCGGCACCGGCAGTGAGTCAGTAAGCCGCCTGCCACAACAGCAGCAACAGCAACAGCAACAGCAACAACAACAGCAACAGCAACAGCAACAGCAACAGCAACAGCAGCAGCAACAGCAACAGCAACAGCAACAATAACAACATCAACAACATGTAACAACATCAACATCAACAACAACAACAACAACAACAACAACAACAACAACAACAACAAAAAGGCACCCGGCTAACCTTTTTTAGAACTGCTCCTACCAGTTACAGGGCACTAATGACTTGGAATTACTAGACTAAAACACATGTTTCCGCACAGTCAGCGCATGCAGGCACTAGTCCAAAGGGCTAAGCTCCCTAGGGCGCAAAACCTCTCGATAACAAAAAAAAACACCATCGAAATCGTTTGCTAATAAAAAATGAAACGTGAACGTATGCCAATGACACAAAGCTAGCCGGCCGAGGCGGGGAAACGCTACGTTTACACCCCCCAGATATCTCAACCAAGCTACTCGTGCCACTTGTCACCAGGCAACAGGGCACCGCCGCCCCGGCCCGCTCCCCGCTCCCCACCTGGTGGCTTCGTCGAGGAGCATGATTGCTGGGTTCTTCAGCACCGCTCTCGCGATGGCGATGCGCTGCTTCTGCCCTCCCGACATCTGGACGCCCCCCTCCCCGACCTGCGTGTCGTATCCATCCGGAAACCCCTGGGGGAAGGCAACAAATCGCGGGAAGAAAGCCTCGTTATCATACAGTACCGGCACTCTCGTATATTATATAGGAAAACCTTAAATCAGATGTTAGGCTAACATCCGTATGTTAGATGTTAGGCTAACATCCTGATGTCAGATGTTAGGCTAATATCATTATATCAGATGTTAGGCCAACATCATTATGTCAGATGTTAGGCTAACATCCTGATGTCAGATGTTAGGCTAACATCATTATGTTAGATGTTGGGCTAACATCCTTATGTGAGATGTTAGGTTAACATCCTTATGTGAGATGTTAGGCTAGCATCCTTATATATTTAAACTGGCGGGACGAAAAGGGGGGTAGACCTCTTGCAATTTCCTACGAACACAGACGGCGAGCGCCTAGGCTGCAAACTGTTTTTTTGTTTGTTTGTCAAAATCATATCTAGGCTGGATTTCTTAAAGCCTGTTTTATTAGGTGAGAGGGCCGACACTGCTGTAGTCCGTCACCTTATTCCCGACAATATGCAGGGCACGCTTCGAGAGACCGACGCATCCGATCGGTGCTGGCGCTGTGAATGGCGCGGTTGAGCCAATCAAAATCAACACACGAAACAGTTGAGCCAATCAAAATCAACACACGGTGTATGTACCCCTCGCCCTCGGAGGGAATCGACGACGCCTCGCACGCACCACACGCGGCGCGAACAAGAACAACAACAAAAAAAAAACTGCGACACCTCTCCGTGCGTTTGCCGGGCACCACGAACAGTTCCGGAGCAATACATACATACAGCACTGTTCATGCAGTCCACGTAACTGTCGATCCCGTTCTTGGCAAGTACATACAGAGGGGCGTCTAGCCTGTTGAGATCGTGCTCTTGCAAGCGCGATGTCTTCTCTACTCCACGCAAGCGCCCAGTAAAAACGGTGGTGTTGAATCCGTTTTGTCTGCAATTATGAACGGTGTACCGCGGTAAGGCGCACGGTGACTGTTAGGGAGGACGTGGTCGGCCTGCCTGCGCTTGACCTGCACGCCCCAGCTCGGTACATATGAGTAACGACGGGACACCTCGCCGCCAATCAGCCCTGCCTGGCCTGTCCCGTGCCCGTTACGACGCGGGCAGACCGACAGGCGTCCAGTTTTGTCGGAACACGCCATCCCGGTACCACCAACACCAACACCACTGACATTACCAACACTACCAACGCCACCAACACCAACACCAACAATGCCACTAATATCACACTACCACCAAACACCAACACAACCAACACCACCAACACCGACACCAACATCAACACCAATAATACCACTATTACGGGGTGGGCTAATGTAGTAAATGGGACCTACCGTAAACACAGAAAACCCATGTATTTTCCTCATTTTCCTAACAATAATTGGTCCTATTTACTATTGGTCTCCCGTAATAATATAACACTGCCACCAACAACAACACCAACAACAACACCAACACCACCACCAACAACAACACCGACACCAACACCAACAACACCAACGCCAACACCAACTACCCCCACCACCCCCAACAACAACACCAACAACATTTAGCCGTCGCTACACCTGCAACGAAATGGAAGCACGTCTGTGGAAACAACAGACAGAGCCATTATTCGCTCACCTCTATGAATGCCGACGCGTTTGCCACCGCCGCAGCCTCCGCCACCTGCTCCTGACTTGCCCTCGGTCGTCCGTAGCGTATGTTGTCTGCAACGCTCCCACCGAAGAGCACGGGCTCCTGCTCAACCACCCCTATCTGGACAACCGGTACAACAATGGAGGCGGTATTGTCGGGGAGGGGGGGGGGGGGGAGTGGGGGGTTGCTTATTTGTTGATTGCCTTAGTCATTTGACCGTTCACCACGCATCCCTTTCGAGACGGAGCACGGGGGGGTACTTATGTGTTGCTTGCCTTGGTCATTTGACCATTGGCCACGCATCCCTTTCGAGGCGGAGCACCGTTTCTACTCCTAATAGAGGCGGGGGGGGGGGGGGGGGGGGGGGGGAGGAAGACGAAAACTGATATCAGCTGATTCGAGACCCCTATCGGAACGACCGGCACAATAATGAAGGCGGACTTATCCGGCGGGGAGGGGGAGGGGGGTGTACTTATGTCGTGCACGGCCGTAGTCGTATGACCATAGACCCTCGCGGGAGATAATTATTGATAACGGACCCTATCCCTACCTGGGCGAACCGTTACAATGATGGAGGCGGAACTGCCGGGAGGGGGGAGGGGGGAGGGGGCGGAGACAATGACTGATAACAGTTGGGTATCGCGCCCCCGGGAACGGGGCCGACCCACGACGTCCAGTTGCCGAAAGCGGCAGTTAGCCGACGCACGCAAGTGGTTTTTGCCTCTGCTAAACGTCCACGTTTTTAGACAATTATAATATATGCCGCCATACCGCCGTTGCTGCAGGGCGTTAAAGAAGAAAAACCGAACAAATTTCCAAGGCCAATAACCTCCACCAAAACTGGCGCGGCCCGGTCCGTGTCTTACTCTTCCCCCTTTGTATTAACATACCCTACAGCAACCGTTTCAAGGACGATCGATCAAAAGCGTCCACCACTTGTGCCTATGAGAACCCCCCCGGGGTGTACCCCACAGACCAACGTACGAGTGCAACTCCACGGTAATAAGGGGTGAGATGGTGCCTTACAGGGTTGGTGGCTTATTTTTTTAGCTCTCCTCACATGAGTATGTATGTACGTGGCTCAATATCTCACCAGAAACAAACACGCCTTCCAAGAACGTTCGATCGCGCAAACCCGACCTAAAAGTATCATACTATCATCCTAACCGGTAGTAGTTGCTCACTTTTGAGGAGTATACTAATGATCAGTCAGAAATATAAACGCGCCAACGTTATCATAATTGAGCCTTTTGCGTCTATCCCAACAACTTCCCTAGAAGGCAAAAGCTAACTGCAAACCCTATATACCGGGTATATGCCGTGGGACGATCGATTAAAAAACAAAAAAAAACGCCCCAACCCCTTTTTTCTCGTCGTCCTCTCACCCTGCCCCTGAGGCCTCTGGGCTCCAGTGTGTTCAGCGGGACGCCGTCTAGTTCTATCGTTCCCGACTGCGGGTCGTACAGGCGCGTCAGCAGTCGCAGCACCGTCGACTTGCCGCACCCGCTGGCGCCCACTATCGCCAGAGACGAGCCCGCTTCCACCTTGTAGAGATGAGCAGGGCAGGCGAGGCAAGCGAGAATACATACCAATAGCAGAGGGTTCACACGAACATGAGAGAAATAAAAGGAACAAAAAAAATCTGCAAGCGAGAATTCATACCAATACGTAGCAGGGTTCAGAACATGGTGAGATACTTGAAAAGGAACAAAAAACTAAAACACGGGAGCGGGAATGTCTACAGTATTTATATACTTCGAAGTGTGTTGTAAATACCACTCTGTCTCTAAATATAAGCACCATTTTTTTCAATAATTCAATAAAAATGATTCTTGTATTTCGGGACAGAGTGGATGTATATATATATATATAATATATGATGGAAAACTGAAACAATTTTGGTCGCAAGGTATACCAACAAATACATAATATTGCTATCATCCAGCAGAGCGGTCACTCACTTCCCACGGTTTGAGATCGCGGCAAGCCCCACACACTGCTGTAACTACTTAAAAAAATCATATCAGGGTTTTTTGTGGAATTGAAAGACGTAAAGTGACACACGATCCCGTGTTGTCGCGTACCGAGGGGGGAAAATCTAAAAAGAAAAAGAAGGCAATGCATCGATCGATTTGTAGCGGCATCGCTTCTTCTTCTTCTTCTTCTGTTTTTTTTTTTTTTTGCCTGGGCTGCTTCGCTTAGGACATAAGCGCAAACGCTCTCGTGCAATGGTCAGATCGAGCGGTACCGACATGCGTTACGGTTTTAATAGAGAGGTAGAAGACGGTTTAGAGAGAGAGGGGTATGTAGCACAATTGTTTTTTTTTGTTCTGAGGCCTCTCCTATGTAGATAACTTGAGGAACTCTTTCGTATCTCTCTCCCCCACAAACACTGATTTTTTAGACAAAAAAAAACGGACGCTTAATCTCTCGGGCCTATCGTACATGTAAAAAGGTTATTTATCTCCCTCCAAAAACTGATTTCGATAACAAAAACGGACGCTCAACCTCGGTCTATCGTATACTTCGAAGTATATGTACATAGGTATTGTTCGAAAGATATTGTAAAACAAAAATATGCGTACCCCTTATTAGGCATGCCTAATAAGCCGTATGCCTTTTAGGGCATGCCTTTGCTGTGGTTTACTAGGCAAAGACATATGGCTTATTAGGCATGCCTTATCAGGCATACGCCTCACTAGGCATGCCTAAACGCCTTATTAGGCATGTCTAATAAGCCGTATGCCTTGAAGGGCATGCGCCTTATTAGGCACAGTCAGGTGAGGAACCCCGTCCGTCGAAAACGTTTTCGAAAAAAAAATCTCTTATTATCGTACATATGCAGCAAGCGTCCATCGAAAAGTTGGAGCGCACGGCAGGCAGCGGTTCGGGCCGCTCGGCGCGTGGTACCCTCAAAAAGCGCCAAGACAGACGCGGCC
Source organism: Saccharina japonica (assembly GCA_008828725.1). NCBI lineage: Eukaryota > Phaeophyceae > Laminariales > Laminariaceae > Saccharina > Saccharina japonica. The sequence continues at coordinate 144,496 of MEHQ01000799.1, forward strand.
AGGAGCCATCCTTTCTGCCCTGCACCGTGCGTGCGCATCGATTCATCGACAACAAGACCAGCCAAGCTTTGCAGGGCAAAGAAAGGCTGTCGTCGTGGAAGCTCACCTCAAGCGTCAAGCCCCCGAGCACGGAGGCATGCGGGCGTGTTGGGTAGCTGAAGTGGACGTCCTGCGTGAACATTACGGGGGGGGGACGTAGTGCCAATAGTAGTCAGAACCAAATTTGTTGTGTAAACATACGGGGGATATATGGTGCTAATAGTAGTCAGAACCAAATTTGTTGTGTAAAGATATCATAGGGGGCATATACGTATGGTTTATGGGTCCATTGTAGGTTCTGATTACAATGTTTACAACAATAGCCCACCCCGTAATAGTTAGAAATTATCAAGGGGAGGTGATTAATGGAATCGAGGCATAAAAACAACAACAACAGTCTTGACAAGAGACGGCACGGGGATACTCTGTGGGGACATTCTTCGCAACATATACATACTACTCTTGTCCCGAAATATAAACAACTTTTATGCAAAAATATTCATTAAAAATGGTGCTTGTATTTCGGGACAGAGTAGTACAAGTTTTCAAGCGATGGGCTAGTTTTAGTTGGCTGATCCTAATACCACTCTGTTCCCAAGTACAAGCACCGTTCGGATGAAATATATGAATATACAAGCGGTCGTCATGTTTTAGGGGCTTGATGTTTCGANACAGACAGACAGACAGACAGACAGACAGACAGACAGACAGACAGACAGACAGACAGACAGACAGACAGACAGACAGACAGACAGACAGACAGACAGACAGACAGACAGACAGACAGACAGACAGACAGACAGACAGACAGACAGACAGACAGACAGACAGACAGACAGACAGACAGACAGACAGACAGACAGACAGACAGACAGACAGACAGACAGACAGACAGACAGACAGACAGACAGACAGACAGACAGACAGACAGACAGACAGACAGACAGACAGACAGACAGACAGACAGACAGACAGACAGACAGACAGACAGACAGACAGACAGACAGACAGACAGACAGACAGACAGACAGACAGACAGACAGACAGACAGACAGACAGACAGACAGACAGACAGACAGACAGACAGACAGACAGACAGACAGACAGACAGACAGACAGACAGACAGACAGACAGACAGACAGACAGACAGACAGACAGACAGACAGACAGACAGACAGACAGACAGACAGACAGACAGACAGACAGACAGACAGACAGACAGACAGACAGACAGACAGACAGACAGACAGACAGACAGACAGACAGACAGACAGACAGACAGACAGACAGACAGACAGACAGACAGACAGACAGACAGACAGACAGACAGACAGACAGACAGACAGACAGACAGACAGACAGACAGACAGACAGACAGACAGACAGACAGACAGACAGACAGACAGACAGACAGACAGACAGACAGACAGACAGACAGACAGACAGACAGACAGACAGACAGACAGACAGACAGACAGACAGACAGACAGACAGACAGACAGACAGACAGACAGACAGACAGACAGACAGACAGACAGACAGACAGACAGACAGACAGACAGACAGACAGACAGACAGACAGACAGACAGACAGACAGACAGACAGACAGACAGACAGACAGACAGACAGACAGACAGACAGACAGACAGACAGACAGACAGACAGACAGACAGACAGACAGACAGACAGACAGACAGACAGACAGACAGACAGACAGACAGACAGACAGACAGACAGACAGACAGACAGACAGACAGACAGACAGACAGACAGACAGACAGACAGACAGACAGACAGACAGACAGACAGACAGACAGACAGACAGACAGACAGACAGACAGACAGACAGACAGACAGACAGACAGACAGACAGACAGACAGACAGACAGACAGACAGACAGACAGACAGACAGACAGACAGACAGACAGACAGACAGACAGACAGACAGACAGACAGACAGACAGACAGACAGACAGACAGACAGACAGACAGACAGACAGACAGACAGACAGACAGACAGACAGACAGACAGACAGACAGACAGACAGACAGACAGACAGACAGACAGACAGACAGACAGACAGACAGACAGACAGACAGACAGACAGACAGACAGACAGACAGACAGACAGACAGACAGACAGACAGACAGACAGACAGACAGACAGACAGACAGACAGACAGACAGACAGACAGACAGACAGACAGACAGACAGACAGACAGACAGACAGACAGACAGACAGACAGACAGACAGACAGACAGACAGACAGACAGACAGACAGACAGACAGACAGACAGACAGACAGACAGACAGACAGACAGACAGACAGACAGACAGACAGACAGACAGACAGACAGACAGACAGACAGACAGACAGACAGACAGACAGACAGACAGACAGACAGACAGACAGACAGACAGACAGACAGACAGACAGACAGACAGACAGACAGACAGACAGACAGACAGACAGACAGACAGACAGACAGACAGACAGACAGACAGACAGACAGACAGACAGACAGACAGACAGACAGACAGACAGACAGACAGACAGACAGACAGACAGACAGACAGACAGACAGACAGACAGACAGACAGACAGACAGACAGACAGACAGACAGACAGACAGACAGACAGACAGACAGACAGACAGACAGACAGACAGACAGACAGACAGACAGACAGACAGACAGACAGACAGACAGACAGACAGACAGACAGACAGACAGACAGACAGACAGACAGACAGACAGACAGACAGACAGACAGACAGACAGACAGACAGACAGACAGACAGACAGACAGACAGACAGACAGACAGACAGACAGACAGACAGACAGACAGACAGACAGACAGACAGACAGACAGACAGACAGACAGACAGACAGACAGACAGACAGACAGACAGACAGACAGACAGACAGACAGACAGACAGACAGAGAGACAGACAGACACGCAGACAGACAGACAGACAGACAGACAGACAGACAGACAGACAGACAAGACAGACAGACAGACAGACAAACAGACAAACAGACAGACAGACAGACAGACAACAGACAAGACAGACAGCAGACAAGACAGACAGCAGACGAGACAGACAGCAGACAAGACAGACAGCAGACGAAACAGACAGACACGATTGAAATAGAAGGTGTTACAAAAAACACTTGAGCTTTTGCAAATTATAATAAGCGGGACGCACACACGTTCGCAGGTGGATAGCTGAGAACATGACCCGGGTTGGCAAAAATTCGGTGAAAACCGACGAAAAAGTTAAGGCAAGTATGTGGTGGGAGGAAGACGAGACACTTGTGACCAAGGGCCGCCCAAAAAATCGTTGATGATAAACTGCAACTCGTATAGAATAAGTATACACGATACCTGCTGCTGTATGTAGTACATGTTACAAGGTTCCCCTTCGGGATGTTGGTCACTTGAAATCCCGGGGATGTCGCAAGGTGAAAATAGATCGCACATGCTTCATATAGTTTAATTTTTGGAGCAAACCTGTGGCATAGACTGTAAAAGTAGTACGTAGCGACGGCCATTCCTAGCCAAACAACTGTCACGAGATGATATCGTATCTGAGGTACAGTGGGCTTCCGGTGTTGAGAAATTTCAGTTTGGTGTCCAGGCTCAACGACTTGTTTTGTTTCTGAAGTCGATCTAACTACTTTTTGTAGGATTTAAAGTCGGCCCCACGGCTGTTCTACGCTGTACAGCTGAGTATACAGAAGGTAGGTATGACAGAGAGCTGTTGCCCGACGAGTCCCGCCCCGGTGCTAGATAAGAGTATTCACTCGTACGTGATACCTTTTGGGCGGGTACCTTGGTGCACGCTTAGCAGCCGAGTACTCGTCGAAGGATGCCCGGCGAACAGCTGGATACCCGGGTGCCCTAGGCCCAAATTCTCGGCGAGTATGAAGTGTTATCCATACCCGTGACGGGTATTAGCGGTTTTGTTGTTTTTAATCGCTGCTGTAAAGCGCGGATGATATTAAAATCAGTGGGGGAGGTTTTGCTGGAATTGCATACATCAAACACACACGCATACACAATGAAAGACAGAACACAGCAAAGCAGTACTCGTTGTTCGTAGCTGTCACAACTAGTAGATCTGCTGGATCCCTCCTGCTACTCGTAGCTGTTTACTACTGGTCCGGCGCACGCATACAGGACACAACAACAGCCGTCACAAAGGCAACAATCTGAACAGCGGCTAATGCGTGTTCTGCAGCTTCTTCTGCTGTACTGCTGTGCTGTTCGATAAGGGGCGCCTTGGCTACTCTGTAGTTTGTAGTCAAGACTAGAGACATGTACCCGTCTAGTACAGTAGTAATGCTACTGCTGTACCAAAATACTCGTATTCGTACGTATGTAGATCGGCCTATCGTTCGTACTCGTAGATCTGTGTATGTGTACCTTACGTAGATTCCAAAATATTGGAACCAAATTAAAATTTAAATAAAATGCGCCTGTAAATTTCCAAGCGTCTCCTACAACTGCTACTACTGCTGTACGCAGCCCAGACAGAGCAGACGCATGCAACATGGTATCAACTACTGCTGCACGACGCTTGATGTGTGCCTCGTTCGATGTCGGTGTGGTCCTTGTTTTCTCGTGCGTGGTGCGTGCTTTGTGTGTACGGCGGGTCAAAAACGAACCACCAAAGTTCATACGGATGAAAAAACAGTCGTACGACAGGTTTTTCAGAGTGGTTGCGACGCGGTGTCAAGTCGGAACGCCTCCCCTGAGTTATTTGCCAGAATTCGCGACTTTGAAGGCCCAGAGCACGCCCCACGGGCCTCGGCCGGGACCCGCACTTGCGCTGTGGCGTACACGCGGCCCCCCTGCGTGCCCCGCAGCCGACAGCGCAAGAAAAGACCCGCGGCCGGAGCTGAAAAGTGAACGTATTCCGGGAAAATGTGCATTTGGTGCCTATACATATATATATCTATAAAAATAAAAATGAAAACAACAGCAGTGAGATCGAGGATTTCGTCGAAACTCATCTTTGCTACGTAGCTGAGTGTGATATCATGTGATACTTCGATAACGAATACTACGAGGAAATGCTGGAGCTGGAGAGTGAAAAGGGACTGTTGCTACTGCTGCTGCTGCTGCTGCTGCTGCTGCTGCTGCTGCTGCTGTTATGCCTTGTCTTCGAAGGCAAGCAAATCAGCCCAACGGTAGTCTGACTCAGGCAGTAGCGATTATACTGCCGTCAAAATCAATCAATGTACTGGATCGCAGCATCATACTGTATCTCCTCTTTACTCTCTCCCCCCGAAACGCAGTTAGTGGGTTTCCGTAGCAGAGGATGTCGTGTTTCTTGGGCGCACGTATTATAAAAAATACTGGCGAATATACTGGCCAGGTCAATCAGTAGATTACTACTGCCAATACATATGTACATACTTCTGTGTCAGTGCCCAGCCCTACCCAACGGCCTATCATCCCGTGTAAGCGAATCTGAGGGCGGCGCAAACGGAGCACTGCTGAAAGGCTAACCACACTTGACAACTATAACTAGTGCGCCATGAAGTATGCGTGCGCACCTGCTGCCCGCCGAGAGCCATGACAGCACAGAGAGAAGCGTGCCCGCCGAAGTGCATGGAGCCCTGGAAAAACGAGTTGGTGATCCCGACCTTCGCCGCCAGATGGTACGAGTCTTCCACCTGGTTTCGACGCGGGAAAGGTTTTTCGCGCGAGTCAGACAGATAAACTATACAGATCATATAGATCATGCAGATCATGCAGATCACGCAGACCATACAGATTATACAGATCCTAGCCCGCCGGTATGACATGCTGTGCAGGATCTGTACGGTAGATGCAACCCAGCAAAACTTGACACTATTTAGGAAAATCGTATCTTGGAGCCAGAGGCCTAAATTATTCCACATGTAGAACAGATAGATCATCTACAGATCGTACAGATCATCTACAGATAAAGCATCTACACATATATCGTCTATAGATAGAACATCTACGGATATATAATCTACATGAATATAATTTACAGATAGATCATCAACAGATGGATCATCTACAGTTAGATCATCAACAGATAGATCATCAACAGATAGATCATCTACAGATAGATCATCAACAGATAGATCATCTACAGATAGATCATCTACAGATAAATCATCTACAGATATATCTACAGATAGATCATCTACAGATATACCTGGTACATATCTACAGATATACAATCTAGATCCTCGCAGGTTTATAAGCCAACGAGAAATCCTTTGGCCTAAAAATGTAACGGAACCTAATGTTGTAAAAGGCGTGCCATTCTGGGTAGATAGTGCCTCACTTGAGAAGTCCCATCAGTCCCTGTGACACAAATACTAGCATTTTGCCTCAGAAGGCAGAACTAAAAGTGTCACTGAGACCACTACTATCGTAGAACACGCCTCCATCGGTTTTCCCCCAAGCTCACCTTCGAAGAGTACCGCCCTCCCTCGCGGAGCTCGGCGCTGAATTGCCTCACGGTTCGGATGTTGGACAGCACCTGCAGCGGAAGAAAGCGCCGCCGACATCGGTGAGAGGAGACGGGTGCAGTTCAGTGCAGTGCAGTGCAGTGCCAACGCACGACGGAGACGCTTGCTTTTGCGAGGCAAAGCTCGCTCAGCGAAAACAAACACACACACGCACGCACGCGTTTGGGTGACACGTGCTCATCATAAAGGGGGGTGATCTGCGACTCAATACGGTAGCTGAGTGGCTTTTTTTTGGGGGGGGGGAAGGGGGGGGGGGGTGGCGCGGGGGTCTTATTACTCAAGTGTTGAATATCGTATGGATAGTTTCGATACATGGAAATATGGTATCGATAGTTTCGATACATCAATATCGTATCGATAGTTTCGATACATCGAAGTATCGTATCGTATCGAACGTGTTTCGATACATCGAAATATCGTATCGATAGTTTCGATACATCGAAATATCTTATCGATAGCTTCGATACATCGAAAATATTCGTATCGATAGTTTCTACACATCAAAATACCGTGTCGATAGTTTCGACACATTGAAATATCGTATCGAACGTGTTTCGATACATCAAAATATCGTACCGACAGTTTTGATACATCGAAATATCGAACTTTCGATATATCGTATTGAGCGTGTTTTGCCCTCCACCCCCTATATATACGACGTCGTAGCATCCCCGCGTTTCTTATGCAGATACCGAACGAAAGCTTCAACGTATGTATGTATAAAATATCGAAATATTATCGATTCGTGTTTGTTGTTTATCGATATGTATCAAATATCGAACTTATATCGATTCGTTTTTAGTGCTTATCGGTATCATATCGAAACCGATTCCGATATCGATATCCGATACCCGATATATCCCACACTACTATTATATAGCCCTCTCGGGAAATTTGACGAAAAAAAAGTGACGATTTCAGCAGCAATAACGCCAACTGCATGATCCGAGGATGATACAATTTTTGGTGCCCCGAGTTTACAAGGCAAGGAGTCGCACGCACGACACGGGCACGGGGCATGATCCTATGGATAACATGTACTTCTATCATAGGCGCCCACACTGCCACGCTGCATGCCACCAAATATATCGTTATTTTGGTGTCTATTCCTTTTTATCCCTCATGTCCCACTGCTGTACGAGCTGGACGTTCGATGAAATGTTAATGCTTCATGTAGCATAATTTACCATATATATGGGGTTGGCTGGGCGTTCGATGAAATGTCAATGCTTCATGTAGCATAATTTACCATATATATGGGGTTGGCTGGACATTCGATGAGATGTTTCATGTACATCGCATAACGTGAGGGGTGGACAAAGGGTGATAGTGGATCTTTAAAATGGGGGTTTCGTCTTGGTAGTAGTATGTTGACCCTCAGATCGAACCCTAACCCGAACCCTAACCCGAACCCTATGCCAGTGGTCAGTGCTTGCTTGGCCAATCAGAGTGCCTAATTAGCTACCTTAGGAAGATCCACTAACAGTGTTTGTCCACTACTGCATAGCTTACCAAAGGGGATTGGCTGGACATTAGATGAAATGTTTCATGTACATCACATAATTTACCATATAGGGGGCTGGCTGGACGTTCGATGAAATGTTTCATGTGGCATAATTTACCAGATAGGGGCCTGGCTGGACGTTCGATGGAATTCTTCACGTAGCATAATGAATACCATTGAGGGAGAGGTACTTACTTACACGGCCGTACTCTACAGCAGTACGTACGAGTTGGACCTGCGACGAAACACTTCACGAACGTAGCCTAATCTGACCATCAGGGCGAGAGGTACTACACGCGGCCGTGCGTAGAGAGACACGCATGCACTGCTGTGCCGTCGCGCTACACCGAAACCGCTGCTGCCGCTTGCCGCTTGCCGCACCCACCTCCTCAGCCACGCTACTGCTGGCCGCCAGGGCCTCCTGCACCCCCTTCTGCTGCCGTTTCATCCGCCTGCCGAACCACACGCCAATGCCTGCCACGGGCGGGAAAACCGCGACGCTCACGACCGCCAGCTGCGGGGACAGATAGGTCAGCATCCCCGTGCATCCCACCACCATCAGAAGGTTGCGCAGACCCTGCCACCGTCACACCAAAGGCGGGGAATCGGTCAATCGCGAGGAGAACGAGGGGTGCGCACGGGGGGAAGGGGAGGGGAGGGGAGGGGAGGGAGGGGTGTACTCATGTCATACATGGCCGGAGTCATATGATGACCATAGACCCTGCCTGGTGGCACGAACATACGCCTCAAAACTAAGTAAAAAGTGTTTTCATGTATTTTTTGCTACGGCGAATGCAAAAAAGTGCCTCAAAAATAATAAGAGCCTACGGCGAATAGCAAAAGGTGCCTGATTTTTGTTTTCGACTATGGCGAATAGGACAAGGGGCCTGAAAGATGTTCAATTACGGCTAATTATGAGAAAAAAAAGACCCCCAAAAAAATTCTCGCGCGACAAAAATTTTCGCCTGCGGTGAAAAATGTTGCGCGCCCAAAATCGCGTGTTGCGCTGCGAGCAACCAGCCTCGCGGCGACTTTTGCGCAAACGGTTATTTTGTCCCAAATGTTGCGCCAGCGCAACAGCGCAACACCTAATTAATACCCTGCTGCCGCGTATACGTACATAGACATAAATACTACCAGGTATCATTTACTACTGCTGCAAATGCCACTCTGCACCGAAATATAAATACCGCTTGAACTTCAGGTTAAGGACTAAACGGCCCTTATATTTTCGTCCAGAGCGGTAGAGCTTACCTGCGCGGCGTGGGAGGTGACGCTGCCCTGCACAAGAAAAACGTCGCTAGCCAGCCTGTTCACCAGGTCTCCCGTCCTGACCGAACCCGGGATTTGTTTTGTTTTTTCCCGTTTCCGTTGCGCCCGAGCGGTGATCCAGAGAGAGAGAGCCGAGCAAACACGGGTCGATAAAAGCAAAAGACAAGATGAGAAACACGAATAAAAAGAGATCATGTGCAAAAGGAATTACAAGATTTTACCAGGAGGGAGAGAGAGAGAGCATGTGCAAAAGGAATGACAAGATTCTGTCAGAAGACAAGAGAGATCAGGTGTCACTCGTGCGTATAATACGTACGATATGGAGGGGAAAAACAACGTCCGATATATACGATATTTAGATATTTCGACATATCGATATATCGAAACTCCCGATATATCGAAAACTCCGATATATCGAAACTTCCGATATAGCGAAAATTTCGATACGATATCCAACACAATTAATAGCACATACATATCACACCTATTTCGGTCGAAAAATTCCGTCTTCTGGACGACCATGGAGCCGAACGCCAGATTCCTTAACCTCGCGGCTACTCTCTCGCCAGCAACCGCCATCAAGCCGGCCCTTCGCGCGAGAGAGAGAGGCGGGGAGGGACGAACAACGGGAAAAAAAGGGTGGCAAGAAAGGTTAGAATAATTGCGCGGCACACGCTCGCGTCGGGAGTTGTTGGGAAAGTGAGTAAGGAGGGGGGGAAGGGGGAGGAGGAGGAGGAGGAGGAGGAGGACGAGGACGGAGAGGAGGACGAGGAGGAGAAGGGGGATGAGGATGAGGAGGAGGAGGAGGAGGAGGAGGAGGACGGTCTATGGTCATACGATTACGGCCGTGCACGACACGAGTACACCCCCCCCCCCCCCCCCCCCAACAAAAAAAAAACGGGGGGGGGGGGGGGGGGGGTTTTTGGTCAAACATTTAGGGCCGTGCCCCACCAGGGTCCCCCCCCCCCCCCCCCCAACAAAAAAAAAACGGGGGGGGGGGGGGGGGGGGTTTTTGGTCAAACATTTAGGGCCGTGCCCCACCAGGGTCCCCCCCCCCCCCCCCCCAACAAAAAAAAAACGGGGGGGGGGGGGGGGGGGGTTTTTGGTCAAACATTTAGGGCCGTGCCCCACCAGGGTCCCCCCCCCCCCCCCCCCAACACTTAGAGATATACGGAGGGTTGAGAGAAGGGATAGGAATGAAAAGGTATCTGCACGGCCCAATGGACTTCGCGAAAAAGCTGAAATTGCGATTCCGTGTAGGGGACCTGGACCTGCCAGAAAGAAAAAAGAGGTATACCAGTAGCCGGGAGGAGGAGGAAGTAGATGCACAGATGTGCCCCATGTGGCAAGCCATAGAGAGTAGAATTCACATAGTGGGAGAATGTGAAAGATAGAAGGAGGAAAGGGATGTGTTAAGAGGAGGAAATGAGAAAAATAGACGAATGTGACATGGAGAAGTTTGGTACACTAAATAGTAGCGAGAAAACGATCGCTATCTTAGGAGATAGATGGTGGCCACAGGCGGCAAAACAGGAAGTGGATAAGATTAGCAAAAAGTTTCTTTGTAATAAGTGGAAACAACCTAATGAGCGCCCAAGTGTTGGAGATGTCTCTATTAGGAGTAAGAACGGTGCTCCGTCTCGAAAGGGATGCGTGGTCAACGGTCAAATGACTAAGGCAAGCAACAAATGAGTACGCCCCCCCCCCCCCCCCCGTACCACGGCACACAGCAGTATCCACTCACTCATTCACTCACCTGCCGGTCAACATGATGCTCTGAGCTCCGAACATAGCCATGAGGATCCCGGCCGCTTCCAGAGGCGTGTAGGCGCCTGTACAGGGCACACACAGCACAGTAGTAGAGTATCATACAGCGGCGGTGAGAGGTTGTTCGTCGAGGTCGTCGCCGTACGTGGGAGACAAGCGGAAAATCGCGAATACGGATCGCCAGAGGAGTATCAAAGGTATATATCTAAAAAGCGATTATCAACGAAATATTTTGACCTTACAGCGATTTTTATGAATACCTCGAACGCTCAGAGACGACTCCTATAGTAGAGCCACTCTATCACGTCAACTCGTCGGAACACTTTTAGTATGTTCATTTCAGACTATTTGAATTTGTATTTAATGTATTTTTTACTCCCGCAAATAGACACACGCTTCCTGAATTCGACAGCCTCAGATTGTGTCCCCCTCATACGGGATGTACATCCTGCATGAGGACATATAAAACCCTTAAGTACGCGCGATCGAAGTATTACACTCTAATATTAATAGTAAAAATGAGTTTCGACCAAATCCTCGATCTCACAGCTGTTTTTTTTTTTTTTTTTTTTTTTTTTCAATATATCTGTGAAACCACAACACACGGACACTTTTGGATATAGAGTACTATTAATAGTGGCATACTCCGCGAGTTAAGAGCACAGCAAGATAAGATTGCCTTCTGGAGTTTAGAGCGGGTCAAAACGGCTTGTCCCATCTAGACTAAAATCTATATGTTGCCCACCACAGATAAAAGAACAATACTTTCGAAACATATGGTTATTGTGAGCGCGTGTTTTCCGCTCGTCACGGGATGCTCTTGAATCGAGGTACCCACTGCTGTATTTTTCAGTGGCAGGGGTTTGTATGTCGCATCGGAAAATGCGGCACGGCCACGGATGTACATCGTTTTTTTATTTATTTTTTTCAGTGCCTCATGTACTGTCGGTTAAAACACGATTCCTGGGTTTGGATCTGTACTATATATGCAGATCCTGCCCAACCGCTCACAACGGTAGATGAGCAACTACATGATACGTAGATCATCTGTAGATAGACAGATCATGATCTATGTGTAGATGATCTGTAGATAGACAGATCATGATCTATGTGTAGATGATCTGTAGATATACAGACCACGACCTGTAGATGATCTGTAGATGATCTGCTCGAGGTGTGAAATGTTCACAGCAAGTCGTGTCATATTATACGTAAGGATGCCGATCACACTCGTAATTTCCACTGCTGCCGACGCATGCTACGATAGAGAGGTGCACCATGTTTTTTCTGAGCTCCTCACTTAAGGAGCGTCATACCTCACCGAAAAAATGATTTTGGAGGAAAACAAAAGTGCTCCCGGATGAGAAATCTCATGACCGAAGTATACTCTGAAACAGTATTCGTCACAAAAATGAAAAAACGACGAATTTGGGTTAAGGAGCCCGATCGTTCAGAAAACGATTCAGCCAAAAAGTGCTACCTCTACCGCAGCAAGCGTCTGCCATGAAAGTCGACGCCAGTCGACGAGGGAACAAAGGGGGCTCAAGTCCTCTCGCGATTAAAACAATATGCAAGGAACGAACCGTAGTGGGGAGGGGGGGATAAAAGCTTACCAGGTACGATTACGGAGGGTCACAGTAAATAGTAAATAGGGCCGAATAATGTTGGTCATATTAGGTAAACATATAGGTTTTTGTGTGGACCGTAGGTCCTATTTACTATGCTCCACCGTACCGGTACTACATACGTATGTGACCCTGGATCTGAGTTACGACCATTCATGAGAGGGAGAGAGAAAATAAGGTCGAAGCTGTTATAGATGGCATGCAAAAAAAAAAAACAGAAAAAATAGCAAGTTCACCAGAGACCATCTTCTCGGCTCGACCATCACGTGCAGCGGCGGAGAACTTGCACGTACGTGCCAGGCTATTCGAATTTGCACCTACATTCAATACGCTTATATGTGATATGTATTGCAGGAGTTGTTGTAGATATGTATGACCTACATGGTACCAAATCGGATCGAGGTGCCAGGTGGGCCTCCGGCGGCTCCTGCGGAGGGCTGACTATATTTCGTGCACCTTGTGGGTGGGAGCAGGGTGCCAAATGGGATTAGATCCGGGTGGGATCAGGCCCGGGTGGGAGCAGGGTACAGATGGTGCAAAAGTACGTGCAAGATCCGAACAGCCCAGCACGTGCGTGCCATTATGCGGCTGGTGCCATCACGTGTCACGTGTGTCATCTGGTTGCAATGACCAGTACTTTTTTTAGCTGAAAGTCAGCAATCGTTCCAATAAACCGGCATCTCACTGGTCCCGGTCCTGTGGTGGCATGAAAGCTTATTTTTCGTCAACGCAACGCCGCGGACGCTTTTGGCCCGGCGGGCATCTTGGGTTTCCACATGCAAAAGGTCGAGGTTGTATTACCGGCTCTCAGAGCCACCTGATTCCAGGAAATTTCTCTGGTTCAGTGCTATTTCGCGGTAGCTTCGTAAGGGTCCTCCAAAAATGGAGGCCCGATGTGGAGGATAGGGTGCGTAGACACCCGTCAACCTCTGATCACGAATGCCAACCATGAAGATACGCTAACCAACATCCGGTCTACGAGACCTGCCATCATGGATGGTTGTCTTCATAATGGTTGACGTTCCGGAGGATACACCCAGAACGCTTTCTGGGAGCAAAGGGTCCTCCAAAAATGGAGGCCCGCTCTCGCTCTATCCCATAGGATATTTTCTTGCGAGACGCGAGGGAGGTCTTGTAGAGGCACCTCCTTGCCACATATCAACGAACAAAAAAGTGCACGTCAAGGCCTCGGCCAAACCTGTCCAACACCCCGACATTATCAGCGGAGGCGACCTCTACTATACTGGCGTCGACGATGAGATATGAGATGTTCCGTTACAGTACAGTACCCTTTGGTTGACGACCACTACCAGGAGAGGGGACTCGTCATCCATCGGTCTTAACAACCTTCACCCCTTTCTTAAGGTTCGCCTCCTCGTCGTAGCGGTAATTGGCGCGGGAGTGCGATGAGCGACGGTGACAGCCCGTGCGATTACCCGGGCTGCCATCACCCCTCATCGCACTCCCGCGCCAATTGTCGCTAGTATGTTTAATTTTTCCTTTTTCCTTTTCGCTTTTTTTCTTTTTTTCTCTTTTTCTCTTGCATGCACCTGGATTGCTAGCAGGGTAGGTCTTGCCTGTCGTATATGGCATTGCATTGTCTGCTCTGCTTACTGCACTGAGCGTAGTATCTCTGTGTCGTAGTTTTGTGACCACAGAACTGGTACCTTTTTTAGGATGAAGAATCGGCACGGACACTGGGTGTGCTGGATGTCGACGGGTAGAAAGGAAGGTTTAATGTGAAGAACACACACACACGACGAGGAGGCGAACCTTAAGAAAGGGGTGAAGGTTGTCAAGACCGATGGATGACGGGGTCCATTCCGGGTCCCCTCTCCTGGTAGTGATCGTCAACCAAAGGGTACTGTAACGGAACAATAGTCTCTCAGATTATTCGCTGTACGGACTATTAGCTGTACGGGTTAATACGGGCGTGAGTTACTTCAAGTGTGAATCCTTTTTCTTGCAACGGTTTCACCTAAGAGTAATTTTCGGAGGGTCCTCCGTTGTGACTCCTCACCAAGTTCAGCGTCCACGCCTGTACCTCCGTGCTGTTCCGCGCGTGATCGTGGAGAGTTCACCAAATCCGTAGCGAAGCTTCGTCGGGCGGTGGGGTTTGGTGTCTGTGGGCCAGCGGTGTGCCCCTATGATGAGAAGACGGGGAGAACGGCGTGAGCGGGGGGCTTGCTAATTCCACCCGTTCGCGCTGTTGTTCGTTTTACATTGTTTTCGTCTTCTGGGTATTAAATTTTAAATTTTGTTTTATGTGTGTGTGTGTTCTTCACATTAAACCTTCCTTTCTACCCGTCGACATCCAGCACACCCAGTGTCCGTGCCGATTCATCATCCTAAAGAGGTACCAGTTCTGTGGTCACAAAACTACGACACAGAGATACTACGCTCAGTGCAGTAAGCAGAGCAGACAATGCAATGCCATATACGACAGGCAAGACCTACCCTGCTAGCAATCCAGGTGCATGCAAGAGAAAAAAAGAGGAAAGAAAGAAAAAAGCGAAAAGGAAAAATAATAGAAAGTAAACATACTGAAGCAAATCAACAATCAAGCAACCAAACAAAAGCATGACAAAATGAAAAGAAAAAAAAATGTCGTGCTTCTCCCAGATGAGATGCGACATCTAGTTAAAAGAAACCAAATGAAATGAAACGAAACGAAATGAAATGAAATGAACCGAAAAAAAAAGTGCCAACAAAGCAAGACTAAGAACGACAGGAAAAGACAGGCAGCCAGAGCACACCAAAAGTACCTTCCAGCCAGCTGAGGCAGGTTTGTGCCCGTAGTACAGGCAGGTTCTACCAGCTAGTCGGTCTGGTACTGGTACCTACTCTGTTTGCCGTCTCTTTCCTGCTTTCGTCCGCCGCGGTTTCCCTACGAACCCCCCCACCCTCTGTCTCCATTCCCTTGGGCGCCACCCATACAACGGATACGTGGCACTTCCTACTCAGTTCCGTTTTGTCCTCGTGCCTCACACGAGAGTCCAGGAAAGAGAAGAGGAAGTAACAAAAAACAAAATGTATACGTACGTAGCTAAGCAGCCAAAGAAAGTCCTAGGAAAATACGGGGGGGCGGAGAGACAAAGGCAAAAGCGATCACGGCAAAAACAAAAAAATAAACCAAAACAAATGGATGATGCGAGGGATTGTAGCATCGCTGTCGTGCCCGCTACAACAGGCGTTACACCAAGCAAAAACATAAAACAAAATAAAAAAAAGATCACCAGAAATAACCAAGGGAAACAATACCCAGTTCGCCATCCACCCAGCCAGGAGGTAGTACTTCTTCCTCATCACAGTGATAAGAACGAGAGTAACAACGAAACTAAAGAAGACGAAACGAAACGGAAAAAAAAAAAATATATATATAGAGTTCAGAGACTCGTCGACACCATGATGGAGGTCGCCTCCTCAGACGATGTCGGCCGTGTCGGGGTCTTGAGCAGGGTTTGCCGAGGCCTTGACGCGCACTTTTCTTTCTTACATGTGGCAAGGAGGTGCCTCCACAAAACCTCCCTCGCATCTCGCAAGGAGAGATCTCATAGGCAAGAGTGAGGGAGTGGGGTCGTTCTCATAGAAGACCCTTCACTCCCTGGTAGAGTTGTGGGTTTGTATTCCCGAACGTCAACCATATGAAGACCATTCATGATGGCAGGTCGCGTAGACCGGACGTTGGTTAACGTATATACCTTCATGGTATTTGTGATCAGAGGTTGACGGTGTCTACGTACCCTATCCTCCACACGACAGCGTACATATATAATATACGATAGTTAGAACCGGAGTTCGATTCCAGTGGGGTGCTTGTGAAGCATTCGATAATTTGGTTGGGCTGGGTTTTTTGTAGTTTGTTCCCTATACGTATAATACTTCGTAGCAGTCTCAACCAAGGAAAAAAGAAATGCGGAGGGAGAAAGTGACAAAAAAAGACGTTTTTAACAACAAGCATTGTATTATATTGCATTCCTAAAATACATGTCTCCCTGGTTCCCCAGGTATTGAAACGAAGCGGGTAGGTCAACGTACGGCCGTATACGGTACCGACGTCCCAAAAAGATCCCACCGTTCAGAGGGGGGGAGTACAAGGATTACCCTGGGCTGGGTAATCGATCGATCTTTTACCCCCACGTAAAGCTCAGTAGGCAACACCTTCACATTGGGTGATTCGATGGGTTGGTTAGAAAAAACGGAGAAAATTCTGACTGGCTACTATACCGCTTTCGGATTTCGCCTGTTTAACCAATCAGCTCCTCCTCCTCCTCATCACGTTTTATCGGTTTCACATATTTTTGTATCATAACCTCCAACCAAATGGGAATTTGGATTACACCTATCGCAAACACCCTGTCGCAGTTTTTTTTTTTTTCGTGGATGCAGACGACCTTTTTTTTTCTCTTTTTGTAAAAGACATGATGAGTACGTATATAGCATCGCGCATCACCCAGCTTGGGAACAAAAAGGTACCGTATTCGATTGTGGCTTTTAACCCGTTTAGGCACGCGGCAGTAGGCATGTATGGGCTATGACGCTATGGCCCTCCAACTTGTTTGGAGGGTCTCGTAGCCCATATAGTGGACGACCGCTGTGCCTCTGGATGGGGGACCAGGGCGGCCGGTGGGCCTCCGGCAGGTCCTGCGGAGGGATATAATTAATTTACGCACTTTGTGAGTGGCTATGGGCTGTGAGGTCGTAGGGCGTGTAGTTCAGTTTTGAACACGCATAACATGATGCAGGGATTTTAGGTGTACCTCTTCGGGCTTATGTATTATCTTTTCCCTACTAAGGGTGCGTGTTCTTTAGGATTATCTGATGGCTCTACTGTAGCACTTTCGTGACCACGGGCCGTGATCTTGCTAGATTAGACTACAGGGATTGGCAACTGAAACGAGTTTAATGTGAAGACAACAACAACAACAACAACAACAACAACAACAACAACAACAGGGCTAATGGTAGGGCTAGGCACTGGCTGACTCAGTCAGTAGCGTTGTCTACTGTCGTCAAAATCAATCAGTATACGTACCGGATTGCAGCAGTATACGTATTGTCTCTCCTTTCTCCTCTCTCCTTTCGAAACGCATTTGGTGGGTTTCCGTACTATAATATGGCGTGTTTCTTGGACGTACATTTATGAGCAAAAACCTACTGGCGAATATACTGGCCGGGCCAACCAGTAGATTACTATCGTACTACCAGTACATACGTACTACTATGTGTGTGTGTTCTTCACATTAAACCTTCCTTTCTACCCGTCGATATCCAGCACACCCAGTGTCCGTGCCGATTCATCATCCTAAAAAGGTACCAGTTCTGTGGTCACAAAACTACGACACAGAGATACTACACTCATTGCAGTAAGCAGAGCAGACAATGCAACGCCATATACGACAGGCAAGACCTACCCTGCTAGCAATCCAGGTGCATGCAAGAGAAAAAAAGAGAAAAAAGAAAAAAGCGAAAAGAAAAAATAATAAAAAGTAAATATACTGAAGCAAATCAATAATCAAGCAACCAAATAAAAAGCATGAAAAAAAAAGAAAGAAAGTGTCGTGCTTCTCCCAGAGGAGATGCGACCTCCAATAAAAAACCAAATGAAATGAAAGAAAATAAAATGGACCGAAACAGCGCCAACAGAGCAAGACTGAGAACGACAGGATAGGACAGCCAGCCGGAGCACACCGAAGGCCAGCCGAGGCAGGTTTGTGCCCATAGTACAGGCAGGTTCTACCAGCTAGTCGGTCTGGCACCTACTCTGTTTGCCGTCTCTTTCCTGCTTTCGTCCGTCCTGGTTTCCCTATGACCCCCCCCACCCTCCGTCTCCCTTCCCTTGGGCGCCACCCATACAACGGGTACGTGGCACTTCCAACTCAATTCCGTTTCGTTCTCGTGTAACACACGAGAGTCCCGGAAAGAGAACGGGGAATGACAAAACCAAAATGAATACGTACGTAGCTAAGCCACCAAAGAAAGTCCTAGGACAAATACGGAAGGCGGAGAAACAAAGGCAAAAGCGATCACGGTAACATAAATAAGTGAAACAAAGTAAACGAAGCAAATGATGCGAGGGGTTGTAGCATCGCTGTCGTGCCCCCCTTGAGAAGCAACAACAGGCAATACAACAAGCAAAAAAAGAAAAATAAGAAAAATAAATCAAACAAACAAACAAACAAACAAAGGGAAAGAAAGACCTACAGTACGCACAGTACATCTTTAAAAAACCCTTTTACTACTCCAAAAATGAGACCACACTAATTCCAAGTAGTTTTGTCCCAAAAAAGTGGTTGCAGTTCTGAAGGTACTACTACGGTAAAATTGCGATTTTTCCAAGTATAACTCTTGATACTAAATACCTGGTACGTATATAAATGATACATCGCGTCCGTCTTCAGCGAACGTTTACTTAATTATTATTTCACTTGAACATTATACATACAGTAGTCGGGCCTATATAAGGCAACATGAATAAGGCGACCACTCGAGATAAAGCGGTCAAAATCGGCTGGCACGGCTGGAACATGAATACAACTGACTATATGAATGAGGCGACCACTCGAGATAAGGCGGTCAAAATCTCTTGGCACGGGGTCGCCTTATATAGGCCCCGCTACTGCTGTTGCTGTACCAGTATTATTTAATGGGCAGCGCCCGAAAACAGGTATACCTGGCCCGTTTGCGGCCAAAAACAGGTACATACTTAAACTCAAGTAAAAAACGCACTCGACGTGCCCTGCCATTGGTCCAAAACTCGTTGTACCTGTTTTTGCCTCTTTAAAGCCCAGGTATACCTGATTTTGTCTACTCTGCTTGACTTTAACTTTTTTTTGTCTTCATTGTTCCACCCTATGCCCCCTATACAAATGCCGACGTACGCGGAGACCCCCTCCTCCCTTCGTACCTCGCACCACACGCCACTCAAGCGACACACATATCTGCCTGCACACCTCCGCCGAAATAATACGACATAGAAGGCTCCCCTTCGGGATTGTGGTTGCCTTGGAATACCAGGGGTGTCGCACGCTGAGAAGGGAGAATACAGCAGCAGGCGTTCGTTCCTCGTACTATTAATAGCAGCTACTCGTAGCCGCGGGTGAGCGCGAAGAACACGAAAAAACTCTACTTTGCGTTGCAAGGAAAAGCAGGTTCGTGGGGTGCGTTTTAAATTTCATTTTAGTATGTACCTGTTTTTGGCCCCGAACGGACCAGGTGTACCTGTTTTTGGCCGCTGCCCTTATTTAATTTGCCATCTGACAACGTATAGCGCTTGTTCCAATCACACCATCCACATATAAAAGGGAATCTACTACTTGCAGTAAATAATATGATGACATACAACCGCTTCAGGTACAGCAGTTATACTATACTTCGTATGAACATTACACAGATGCCCCGAGTACCTTGGAGTAAAGTAAGGAGTATTTTGAGATAAAATACTTGAGGTAATTCGTGTACTCGCAGTACTTGGGTTCTGTGTACTTCGGAATACTGTTCGTATTACTGCAAGATTCTGTACTGCATAGATACTGCCATACTCGGAGTATTTCGGGGCCCGATACTGCGGGTACTCCTTGTACTCGCAGTAATAAAGCGCGAAAGGATAAAATTTCTTCCGTCAAAACCGTTACAGGTTGACCTTTGACCTAACCTGGTAGCACTTATGATAGGCACGAAATTCTTGAATTTCGGCGTCAACCATTTCAAATTCTTGAATTCTGGCGTCAACTATTTCAGCGAACATCAACGCCTCTTGACTCTTGAGACTTCAGGTTTGGGGGCAGTAGTACGAGTATTCGCATTTCGTCCGGTAGGATATTCTTCTTTGGGGGGAAAACTGACGACAAATAGTTACCACTCCGACCCGGAATATAAGGAACTTTTGTATAATAACATGTAATTGAAATGGTGCTCATATTTCGGGTCAGAGTAGTAATGGTTATGGGTGATGTGGTGATCTCCCTCCAAACAAAAAAAAAAAAAAGTACTGCTGCCATTCTTCGTAGCCCACACACCACACATAATGCAAGGAGTCGTACGGCACCCTCGGGAGCAACATAATCCTACCCCTACCCGGTACTTCTATGTGGGAGCCCGCTCACGCTGCTCGTATATACGACCCTGTACCGAATATAAGCACCGTTTGTACACTAATATGTAATTTAAAAGGTTCTTATATTTAGGGACATAGTGGTAGACAGGTGATATATAGCATCAAAGTTCTCACTGGTTTGGTCGATATGTCCGGGGTAACCAAAGGGGCCAAGCAGCATAATATGCACCGGATGCTTCCAGTATACTTCATACTCCACGAGTATTATACTCGGGTTATCGAGTACATTTCGTGTGCTGAAAGCATTATTATTGTAGTACCGGCGGCGTAAGCACTGCGAGCAATGCCCAGTACTGAAGGCTCAAATACTGCGAGTATTGGGAGTATGAGCAGTGTGTGTGTTCTTCACATTAAACCGTCCTTTCTACCCGTCGACACCCAGCACACCCAGTGTCTGTGCCGACTCTTCATCCTAGAGAGGTACCAGTTCTGTGGTAACAGAACTACGACACAGATATACTACGCTGCAATGCAGTAAGCAGAGCAGACAATGCAATGCCATATACGACAGGCACGACCTACCCTGCTAGCAATCCAGCTGCGTGAAAGAGAAAAACAGAAAAGAAAAAGCGAAAAAGGTACAGAACCCCGAGTACAAGAAGTACCAGCAGTACGAGTACTCGCAGTACTCGCAGTACCAACGAACGACATACTGACAGTACTTACTTGCAGTACCCCCAGTACAGATCCCTGAAATTCTCGATTTACAGGGAGTATCCACAAGAGTATCGAACCCCGAGATACTGCGAGTCCGGAAGTATCCGCAGTACTGAACCTCGAAATACTGCGAGTACTCGCAGTATCCGCAGCACACACCGTACACACGATATTGTGCGAGTACTCAAGGTATCCGCAGTGCGAGTACATAAACCCGAAGTACGTGCGTAGTGCGAAGTACACAAAAGTACCTGCAGAAATTTCTCTCGAAAGCACGAAAATACCCACTTCAATTCCACAGGTACTGGGAGCACCTGTGCACTACTCTGTGCACCTCGTACTGTTCTTGTGCACACATGAAATCCGGCGGGTGTCGCAAGCTGAAAAAGGAGAAAACACAGCAGCAGGTGTTCATTCCTCGTATCAGCTATGATACTCGTACGTACATAGCAACCCGCGCAAGAACGAAGACCATACATACAAAAGCTCGTGAAATATGCAGAAACGCAGAAACACGAAGTACGAGGTCACCGAGCAAGTAACACCGACCAGCCCAAACCAGTTTATAGTTGTAACACTATGAATACGAGCTATATACCACTCTGTCCCGAAATATAAGCACCGTTTTTATTTAATACTAATGTTAAAAGGTGCTTATATTTCGGGACATAGTGGTGTGCAATACGTACAGCAGCAGTAGTAGTCAATCAGTATACTCGATACTGCTGTACTGGGTACTCGTAGTGGTATCGTACTACCAGGTACCAGTACAGCAGTACTGCTGCTGTACCATTGGTACCGTTGCGTGTACCTGGTACCGGTACTACTGCTGTCTGTACTACTCGTATAGTACCCAGCGATACCGGGGGGATGTGAGCTACGTACACCGTTTGTATTTTCCTTGCTTGCATTCACTGCTTGTAACTGCAGAGCGAGTCGGAACACGTGCACACAAGTATCATGTCATGGCGTAGCACGCTTTCGAGCCCTGTGCGCGACACTCAGGACAGCGCTCCGTTCCGAGTACGACCCTCTACCGCAGTCGGGACAACGAGGCAGTACGTATCATAGCTCGAGCTCGCCTTGTCTAGTTGATCCTCTCCGCCTTCTCCCTCACGATGAGTCACGCCCTTTATCTCGGGCAGGGATGCATCCCCGCCGGCTGCTGTCCGTGCGTCCTCACTCTCTGCCTTGCTCTTGTCGCCGCCGACATGGCCGCTGGTGCTCAATAGCGCTCGGCCATGCCCGGACAACCTAAGTACACAGCTGTGGCGTGCAACGCCAAGCTGAGACGCTGCTCTCAATGGCGTATGCCTTGCTCCAACTGCTGGTGGTGGAATGGTTGCTATTGGCAGCGTGCTGCTGCAGATGTGTTGGTGAACACGGGATGAGCAGGCCAGGCCACCGCTGCTCTTGGGGCATGGCGGTGGTTGACGGGGGTAGACAGGTGTAGTACAGGTCAAGGAGCGCTTCCTCGCGCAGCGAGAGGCTGGTCGAAGCATAGCAGCGGCCACGTGACCACTGCAATCGCTTAGATATGTACAGCACTAAAACAGGTGGTACTACCGTCAACCTGCGATTTGGTATCAATGGAGTTCCAGTATGGATGGATGCATCTTTCAACGGGGATAGGGACAAGATATTGGTATCCGAAGCGAGCGGGTGAAACACGCAGCACATTGCTGGCCGTGGTTGTCTACGTATGTCGTGCGGATTGCTTGCTTGGTGATCGCACTGTCGCCCCCGTGGCAGCAATCTACTGCTGCGAGGATCACAACGCGGGGTGTTCTTCCTTCGCGCGTAGGGGATAGATCATCTGCAAGATGCGTCTCATCGATCGTGCAAAAAAAATGTCAACTGCATTTTTTTTCGAATACCTGTGGTACCCCTCTGTGGGTACGTTTTACGTTTGTTTCTGCAAGCCTCTGTACGTACCCTTTGCTATGTACCTCCTCCTCGTACGCCGTGCCCGTATCATATACAGGGGATCAACAGGCTGAAGCACGATGCCCGGCGATGCCAGAAGATACATGCGCGGATGCGCTGGATGAACAAGGTGCGAAAAACCGCGGTGGTGGTAGGCGTGAAGAGGTTGTTGGTGAAAGTTGACGGGGGGTCAAGCAGGTATCCCAAAGCCCTCTAAACGTACGTACAGCTCTACGAGTACTGTATAGAGCTGGTATAGAGTACCGGTGGCATGTGAAAGCAGAAGGCGTATCCATCTTGGTAAGGAACAACGACATCACGAAATCACCATGGTGTGGATTATTTACGAAATGTTGCAGAAAGCATATTCTCATAGATATCCTCGTCCCATGGTGAGCATGCAACATGTACGTCTTGGTATGTACTTTTTCGTACTGCTGTTGTAGTATTCGTTTTCTTTGTACTGTAGGACAGACACTGCTTGCTTGCGGTACGTACGTACTCTGCGACATTTTACAGGGCAGGGGTTGGCAAAGGAATCGATGGCCCCGTTTCCTATTATATGTATAGGATAGAACGAGACTTTCTTCGTAAAAATGCGGTAATGGTCCCTGTATGATATGGTGCCGGTATGCACAAGCCGACAGCAGTATATCGGCACTAGAACGGCACCCGGCACCACTCCGTACACTGCCACACACAGCTTATTAACCTGTGCCAAACGGTTTTACTGAGCGTAGTATCTCTGTGTCGTAGTTTTGCGACCACAGAACTGGTACCTTTGTAGGATGAAGAATCGGCACGGACACTGAGTGTGCTGGATGTCGACGGGTAGAAAGGAAGGTTTAATGTGAAGAACACACACAGGCACTACATACTGCACGTATACGTTGCGGGTGGTCCGTGGCACTATCCCTACTATATATTGTTGTTGTTGTTGTTGTTGTTTTTCTCACAAAAGATAGTCCGTGCAACTTGTCCGTGGTCACAAGACAGGCTGCAAAAAGCTCTGGTTGGAGTGGGAAAATACCTCAGGAAAAAAACACAGAAAACAAAGTACAACGCGGTACGATATAAACCATACCAGGGTAACTGCTGTGGCACATCGTGCACCTCAACCAAGAGAAAACGAAACCAATCCAAAGGAAAAAAGGAAGAGAAAGAGAGAAGGGAGAAAGGAAAAAAAGGAATAAGGAATAAGGAAAACGAAAAAAAGGAAAAGGGAAAAGGGAAAAAGGAAGAAGGAAAAAAGGAAAAAGGGAAAAAAGGGAAAAAGGAAAAAAGGAAAAAAGGAAAAATGGAAAAAAGGAAAAAAGGAAGCAAAAGGAAGCAAAAGGAAAAAAGGGAAGAAAAAGGGAAAAAAAAGGGACAAAAAGGGACAAAAAAAGAGGAAAATGGCGACCCACACAGTAAACCGAAATCCAAGAACCAAGAACCAGGGCCCAAGACCAAAAACAAAAATCAAAGTCAATCAACCAATCAACCAACGGGGAGAGCTATCAATAATAATAGCTATCAATTACTAGAGTATATAGAAGGACCAACCGGGAGAGCTAGCTACCAGTAAAATTGATCAATCAGAAAACTGTGGGCGGTATGTAGAAGGACCACTATCACGAGGGACTAAATAGCACCTACGGTGCACGCAAAAACCCATGTACCAGGTACCAGGTATTTTTATGTTTTTTTTACTAACCATATTTGGTCCTATTCACAATGGCCCACCGGAATACTACTACTACTACGAGTACTGCTGTAGTACTGGAAAGTTCAATGTTGCCTTTCAGGAAAGGTTCCTTCGTCCAGCGAGCTAGCTCCATGCTTCTCGTCTCCAGCAGTCCACAACGCTTGAGACGCAGGGAGACGTCGTGTCTTTGGTACACATTCATTCTCTCTCCACCCCCTCTTATATTTTGTCGGCAGATCTCCGGGGGGCGTTGATTGCACCCACCCGTGTTATAGGTATGGCTGATGGAGAACATGAGTACACAGCAGTTCAGTATTACGTACCACACACACTCTGGACGTAAAAATATGAAGAACCTTTAGCAGGTTCTATGCACACTGAACGTTTCTTGTATTTCCACCCGGAGTATAGTAGAACGGTCGGTAGTAATGCTGGGAGCACGTACGTACGCGTACAGCTTTGACGCGAAACAGTCCCGAGCCCAAAGCTCCGAGATTGATGGAATCTACTGTACGTAAGCCGATTGCCCGCGGCGACTTCATTCGCCAATGGGGTGAGTTTTTGAGGGGTGAGGAACTGCTGGAGACACGGGGATTTATATGTATGTATGTGCGATCACAACCACAAATTAGGAACACGCCTTATCTTGCAAACCCCACACAGAAACCCCCACTTCTGTAGCAAACACCTCTGATCCCTCGGCGCCCCCTATGTGCAGGAGCAACCTGCAAAAAGTTTTGCGCAGGCTGTGTGGTAAATTTCTACCTCGCCCGTCGCCCCAGACCAAGCTAACCCCAGGCATACCGCTTAACCCTAACCCGAACCCTAACCCGAATCCCAACCCTTTGGGAGGCACGAGGTCGGCAGGGGCAGCCACGCGGCTCCGCCACGTGTTTTGATGGCGTCTTTCCAAAATAAAAGATTCGGCGCAAAAGGCCAGCCTCACCCATTAAAACCGGCATCCTGCACAAAAAGTTTTGCAGGATGTTCCTGCATATAGGGCGCGTCTCATCCCTCAACCTCACCCCGTTGGACAATGAACTCGCCGCTGATGGTCGGTGTAGATTCAGTTAAGCGTTGGGCTTTTGGGTTGGAATTGCTTCGCTCGATGCTCAACACAGCAGTACAGACTATCTATATATTATGTACACTGACTGCATTATTAATGTCGTGATCGATGTATCTCCCCGAGAAGAAACACGAGGATATTCGATACACCTACGAGTACCTGGTATAAAATATATATTTCTGGTACGAGATATACCAGGTACTACTCTGTGTGCTGCACATATATACATTATTCATATCATGTGTATGTAGGGCTGGAATATGTACCAATATGTCCCAAAATATAAGAAACGTTTTGATTGAATATTAATATACAATCGATCCTTATATTTTGGTACATAGTTGTATGCGCTATATGTTGTAGGTACCATGTTGTCTTTAAATATAAGAACAGCAGTGTGCATATCTATATTTAATACACGCGGTCCTAACATTTTGGGGCAGAGTGATTGATACGTATAGTTGGTCTGATGCCCACAAAAAAAAACAATGTAAAAACCAGAGTTGAGTTTTTGATGCCCATTTTTTTTGTTCTTCTCTTTCTCCCACACATCCAAAACTCACTCCGTGCAACATGCATACTACTGTATGCGCCTTGAAGCTACACCCTCCATAACTTTCCAAACCTTTCTTTGAGCGTCACCAGAGTTTCCATTCATTGTATCTAGGGTCCTGTATTGGACCACCAGACGGGCCTTGTACCTGTCCTCTAGGCAATTATCCCCCTGATTATACTCTGTTTCATGGTCATGACACGCGCGGGCTTTGCGCGAAGAGTCGGAGACAACGCGTGTGTTGCCATCGACACAAAATGGAATGTAGGAGAGAGAGACATACTACGTTGTTGGGGGTTTTTGTTTGGAGGTCGGTTCGCCGTCTTCTGTGTTAGCTTGTACCGACGACGGCGAACCGGCCGCTGAGAAAAAAACCCCCAACAACATGACGTATCTCTCTCCTACATTCCATTGTGTGTTGATGGACAACGTGCGCGTTGTCTGACTCTTCGGATATGGCCCACACCGGTGATGACACCGAACCAGGGCATGCTCAGGGGGAGAATGGTCTAGAGGAATAGGTACAAGGCCCGTCTTGTGGTTCAATACAGGACCATAGATACAGTACAGGACACGTAATAAGAAACAGAAAATCTTGTCCAGGCTGGATTTATTATTTGGGAGAGGGTGCTTTCTACACTAATTTCAAGATGACGACTCCCGAATTTCTTATTTTCCTTCAAATGTCAGCCTGTCTTTCTTATTAGCCTGTTTCTTATTAGGTGTCCTGTACTGTACTTCGAAGTACAATAGTTGGAACACCGGTGTCGCTCAAGGAAGGTTTTTTGTAAGTTATGGGGAGTGTGCTCGTAGCTTCAAGATGCCTGTGAACGTCAACCCCGAGGAGTTCATGGTGTTCATGGCGTTCATGGTCTGGGAGTACAAATATGCGTTGGCGAAGTGGTCTTAAGGGAGGGCGGAGAGCGGGCGGGGGGACGCGTGCAACGATAGAGGTACTGTACCTTTTTTTGGCTGATTTTTTTCTGAATGATCGGGCTCCTTAACCCATTCAGAACTGAAAGATTTGTCCCACATTAATTCCAAGTACTTTGCCCCCAAATTCGTGGGACCAGTTCTTAAGGGGTTAACCCAAAACCGTCGGATTTTCATTCTTGAGTTGCAATGTTGTGTGTTTTATACTTAATATGCCATCGTATTGTTCATTCGGGTATATAGCACTTTTAGTTTTCCTCCAAAATAAGTTTTTTACCTACTATTAGTATGGAATACTTTTACTACTAGTATGTGTTACTTACTATTAGTATAGATTACATACTATTAGTATATATTACTTACTATTCGTATATATTACTTACAATAAGTAAATATCACTTACTATTCGTATGTATTACTTACTATTAGTATGCATTACTTACTATTAGTATATAATACTTAGTAGTAGTATAGAGCCCCTCAAGTGAGGAGCCTCATAAAACTCTGCAACAT
This sequence comes from Saccharina japonica, assembly GCA_008828725.1. NCBI lineage: Eukaryota > Phaeophyceae > Laminariales > Laminariaceae > Saccharina > Saccharina japonica. The sequence goes on from MEHQ01000799.1 coordinate 172,684, forward strand.
GGTGCCAACACCTCTACCGTGGCATGCGTCGTGATTGTGATGATTGTGTTCAGAGGTAGCACTTTTTGGCTGAAATAGTTTTCTGAACGATCTATTAAAGGCTCCTTAACCCAAATTCGTCGGACTTTTGTCATTATTGTGTTGCGATACTGTTCATTGTATGTTTAGGGCCCATATTAACGAGTATAAAATAAATTCAATTTGGAAAAAATAAAATTCAAATTCGCTTTTCATTGGTCAACACACGCACCAGCACCAAATAGTATGCCCCAAGATCCTAATATTTGGTGCTGGTGCGTGTGTTGACCAATGAAAAGCGAATTTGAATTTTATTTTTTCCAAATTGANTATTCAACGACAAGCGCCGCACACGTATATACGTATCGACTTTTTTTAGTGTCTCGGAACGTTCATACCCTACCAGGTACTTATATACCAATGTCGACAATCCACCCGCTGGTGCAACCATGCCAAGAAAAAAAGAAACTCACTCCTAACCAGCAGCAATAAAACCCTCCCTCCCTCTCCCACACCAGCACTCCTTAAGCATGGTCATACATGCGCCGATTGCATCAACGCCCAATGCACGCTCGAAAAGACTCGCTACAACCGACGTTCGAAGCAAATACCAAGACGAAGGGTTTCAACATTCAAGAAATGGCGCATTCGAGGAGCACGGGGTCAGGGGGCGCACCTGTGCTAAGGAATGAGTTCAAGATTCAAGATTCAAGAAAACGGCGCGCGCGAGGTGTCGAGAGGTAGGGAAATAGCCACGTGCGCTGTGTGTACGGTCCTGAACACAAATCAACCCTCAACCGACGCATGCTTCAGCAGGGTAGTGAGAGTGCAACACCATGTCTTGCTCGCTCTCTGACCGGCGTGGTCACTTGAGGAGCTCTATACCTGCAGTAGTAGCAATGATTTTGGAGGGAAAGGATAAGTGCTAATACCCGATGCAATCCATGGCCTAAGGGCCCGTTTTAACGAAGAAGAAAAAAATCAGAACTGGTACCTTTGTAGGATGAAGAATCGGCACGGACACTGAGTGTGCTGGATGTCGACGGGTAGAAAGGAAGGTTTAATGTGAAGAACACACACAGGCACTACATACTGCACGTATACGTTGCGGGTGGTCCGTGGCACTATCCCTACTATATATTGTTGTTGTTGTTGTTGTTGTTTTTCTCACAAAAGATAGTCCGTGCAACTTGTCCGTGGTCACAAGACAGGCTGCAAAAAGCTCTGGTTGGAGTGGGAAAATACCTCAGGAAAAAAACACAGAAAACAAAGTACAACGCGGTACGATATAAACCATACCAGGGTAACTGCTGTGGCACATCGTGCACCTCAACCAAGAGAAAACGAAACCAATCCAAAGGAAAAAAGGAAGAGAAAGAGAGAAGGGAGAAAGGAAAAAAAGGAATAAGGAATAAGGAAAACGAAAAAAAGGAAAAGGGAAAAGGGAAAAAGGAAGAAGGAAAAAAGGAAAAAGGGAAAAAAGGGAAAAAGGAAAAAAGGAAAAAAGGAAAAATGGAAAAAAGGAAAAAAGGAAGCAAAAGGAAGCAAAAGGAAAAAAGGGAAAAAAAAGGGAAAAAAAAGGGACAAAAAGGGACAAAAAAAGAGGAAAATGGCGACCCACACAGTAAACCGAAATCCAAGAACCAAGAACCAGGGCCCAAGACCAAAAACAAAAATCAAAGTCAATCAACCAATCAACCAACGGGGAGAGCTATCAATAATAATAGCTATCAATTACTAGAGTATATAGAAGGACCAACCGGGAGAGCTAGCTACCAGTAAAATTGATCAATCAGAAAACTGTGGGCGGTATGTAGAAGGACCACTATCACGAGGGACTAAATAGTACCTACGGTGCACGCAAAAACCCATGTACCAGGTACCAGGTATTTTTATGTTTTTTTTACTAACCATATTTGGTCCTATTCACAATGGCCCACCGGAATACTACTACTACTACGAGTACTGCTGTAGTACTGGAAAGTTCAATGTTGCCTTTCAGGAAAGGTTCCTTCGTCCAGCGAGCTAGCTCCATGCTTCTCGTCTCCAGCAGTCCACAACGCTTGAGACGCAGGGAGACGTCGTGTCTTTGGTACACATTCATTCTCTCTCCACCCCCTCTCATATTTTGTCGGCAGATCTCCGGGGGGCGTTGATTGCACCCACCCGTGTTATAGGTATGGCTGATGGGGAACATGAGTACACAGCAGTTCAGTATTACGTACCACACACACTCTGGACGTAAAAATATGAAGAACCTTTAGCAGGTTCTATGCACACTGAACGTTTCTTGTATTTCCACCCGGAGTATAGTAGAACGGTCGGTAGTAATGCTGGGAGCACGTACGTACGCGTACAGCTTTGACGCGAAACAGTCCCGAGCCCAAAGCTCCGAGATTGGTGGAATCTACGTAAGTAAGCCGATTGCCCGCGGCGACTTCATTCGCCAATGGGGTGAGTTTTTGAGGGGTGAGGAACTGCTGGAGACACGGGGGATTTATATGCATGTATGTATGTGCGATCACAACCACAAATTAGGAACACGCCTTATCTTGCAAACCCCACACAGAAACCCCCACTTCTGTAGCAAACACCTCTGATCCCTCGGCGCCCCCTATGTGCAGGAGCAACCTACAAAAAGTTTTGCGCAGGCTGTGTGTGGTAAATTTCTACCTCGCCCGTCGCCCCAGACCAAGCCAACCCCAGGCATACCGCTTAACCCTAACCCGAACCCTAACCCGAATCCCAACCCTTTGGGGGGCACGAGGTCGGCAGGGGCAGCCACGCGGCTCCGCCACGTGTTTTGATGGCGTCTTTCCAAAATAAAAGATACGGCCCAAAAGGCCAGCCTCGCCCATTAAAACCGGCATCCTGCACAAAACGTTTTGCAGGATGTTCCTGCACATAGGGCGCGTCTCATCCCTCAACCTCACCCCGGTTGGACAATGGACTCGCCGCTGATGGTCGGTGTGGATTCAGTTAAGCGTTGGGCTTTTGGGTTAGGGTTGCTTCGCTCGATACTCAACACAGCAGTACAGACTATCTATATTATGTAGGTACCACTTTGTCTTCGAACATAATAACAGTGTGCATATCTCTATTTAATCCACGCGGTCTTTCCTGGGACAGAGTGATTGATACGTATAGCTGGTCTCATGCCCACAAAAAAAAACAATGTAAAAACCAGAGTTGAGTTTTTGATGCCCATTTTTTTTTTCCTTCTTCTCTTTCTCTCACCACACATCCAAATCTCGCTCCGTGCAACATGCATATGCGTCTTGAAGCTACACCCTCCATAACTTTCCAAACCTTTCTTTTGAGCGTCACCAGAGTTTCCATTCATTGTATCTAGGGTCCTGTATTGGACCATCAAACGGACCTTGTACCTGTCCTCTAGGCAATTACCCTCCTGATTATACTCTGTTTCATGGTCATGACAGGCGTGGGCTTTGCGCGAAGAGTCGGAGACAACGCGTGTGTTGCAATCGACACAAAATGGAATGCAGGAGAGAGAGGCATATTACGTTGTTGGGGGTTTTTGTTTGGGGGTCGGTTCGCCGTCTTCGTGTTAGCTTGTACCGACGACGGCGAACCGGCCGCTGAGAAAAAAAAACCCAACAACATGATATATATCTCTCTCCTACATTTCATTGTGTGTTGATGGACAACGTACGCGTTGTCTGACTCTTTCGGGTACAGCCCACACCGGTGATGACACCGAACCAGGGCATGCTCAGGGGGAGAATGGTCTAGAGGAATAGGTACAAGGCCCGCCTTGTGATTCAATACAGGACCATAGATACAGTACAGGACACGTAATAAGAAACAGGAAATCTGGTCCAGGCTGGATTTCTTAGTTGAGAGAGGGTGCTTTATACACTAATTTCAAGATGACGACTCCCGAATTTCTTATTTTCCTCGTTATCTAAGCCTGGATTTCTTACTAGCCTGTTTCTTATTAGATGTCCTGTACTGCTGTACTTCAAAGTACAATAGTTGGAACACCGGTGTCGCTCAAGGAAGGTTTTTGTAAGTTATGGGGAGTGTACTCGTAGCTTCAAGACGCCTGCGAACGTCAACCCCGAGGAGTTCATGGATCTCATGGCGTTCATGGCCTGCGAGTATTAATATGCGTTGGCGAAGGGCGGAGAGCGTGTTCGTTTGGATCGTGTCAGAAATGACGGTTACAAATGTTGTAGAGGGTTGTGTATACATTCGCAGGCGTTACTATGGAATTTTGCCTCGCGCGGGAGGAGAGTTCGAGCACTCCGCTCTCTCTCCGCTCTCGCTCTCTCGCTCTGCCCTCTAATGCGACGACCTTAAAACATACCACCATCAGACTGCGGGGCAGTCAGGGCATCCAGATTTTGAAACTACGAACAGAGCGGTCGGGGGGACGCGTGCAACGCGATAGAGGTACTGTACCTTTTTTTGGCTGAGAAGTTTTCTGAATGGTCGGGCTCCTTAACTCAAATTTGTCGGTCTTTCATTTTTGTGTTGCAATGTTTTTCGTTTGTATACTTAAAAAGGCCATCGTATTGTTCATCGTATACGTATTATAGCACTTTTATTTACGTCCGAAATCAGGCTTTAGGCAAGGTCTAGAGCTCCTCTTCAAGTGACCGCCCTCAAAAGGCAAAAAACATGGTGCCACACCTCTACCCGTAGCATGCGTCGAGGGTCGAGGGTGATTGTGTCCAGATCGTACGCGTCACCAACCCCTCGCACACGCGCGCCGTTTCCTTGAATCTTGGCACCTTGAACCCATTACTTGCGTAGCAAAGGTGCGCCCCCTGACCTCGTGCTCCTCGAATGCGCCATTTCTTGAATGTTGAAACCCTTCGTCTTGGTATTTGCTTCGAACGTCGGTTGTAGCGAGTCTTTTCGAGCGTGCATTGGGCGTTGATGCACTCGGCGCATGTTCAACCATGAATAAGGAGTGCTGGTGTGGGAGAGGGAGGGAGGGTTTTATTGCTGCTGGTTAGGAGTGAGTTTCTGTTTTTCTTGGCATGGTCGCACCAGCGGGTGGATTGTCGACATTGGTACGTACCTGGTAGGGTATGACCGTTCCGAGACACTAAAAAAAAGTCGATACGTATATACGTGTGCGGTAATGTCGTTGAATAAACACTGAAGACACGCGCTACGGCAGAGGTGAATGAGCCCTTTTGTTTTACTGAGGGTGGTCAGTCACTTGGCTATATATAATATAGGAGCTCTATACTAACAGCAAGTCAAAAACTGATTTTGGAGGAAACTAAAAGTGCTACAATACCCGATGAACAATCCAATGCTCTATTAATACTATCAGTAAGTATAAACTGAAAATTATTTCAACAAAAATAAAAAATAAATTCGGACAATTTTGGTTTAACCCTTTTAGTACTGCACTGTACAGAACCGAGTATTTCAGTCTAATTCCAAGTGTTTTGTCCCCACCTCGGGACTGCAGTTCCTAAAGGGCTAAAGAGCCCCGTCATTCACAAGAAATTTCAGCCAAAAACTGCCACCTCTATGGTAACACGCGTCTGAACTTGACGCCTTTGCCACCAATGGCCCCATCGCAGTAGAGACGAGGGGTCGGACAGGGGCGGCGCCACACAACCCCCAACCCCCCCCCCCCGAGCTTTCGCAAACCAGGATGCCTCGTCGGTTTCTACAACTCCAATCGTCTAACCGTTATTCTGGGAGGCGTATCATACAAACAAAAACAAAAAAATCTAGTGTGTATTACGGGACACCATAGTAAACACTAGTAAATAGGGGACCTACGGTACACACAAACACCTATATATTTCCTCAGTTTTACTACCAATACTTGGTCTTATTTACTAGTGTTTACTAGGGTCCCTCGGAATAGTATATAATTAGGTGAGGACCCCTCGTACGTTTTTAGCGCTACCATACCCCTATGATAAGCCACCGCGACGCGTCTTTTCACCGGCAGCAGTTACATGTATTTTTATTCAGATCCGCCGCGTGACGCATGCTACGGTATGATAGAGGTGCACCTGCATACAGGCCATGTTTCTGCCTTCTGAGGGTGGTCACTTATTGAGGAGCTCTGTACCCCACCCCAAAAAAACTGATTTTGGAAGAAAATAAAAAGCGCTACATACATACCCGATGAACAATCCCATGGCCTTAAGTAGAAAACGAAAAATAGTGCGACAAAAAAAGTGAAATTCCGAAGATTTTGGGTTAAGGTAAGGAGCCCCCCCCGTCATTCAGAAAACTTTTTCAGCCAAAAAAAGGTATACCTACCTCTATCCTAGCACGCGTCGCGTACCACTGCCTTTGCTGTCGGCAGCCGAGCGGGCGTCGGGTACCACTGCCTTTGCTGTCGGTAGCCGAGAGGGAACCACGGCCCCGAGTCTAACGGGGGTTGTTCGTCTCCATCATGGCGGACCTCGCTCCGACATCCTTGGCCGGCACGACTTTTTTATGTCGTCTGTATTTTCCCGGGCCGCCATCCAGAGACACTCCGAGAGACCTCAAATTCTAGGTCGAGTCGTACTCAGCGCTGTCGCTATATTTACGGTTGCCTGCAGAACGAACCTATGGAATGTTTACACGCCCTGAACAACGGGAGTGAGGTTGGACGCCATGTATATGTCATGACGCGGTCACCGATGCAAACTGCCGGGTCTCTCTCTCTCTCTCTCTCTCTCTCTCTCTCTCTCTCTCTCCATGGATACCGCCAACATGAACTGGAAAGTCGGCCTAGCTTATTCTTTTTTTGTTTTTGTATCCCATTTGTATTTTAAATCTCCCTCCTGTCAGTAGTCGTAACTCATATATGGGGCCACACAGCAGGCTCTCCTCCCCCCTATCCACTACGGCTCGTGCCTTGCTTCTTTCTCACGAGAATAATTCAGCCATTTATTCCCTCACCCGACTCCAACGAAAGTTCCGTGGGTCATTTTTCCGCCGTGCAGTACCAGATGGGCAGGAGACGCCACAAGGGCAGTTCCCATACAATAGTGGATGCCGACGCTCGGCACCGAAGAAAGGGCTGCTATCACCCGCGCGCGTCGAAAGTAGCCGGGAAGCCGAAAACAGGGGGATGCAAATTATCCAACAACACCAAAGCAGGTGCACTGCTCTGAGTTTCTGCGCAGTTTCCAAAAAGCAAGAACTGGGCGCATGCTACGTCTGATCACCCCTGCTCCAGTACCCGGCTAGCGCTCGTCCACCTTGACCTGTGGGGGGAAGGAAACGTCACATCGCGTCGTACGGAGGGCTATCACAATCACCCGCCACGTACACGGGATGACACGTCGTGTATGAGGTGGGCGGTTCTTATCAAGACGAAAGATGAAGCATCCGATGCCCTAAACCAGGTGGTCCAATATGCCGCTCGCCCTGGAGGGGTCTGCATTCGGCAAGAACAGGTGCGATGGGGCAGGTTAAGGCCTTCATTCAAGAAAAGGTTCCAAGCGCTGACGGGGTCACTTGGGGAATCCCGATCGAGACCAATGCATCGGACATCAGCCAGTCGCCCCGGTGGTCCAGTGCTTAACCTCGAATACTGCTCGTTGTGAAGTCATGGGTTCGATTCTCCCTACTATGGAGGTTTTATTTTGTCAATAAAAAATGACACCAACTGTTGAGAGCGCCTGTAGGCACAACTCGACGCGAGTCGAAGAGGGAAGAAAGCGCTGAGCTCTTCTCGCGATAAAATTGCAAGGCACGTACCGTACCGTATTGGGGAGGGGGCACAAAAGCCTACGATGTGAACCCGGATCTGAGTTACGAATAGGATGGAGCAAGAACAAGAACGGATAATTCGCCAAGAAGGTTATTATCACGGAGCGTGGTTGTGTCACCGTCATCGACGTTACGGTTACATCCTACTTCTGGGAGCTTCTGCGTAGTCTTGCTGGAAAATTCCGGACTGCAGCCCCCCCCAAAGCAGCGGTGTGCATCAGGAATCGCTCTACGGTGGATGTCTTGGGAGGAAAGGTATCTCTCGAGGTATGCATGACGAGGGACAACAAAAGTCGACAATACGTAGAGCAATACCACGGTAGGGGTACCACTTTTAGGCTAAATATTTTCTAACCGGTTGTGCTCCTCATGTGAGTAACCGCCGGATACTATTATTATTTTACTGGTATATTTGTTGTTGGACTACCGAATTGGAAGGCTTGGTCGGGTTGCGTGAGTGAATATTTCCGAGGTCATGCCTCGGGTGAGATATTGAGCTCCTCACGTGAGGAGCTCAGAAAAATCTGCTGCGCCCCTACCGTGGGATGACTCAACAACGAAGAAGCACGTGCATGGGTGGGGGGTCGTTCGTAGAGGTTCGAGCAGAGTTTCTGGCGCTGTTCGGCTTGAGTAGTCATTCGCCCCGCGTGGTTGGCGAGGCCTAGTGCACACACGCACTTGCCCGAAAAAAATGGTTGTACCTCGGGCGCGGCTGATCGGTGTGCCTGCCACCTAGGCGACGGAGCAGTTTTGCTCCTACTCCAATGTTGTTAATAGTTTACTGTCGGGTTTAGACGACGAGCATGTTGCAGCAGATTATCGAAAAGCTGAAGCCACAGGTTTCGAGACAATGGGCACGGGACACACTCAAAGTTCCTTCTAAGCACGAGAAGGCACCGAATCGTTCACGCAGGAAAGTTTTCTTTTTTCAGCCTCTAGCAGGAAACCTACGCCAGGACGATACAGGGAAACGTACGGGATCGCTGATGGTCACTCAACGAAAGCGCCTGCCGAAGCGAAGACCCACATGCAGATTTCAGAAGAAGAAGAAGAAGAAGGAGTTTTGTCAAACAACGGTCACCCCGTGGTCCAGGTCTGCCACAGGGCCTCTTCTTCGTCTTAGCTGTTGCACAAGGCCGTGTCTTGCGCATACAGGTATGGTATGTTACATACCTGCAACGAGCATGCCACCCCCAGAGCCGAGAGAAATGACCAAGGTGAAGAGGTTTTTGAGGTACCCCGAGGGGTTAGCGGTTTCAATCGGGTTAAACATACAGCGAAGACGCAAAAAAAACGGAGAGGAAGTAACCGCGTACGTTGGCGAGTATCGTGGTCTTACGCACAAGGGGTGTTCTACTGTACCACGGGCGGCGTAGCGCACTCGGCAGGAGGGCCTACAGACTGCTGTCAGTCGGTGAAACAAAGGGGTGTGGCTGGGTCTATACTCTGGCGTTGGAGTATGTGACAACGGTTGAAAGCGTGCCTAATGGAAACACTTCACCTTACGAGTAGACGCTTACCCCAACCAAACATTAGTGGGCAGAGAAAGGCGACGGTGGTTATTAACGATAACTTGGGGTGTCGTCATGGTGCTACCACCTTTTCCGCCCTGTCGATTGCCGTCCCTCGTACCATATGCCTTAACTCCTCTGCGATTTTCGTTTTTTTTTAGCAGAACCCGGCGTGCCGCTATCTGTCGAGCGTGACCCTTTTTGTAGTTTGGGCAGGACGGGCAAGGCGAGGAGTTACCGGCAGGACGAGGGCCAGCGGATACGGGCATTGGACCCAGAAAGACATGAAAGGTGGATAGATAAGTGCATTGAGACGGAGGTGGGTACCGCGGTCGAATCGATCAAGTGCCTCTGTCAGTAGCCTGGTAACGGCTCCTCCGTTGGGTGACTGATTTTTTTTTGCGTTATTTTGCCACCATGACTTAGTTTCACCATTTTCACTCTGCTACACAGGGTATTGTGCCTCTTTGCTTTTCCTTGCTCCTGCTGCTCTTCTGGTGTCTGCCAGATGACACGATGACACGATATGCCATGCTGTAGATATCATGTCTAGCAATGGCCCGATAGGACGTTACAAGAAGCACTCCACACGACGCATTCCAAAAACAAAACTGTATACGTAGCCACCGGTGGAAGCAGCATCCCAATGTTTTTTTTTTAATCGTATCCCTTCTATTGACGTTTATCATTCCTTAAAGTCACTGTTGAGCTCCGCGACTACTACCAATCGCTTCGGGTGCAGTAAATCGATACACCAACCGGGCTACCAGTGCGCTCCCGACCTCGAAGGCCATGCATGTCCCCTCGTCAATAAGGACGAGGGTTGGTTGGCTATAAGCCGGCAACTATAGTTATTACGATAGTTAGCTAGGTATTGCAGTTGCGTGGGGTAAGCTGTAAAGTTCTGCGTCTTTGCACCTGACTGGCGCTTTTACGGCCCGCCATCCAACTACTTCTGGGGTGGGCTAATGTGGTGAGAAAAAGTAATCAGAACCCACGATGGACCGAAAAACCAGGTACCCCCCCCCTATGTTTACACACCAAATTTGGTTCTAATCACTATGTTCCCTGGAAAAAAGTCGATTAATTGCCTTATTTCGCCTCCCAACTAACAACTAGTCGTCAAGTTCGAGCCATCCCCTGAAACGGGGACAAAAAAACAAAATTCCCGGTACATAAACATGTTTGCAACATTTCAAACCACCAGAGTGGAGCGAGGGATCGTCCAATCTATAGCTATGTCGCTGACCTGTCAGCCGGCCGTGATAGGCAACGTTGGTGCATGCTGTTGCTTTCCCGTGCTTACTAATGATGGCGAAACTATTATCTGTTTCGCGCAGATTTCCATTCCAAACGCTGCATCGCACGTCCCTTGGCGTGGGTCTTAGCTACCCCCTCCCCCCGAACGGCCTTCCGGGAGGAGGGGGGGGGGGGGGAGGGAGAGCGTGGATACCAAGCACCATAAAATGCAGCATGTTGTAGGTATTCTAATAGCTTCAGAGTTGTTCCTTCCCATACACCAGACACACATATTATCCCAAGTTGCGTTGTGCTTGACGCTCCATGTCCGCGGGAAGAGAGGGGTTTCCAACATTTTTCTAGGCGTTTCCCTCCCGGAGTTCGTGTTTCGTGGAAGGCAATGGAAGTCTTCCTCGATGGACAAGAGCAACTGCTGTACACCATTTCGAAACTTCGACCCCCCTCTTACGCCAGCTGCTCAACACACAACTGCTTGGAACCGCGTTTTACTTCGTAGACACCGCGTGCTGCATGCTCCGCTGTCGACCGTGCCCCGAACCTTCCAGATGCTGGGACGGAGTAAGCATGGCTATCGACTATCGGTACATCTGCTTGTACATAAATGCCGTTTTTCTCTTTTTTTTCCCCCCTCATCTCATGTGTTATCTTCGCCCCCTTCTTTTTCTCTCTCTCCTTCCTAGTCGTAACTCAGGTCCGGGGTCACATCGCAGGCTCTTCTCCCCCCCTTTTCACCTACGGCTCCCGCGCCTTGCATTTGCTTTTATCGGGAGAATACTTCATTCAGCCCTTTTTTCCTTCGTCGATAAAAAACGTCGAATAGCGCTGGAAAAATAAATGCAGCTCGACACACTTTCCCTTATGACTTCGTTCGGTTCTCGACACCATCGTGATTCTTGTCTCACCTTTGAAGGGTCCATATATTTCCGCCCAATGTGGTACCAGGTATGTCACTATTTATTTAGAGAAGTAGATCTAGATTTTACACCGTTTCCCCCGTACTTTCTTCTCTTAGACACCGCAGTTTTCCGTTGCTCTCTTCCCGTGTTTAGTGCACACATTTGCAAATTGGCAAAAATAAAAACCGGCTAAAGACACCGCAGTTTTCCGTTGCTCTCTCTCCGTGTTTAGTGCATACATTTGCCAAATTGGCAAAAACAAAAACCAGCTACAATACTTCCCATCACGCAGTACCAGGTCGGTGACTATCTAGACTAGCGGGGGTAAGGCATATGGCTGACAAAAAAGCTGTTCGTGGGTTTGGATTTCCACCAGAAACGAATTCTCCTCCCTCGACTATAGTTTTTTGTGAGCTAAATGGTAGCAAAATAGTAGCTAGGATGTGCTCCTATAATAGGTGCTAGTATCACGTGGCGATGGGTTGGCCCTGGGTATTGCCGACGAGATGGGGTGCTTCGAGCTCCCAAGTACACATTTTCTTCGTTATAAGTATCTACCTGTCGAGTCATGATCAGTCATGTTCCCTGAAATAGCCCAACAAGAAGTTCGAACATCTTCCCGTCCTTGCGATTCGTTCGTGCATAATTATGATGTCCTTGCTGTCAAGGAGACGCTGCCGCCCGTGACTACCTTCTATTTCCTGGACATCGGTTCTAGACTATGATGCTTACGGCATACTTTCTCGAGGAAACCCCCGCGGCGTATATAGACGTATAGTGCCCCTTTCGTCTGCACGACTCCCCCCCTCCCCGAAAAAAAACCCGATGGTACGACGCTCGCGCAACTCTTTCGGCAGAACACTACGACAACCACAACAACAAAAACTTAAAAATTGGCGACGTTCAGTCTGTGCCTGGTGTGCTTCTTGAGAATCAGCCCCAGGCTACCTGGCCACAATCCCCGGCCGAAACAAGCGGTCTCGCGGGATCCAAAGCCCACAGTCCCATTCGCTGGTCGGGCCTGTCCGTGGAAGTGTCCGTGTAGAGGGCAACCGGTGGCCGCAGGCAGTACGGCGGGGCGGAAAGGTTTATGGGATGCCCCTTCGCCGGCACGAAGGTGCTGGACGACCAGTTATCGTCGCCTTCCTGGTAGGTGCTCGCCATCAACAACTTTGCGCCGCTAGCCTCCACGTTCTGGAGGACCTTGAGGTTTTGCTCGGGGGGAAGGTGGAGCATGAGGTCCCTGGAGGAGGGTGGCGACGAGGCGTGCGGAATCGAATGAAGGAACACGTCCCGCGTTAGCAGTCACAAGTGGGCAAGCACGGACAAAGGAGACAGTACGGTGCGTTAGCTGCAAAATGAAGGCGCGTGCGGTGGTGGCGGCGAGTGAATTGAGGTCGGTGTGATTCTGGCGAGACAGGGTCTGTTTTAATCTGTTTTTAGGAGGGGGTGGGGTGGGCGTGAAGGTGCGATGTCTTCCGTTTAGGCAAAAACTCGAGACACCACGCAGCATTGGAAGCAGCAGGACTCGTAGCTGACGGCGTGCTGCGATAGTGGTCCCAGTGACACTTTTAGGGCAGACAATGGTTTGTAACTGACGGGACAGAATTCTTCAACTGTGAAACTACCTACGTACCCCAATATCGGCTGAATACCATCCGCTTTGTACAATATCGTCCGTAAAATAAAACAGGGCAATAGCCTGGTTCATCGAGCTAAGCTTAACAATTGATCAAAAGTAATATTTTTGGGTTTATAGGTATGTAGAGTTCCTCAAGTGAGCAAGCAACCCCGGGGAAATTTTAGGTACATCCCCTACTTGAAAACATGCGCCAGCTGACCTGAGAAAGACGAGATCGTACGGCTTCCCGTCCACCGAAGGCGGCACTCCTTCCACCAGATCAGCCTGAACAAAAACGCCGCCATGGAAACCCCCCGCTCTTCCCGCAGCCCGCCACCCTTCCCCCTCCTCGATTGTTCCGGCTTCTTTGCCGTCGTCTCCACCAACACCACCACCACCACCACCACCGCCACTACGCTCCCCGATTCCTCTCCCGCTTGGAAACTTTCGCTGGTTTTCTTGGACAACCTTTGAGGAAATGTCCGCCCCAGTGTACAGGACGTTTTCGATCCCGCGAACGAGAGGCATCCACGTCAGGTCGCCGCACGGAGCGTCCAGCATGCTGGTCACCCCGTAGGACTGCAGAACCGTTTCCAAGGCCGAGCGGACTCCGCTCGTGGCGGGGACCGTGGAGCCGGGGCCGCTGCGAACCTCTCCCCAGA
>MEHQ01004416.1:0-153554 GCA_008828725.1 Saccharina japonica
CTCTCGTTGCACTCAGGGTGCTTGGTCTGAAAAATAAAAATTCTCGCGCTGAAGGGATTGACCAGTCCAACAACAACAGCTCGTCGCCACACGCTCCCTCCTCCTTTGATGGCGAAGCCAGGTTACTGAGACAGTACAGCTCCCTCTAGTAAACATACCTAGGGCTGTGTACGTAGTGTCCGTCCACCTTTCTGATGGCGTCTGCCTCCGCGCACAAAAGTGAGATGGACATTGCTGTCTACACCGACGGCCAAAAAGGCCCGTGCATCTGGACTTTTGCGCCTGACGCACCAGTGCCGATCCAACTCTACCGCTGCACACGCTTCGCGGCGGGTGCGCAGCAGCAAGAAGGTATCGGTCCGCTTGAGGGTGAGTCTAGCCTTGCTCGCTAGAAAGACCCCCCCCCTCGCTATGGGCCATGCCAAAGCAAAGACCTTGCCGAGGCAGCGAGGGGAAAAAGGGATTCAGTCTATCTACTCCGTGGGAGTGTCGAGTATCAACTATTCAATCGATTGAACTCACAGCTGACTTATTTATAATCATTTTATTTAATTGTCAAGCCAGTACGTACTACTGCTGTAGTACACTCTTCATACCTGGTATCACGCACGCACAACAAAAGTTTCGATAATAGACATTGTCTGGGTCGATCCTCGGGACGTTGCCGTGTAGCATGTAACAAAGCTTCCACGAGTAAGCATCAAGGAACGTTGTTGTTGGTCGATTAGCACAACGACCCGTACAGGACACAACCCCATCGTGTGAGACGGTCGAGGACGGCCGTGCAAGCACGCACCATCACTTCCGTCCTCCTCTTCTTCTGTTTTTCCCCCTGCTCTGTCTTCTTTTTTGCCTTTTCATCCTTAAAGCGGCAACCTTTCAACAAGAAACATGTTATTTGATTCAAAATGCCAGTCAGGTAGTTAAACCACTACCAGTGCAAGACTTTCTACGTATGCTACTACCTGACAAGGGTGTACACCAACCATATACTCCAATACCCAAGCAAGGAATGTACTCTAGGGAAACATATACTATTATCATCATATTTGCCATCCGACAATGTGCAGCATGAGCTTCAACGTTGATCACTCATAACATTCCCGAAAGCAGAAAACCACGGAAACAAAGGAAACATGGCGCAAAATAACTTATTATTTAGTGGTGTGCTTCGTTATATTCGAACCCTGGGAACACTCCAGGGAAAATTGCGTCGGAGGGTTCTTGTTTTATCCGAACCCTAGGAACATTCTGGAGTTTCATGCGCTGGCATTAATAGGCGTCTACCACTACACAAAAGAACCACACTTCGAGTATATATATACATATATATATATCCTTATAATAAAATAAACTACTACTGTGTAATATAACAAACAATGCCAGCTGTGTGAGACTTGTTGATATATTTTCTGATGTGTGACCACTTTCAGAGACAACAATGAATGGGTAAAATGCGGAACTGCCTCGTGGGTGCCTTACCATTCACGCACACATATATACATAATTGGTACACGCAGGACGTTATATGGCCCTTCCTCTTTTGCGGAATACACCGCCCCGCACAAAGGGCCAGACTCGACTGCCAGCCGTGGTGACCGCCAGAAAAAGCAAAATTATGCATATATATAACGCTAGTCTACCTGGCTATCTAGCTCACGCCGTGAGAGACGGATTAATGGTGAGGGGGAGGCGTACTCATTTGTTGCTTGTCTTAGTCATTTAACCATTGACCTCGCATCCCTTTCGAGCCGGAGAGGGGGGACGGGTAAATATAGTTAACGGAGAAATATCATCAATTGTTATTATTAATGATAATTGTTAAATGCACTAATGTCGCAAAGAGGAGAATTCGATACAAAACCAACTAACAGACGATAGGGAACAGCAACTATCAAATACTTTCGAGGATGAACATTCGGAAGCAATATTACAGTATAGTAACCCAGTCAGGGGCGAAAGCCTCTTGCGACACTTTTGTTTATCTCCTATGTTTATCATTTAGCGAGAGCACCATAACATGTACCAGGTACCTGGTACCAGATAATATATAGTATCAGTTATATATAGTTTCGTTAATTATTACCATATCCGACAATGTGTATGTATAACATGAGAGAACTTCAATATTGATCATTCGTGCAGCATGATGTGCTTCAACATTGTTGACCACTCAGCACTCCAAAAAAAAAAAATTGTTAAATTGATCCAAACTACTGTAATTTTAGAGATTAATTACTTTTCACTCACTACGAGACACACGAAAATAGGATAAAAAAGAAGGGTGATTTTGGGGTGGGGGGTGGAATGGATGACGAAGAAGTGTCACCACGATTGAGATTTCGTACTACTATCGATAGAGCTGCAGTTGATAAAATCGCAAGAAGATTCGCATAAAAAATAATATATACGTTCAGATGATACACGAAGTATACAGTCATTGCGCATGCATGGGAGGAGAGTCACTCCGGTCAAAACAAAACCTATATCTGCCTATATACATATTATTATTGATATTTTATTACCATCCTCAACAATGTATAGCATGAGCTTCAACCTTGATCACTCAAAGTCACTCCGAAACAGCCTTGCTATACACTTCGCATGCATATTTACGAGTATCATGTAAACGTCGCGGAGGCTTGTTTATACCGGGACTACAGTACATACAGTACATAATGAGCGAGGGTTGTTTTTTTTTCCCGCCCCCTTTTGCATTCAAGGTTTTTCCGTCGTCCATCATAATCACCCATTAAATACCGACATCAGACACGGCGAGGCCATACATACTTACTACGCGGGTGCCGTTTCTACTACTTCCCGGGAGCTCCACTTCTCCTCCTGCTGCTGTGGCTGCGAAGAACAACAAGAGCAGGAGAAGCGCAAGTAAGTGGCGAGTGGAACTACATACAGTACAGTATTTCCCCTAAAGAGGAGAGGGGAGGTGATAAGTCCGGCTAGGGGTTGTGCACCTTGGCACGCGGGTGTTTTTGTTTTTCTCCGTACCTGGTGATATAATATTGTCATGGCTATCTGGTACTGACTGTAGTGCTACGTCCTCTCTCTCTTCACGGAAGCCAACGCTAGATAGGCTTGTAAGTTCCGTATCCGTGCAGCAGAGGAGCAGCCCTATTGTCTCCTACCTGTGCGCTAGACTCCCTGTTACTGAAAATTCCTGGGTCGACCGGTCGATGAGTTCGTTGTAACTGTGGTTCTATCTCCTCGATATTTACGGAAACATTCTATAAGTTACATAGTATCATTCGCGCATATTACGACGAGTAGGGGGATCTCATTTCGCCCTCCCGTGGGTTAGGCCATTGCTAGTCTACTGAATAGGCCCGGATAGACTGATCGACTACGGTGGTTTCTATTAGTACTTTAGCCAGTAGGACCAACCTACTACTACGTACGGCACATCTCCGCCAGGACTGACTTGGTAAAATGTGTCGGTAGCACTCCCAAGTCCATTACCATGATGTCTAAAACCGCACCGGCAATAGGTATGAACGGGACGTGGGGTCTCCGCACCGTTCCTGGCGGCAATCTCCAGGACCCACCCATCGCCAAAGAAAGGCTAGATATACCTGTTACCTGGTATATGATTACATATACAACAAGTAAAAGGTATTGTGTGGTGCCGTATCGCTTGACGCCCGATCCAGTATGGCATGCCTTTTGTGTCTCTGTGTGTGACTGTGTGTGTTCTTCACATAAATCCATTCGTTCTACCCGTCGACATCCAGCACACCCAGCGTCCGTGCCGAAACTTCATCCTATAGCTACAGTAGGGTGGTACGAGTTCTTCTGTGGTCACAGTCCTTCCAGCATTTAGTTCACCATAATTTTCGTGAATAACTATTACAACTGACTATTACTGACTATCACTCACTATTAGTATACTCATCAACTGAGGAACTACCCAATAAGGCATGCCTTATCGCTGGAAAACCATTGTGACTTACTATGACTGACTATTATTAATAGTATACTTCTCAACTGAGCAACTACCCAATAAGGCATGGGCCTTATCGCTGGAAAACCATTATGGCTGACTATTACTGACTATTAGTATACTCCTCAACTGAGCAACTACCCGATAAGGCATGTGCCTTATCAATGGAATACCATTTTGACCGGCTATTACTGACTAATAGTATACTCCTTAAGGACACTGAGGAACTACCCCATAAGGCATGTGCCATATCGCTGGAATACAACGATGGCTGACTATTACTGACTATTAGTGTACTCCTTAAGGGCACTGAGGAACTACCCAATAAGGCATGGCCCTTATCGCTGAAAACCAATAGACATACTTACAGATATCTCGCAAGGATCCCTCATCCCTGCACTCTCAGAGCTCCCACTTCGATAACGCCTCCTTCAAATATACCGGAGATTTCCTCCCTGCCTTTGTTTCCCATCATTTTTTGAACGCGAGAGCCTTTTTATTTCTCGGTTTTGGGTTCGTGCGTGTACCCAGAGAGCACGGCAGCGCGGGCGAGCCCGGCACCATCGCGGGTATGGAAGGGCTCTGGCCAGTAGAGGGGGGGGTGGAAGGAGCGCGGTTGCCTTTTTCGTACCTAGGCGTGGTGTGTCCATCGAGACACGAGGGAAGCATGAAGGGGCTTTGTCTGTCTTGCTGCTGGTGGTGCGAATCCAGCATGTCCAAAATCATAAGGATCGTTTCTGTGTGTAAAAGAATATTCAAGCGGTGCTTATGTTTTCAACCAAATATTCTTCACAAGAGAGACACAGGCGGTTTGAACACCATAATGCTCGAGCGGGCGAACGAGGGCCACGGTGAGCACAGGGCTTCACGCGAGGCGGGCCACGTGGCTCACTGGGGTAGAGGGGCAGTAGAGCTCGACCCGGACCGAATCGATAGCGAGGTGATCGCGGGGTGGCGGACAGCATCGAGGGTGACAGAGCGTGACAGTCGTTTTAACTTTTTTTTCCGTTTTTTGAGCGGCGCAATCACGATGTGGATATGTCGTTCAAAATTCGAAGTACTGCGACGTACGACTGCTGCTGTTGTTGTTGCTTGCCGTTTTGTTCGAGTAGGAGTACGAGTACGAGTATAATACGAGTACGAGTCGAGTACGAGTAGGAGAACGAGTAGGAGTCGAGTGCGAGTACGAGTGCGAGTACGAGTCGAGTAGGAGTACGGGTACGAGTATATTACGAGTACGAGTCGAGTACGAGGAGCACGAGTACGTATGCACGTCTTTCTCAGTTTTGTGTTTTTTTTTTGTTTTTCATACTTCACAACTTGGCGACCGTGCTGGTTCTGTTATTTTTCTCTTCCATACAATAATAGACAATGGAGTATAAAAAGTACGAAGTACTATTAATACGTACAGCAATACTGTTGTTGTATACCACACATACTCACGAAAAATGCACATCTCACACCCCCACAGTAGACAGCGCAGCGCCGTGCCGTGAGTCGTTTTTCTGTGCTTTCTCTTTCGAACGTACAGCTTTGTCATCCTGGAGCATGGAGCTATTGTGCACCCCGAGCATGTTTTGCATGCATGTCAAGTTCGCCGTTTCTTTGCTGCACCATGAATCTCTTGGCATTTTCAAGTCGCGGTGCCTGCACTACATCATGGGCCTCTTCTGTACCCCTTTCCTTGCGCGAGCGTAGCGGGCGGCGTCAGCCGCCCGCGAAGCGGAGCCCTTGTATGGCTTACAATAACTGACTGAAAGTATAACCATCAACTGAGGAACTACCCAATAAGGCATGTGCCTTATCAATGGAATGCCATTATGACTGACTATTACTGACTAATAGCATACCCATCAACTGAGCAACTACCCGATAAGGCATGTGCCTTATCAATGGAATCCCATTATGACTTAATATGACTGACTATGAGTATACTCCTCCAGCGGGGAACTACTGGATAAAGCATGTGCCTTATCAATGGAATACCATTATGCCTTAATATTACTGACTATTAGTATGCTCCTCAACTGAAGAACTACCCAATAAGGCATGTGCCTTATCAATGGAATCCCATTATTACTTAGTATGACTGACTATTAGTATACTCCTCCACCGGGGAACTACCCGATAAGGCATGTGCCTTATCAATGGAATACCATTCTGACTCAATATGACTGACTATTAGTATGCTCTTTAACTGAAGAACTACCGAATAAGGCATGTGCCTTATCAATGACATACAATTAAGGCTGACTATTACTGACTATTAATATGCTGCAAAAGGGCACTGAGGAACTACCTGATAAGTTATGTGCCTCATCAATGGAATACCATTATGGCATACTATTACTGACTACGAGTATCAGTATACTCCTTAAGGGCATTGAGGAACTACCCAATAAGGCATGGGCCGTATCGTTGGAAAACCATTATGGCTGACTATTACTGACTATTAATATTAGCATATACTCATTGAGGGCACTGAAGAACTACCGGATAAGGCATGTGCTGTATGAATGGAATACCACTCATTACGAGTGTTATATAGTATGTACGACTGGCGCTATACGGTACAAGGAGGTCAATTTTATTTTAGGTCCTTTCTGTTCAGCCGCTCAAAACCACATCCTCGGCCGGGCGACTACTACGTACCACTGTATTGTATACCAAATATACTTTACTTATTTACGGTGGCGTTGCTTTTAAACGTTTTTTTTTTTTTCGTGATATCCATCGACACGGGATTGCGTTTTTGTTTTTAATGTCTGCGCCAACAAAATAGTTTAATGTCCATTATTTTAGAGGGCGCAGAGCACCTCGCGAGCAATGCCCAGGCAGGGGTGGGGTGCCTTATTAGTCCCCTACTAACTATATATATACGTACTACTGTATTCCGTTTATAACTGCATCCTGATTTCGGGATCCAATTAACGTGGACTAAGCATTGAGTCTTTTGATTTCGGCACTCTGCTTAAATGGTGCCGGTATGACTCAAGGAAATATCTGGGAAGACTTGCAGCGATAAATTCAGCAAATAGCTCCAGTAGAAATCTTACCAAGGTATTCCCAAAAATGGTTGACACATACTGTGTACGTTATGATACGAGACAAATCGGCAAACGCTAGCCATAAATTCACTCGGTCTGGTTGCCTCCCTACCCTGAGGGACAGCGGCGCAGAGAAAATTCGAGGGGCAAAAGGGACAAGGGCCACAAAATTGAAAAAACAAACTGAGCAACAACCAGAAAACACACGAAGCGCGGGAGATAACGCACGAGAGACGAAACATGCCGAGAGCGAAACATCTAAGGAAACAACACAAACGGAAACCCGCCTATTTCAAATTTCGTCGGCGGTAGTGGTAGGTTCCACGAGACCCGACGGGCTATACCTGAAGTCCGGAGGGATCCCGAGTCCCACGGAATCCCGTGGGACCCCTGGGTGAATCTCGTGGTAACCCAAGAGATCGAATGGGATTCCCGGGGGGTCATTATAATATTCGGGATACGGCGGGAATTTACTTGACTGGAATCCCTTCGTACTCCACTCGAATTCCCGCGGGGCTTCTCGCGGGAACTCATGGAACTCCACGGCCTGAGTCAACATGTGTCCTTGAACAGTATCCCCGCATTATTGGATGTAGCCCAGGCTTCCTCGTATCAGCGGGATATAATGCGGGATCGGATGGGATTTACAAGGAGTCCACCGGGCTTGGCATGTCACCGGTGGTAACGGACGAGAAACCGACCCACACTGCCCCGGGTTTCCATGAGAGTCGTGCGTTTTCCGTAAGAGCTCATGGGAACTCGAAGCAACACAGGGTTATCCTGCCTGCCTGCCACTATATGCAGCCCGATAGCACTCGGCGAATTTACATGGCCCTTGCGTCGATATGTCACACAATCATGAGTGGCTCCAAAGGAACGTCCAACATTTGTGTTTGGAGATTTCATCGGCTATATGGGTCTGGGATTTACTTTATGCGCAAGCTGAGTTTTGATTTCTACAAAACAGCTAACGCCACCGGTGCACGGTACGTGACTGAATCTCAGTTTAGGAGTATGCTAGTACTCAGCAATAGTCAGTAATAACAAATGATAGTCCGTAATCGTCAGTAATAGTCAGCAGCAGTCAGTAGTAGTCAGCAGCAGTCAGTAGTAGTCGTTAATAGTCTGTAATAGTCAGCTATAATCAGTAGAAGCCAGTGATAGTCAGTAATAGTCCGTAAAAGCCAATAATTGTCACTAATAGTCAGTAATAGTCTGTATTAGCCAGTAATCTTGAAAAACAATAGCCCAAACCTGCTACACCCCTATGGAAGAACGCGTCCAAAAGCAACCCCCCTCTCCTCACCCCACCTCACCCCACCTCGCCCCCCAAAACCCCGACAATGCATTTCCTTTTGCCTGCACAGAGCGATCGCGACTACCACCGGCGGCTCGTGTTTTTCTGCCACCATGGGTGCGGCCTGCAGCGGCGCTAATTGCAAAACCGACCCCCGCCCGAGCCATCCCTACCACCCCGAGGGTATACTTAGCTTACACGCCAAACCTACTAATAGTGCCACAATGCCGGAGAAGACTCGTACGAGCACCACGAGCGGTGGGGAGACGAGCGGCAGTCCTAGTGCCAAAGGTCGGGGCGGTATGGTGCTTGGTGGCGGTCGTTTTGATGGAGGTGGTTCTGGTACGCCCGCTCAGTAGTTTTCTCCCTACTACAGTAACTGTATAACGTGAGGCTGTTGAGGTTTGTATTGTACCTGGTACAGTATGCATACACTGTATTCGTAATATAAAAAGGCCTATACCGTACGCTGCCGTGCTAGAGGGGAAGAAATCAACCGGAGTAGGCCGTTCACATTTCAAAAATGGTACGTCTCACCCTGGTTTGGGT
This sequence comes from Saccharina japonica, assembly GCA_008828725.1. Taxonomy (NCBI): domain Eukaryota; class Phaeophyceae; order Laminariales; family Laminariaceae; genus Saccharina; species Saccharina japonica. The sequence continues at coordinate 8,849 of MEHQ01004416.1, forward strand.
CCAATCTTTCCCGAATTTGTGACATTTCTGAAAATCCCAGCCTGCCTGCCCTCGATGTTGGTACTCTTAATACGCTCGACATTATCGGAAGTGCTGTATTGTCCCACCTGACCGTTTGCAAAAGTATGGATTTGTCGACGTATTGGTTGTAAAGCAGCACAGCAATTACACAACTCATTCCGCAGTCGGGTATGATTTCCACCCTTGAGGGGGCTAGACAGGAACACTTGATAGTGTGCAAGAGGGAAAGTGGCCGGGGCTACGGCGGTTGACGTATGGAAGGGTTTCAACATGATAATATGCGGTGGGGATGTTACAGGGGGCTACGGCTCCTAGTGAGGGGTTTGGGCGGGGTAATTCCATATTTCGCGGCTGGGATGGTGGAGAGGGCTGCAGCAGTTCAGTTGCAGCCCGAGCGCGGGGTTTGGAAGGGGCCATGTGCGTCGGGGTTGGTGGAGGACGGAGTTCTGATGGAGGCTTGTCCCATGACGGCAGGCGGCGGGAAGGTTATAGGGAGTTTCGACTGGACTATGCGAGGTACAGTCGTGTTATCGTTTTAGTGCCGGGTTGAGTAGCATCGGTTTGCCACTATAGCGAGGGTGGCATCGCTTGGAGGATATAAGGGGTTCACCAGCGGCGTACTGGCGCTTGCCACTATGGTGCAGGTATTGTTGCCTGGCGCATACCGGCGCTATAGGCGTTATATTACGGCATATGTATGTATCGGGAGATAGGGGGGAAATCGCACTGAACATCTCGTGACAGGTGGGTTCCAGTCAAACAATTCCGAAGTTGTGCCCTTTTTTTGGTTTATGGATAAACGACGCCTTCTGCCGCGGGAGGAAAGATGTACACCTTCGTTATCGATCTGTCCAGCACATGTGCTCATCCTATTTATCGCACCAAACTGTTGTGGATAGAGACTAGATGTGCCGTATCCTAATGTATTCTGTCTCCCTACCGTGGATCATTTAAAGTAAGTATTGGATTTGATGAGGCCTCCTGCGCCGGCAGGGGGCCTCGCCTGGTATGCCCCCCCGCGCTGAGTGGACGCTTGGCTGGCGTATGCTCAGCGCGTGGTTAGTACCTGTAAATGATCTGGGTACAAAAACAAAAACAAATAAATAAAATAAAATAAAATAAAACAAATTAATACTAATGATGGGTGGGTGGGATGGTCTCAAGAATTTCGTGACCAACTCTGCTCACGAGGTTTCGGGAGCGAAGAAGAGAACTGACCTCTCTGGGATACTCATCCTGAGACATTCTGATCGAATCCGTGGTTCCATTATTTTGGACCCTCTGATGCGATCGCCATTTTACTAATGTATTCTGTCTCCCTACCGTGGATCATTTAAAGTAAGTATTGGATTGGATGAGGCCTCCTGCGCCGGCCCGTGGTCCCGCCCATACTTAATTGTTACGTTGCCTTGTCTCTGTAGGTCTGTAGTTGACCACTGATCAGGTGCAGAGTTGTCTCACCCATACTTCCTTAACATCGGATCAAGAATTGTCAGCACGAGGTGCGGAATCATTTTTGAACTCAAGCGACTGTGGCAGCTGGTGTCGTTGTAATGGTAGCTCCGATGGCGTTATCTCTTACTATACCGCGCACTGCCCCACTAGACGTCGCCCTGATGTAGTACATGGCCGCCGACTTTATCTTCCAGCTTCCAATTTTCATGATCTCGAAGACAGAGGGAGTCGAAGACATCGTCCGGAGTAGCTCACTTCCGAACCTCGGCATCCTGCCGAGATGACGAGGACCACAGCGCCAAACCCGTCGGCTGCTCAATATGTTCTCACTTGTTCAGGGGTTCCCTCCGTCGCCGCCAACGCTTGGTTACGACGTGGCCGCATTCAAATATATATATATATATATACTTCTACGTCAGGGATCAACTCCGCGACGTTTTGACCTGCGCAACAAAACGCAAATCGCACAAGATCCCGGGCCGTTGCGACCCTGCAGACGGATTCAGCGCCCTCGGGAGGACATCTGCTGCCCTTGTTCTGCGTGATATATATATAACAACGAAATATGCCATGAGGCTCGTTGAAATATCGCAAAAGGGGGCAAGTGTGCGCGCCATGGGTACTCAAAACTAAAGCGAAAAAGGCAAGACAAGCCAACAGCAGTAGTCGATGCAGCCGTAAACAAAAACAAAAAAAAAACGAGACAAAAAACAACAACGAAAAAACGAAAACAAACAAGCAAACAAAGGTCCTGAGGAGGGTCGCAAAAGGAGGGGTGAAAGGCTGAAGAGTAGGCACAATCCGATATGGAAGAGAGAATGTAAATGTAGCTTTATTTATATATATACATATTTGCGATCATACGAAATATCGCGATCTCCCAGAGCGGTGCGATATTTAAGAGACCATTCAGACAAAAACGTCTATCAATACCCCGTGATTAGCGTTTTATAGCGGTGCGACGAACCCTGGAAACGTGCGTGTACACAACGGAGAAGTAATCGGTTCAACGCGGAGGCAAACATATACCACCTCCAGTCAAAAGTAAATTATGTTTCTAGCCAGCGTCGAAGCGATGCTGTATCCAGGCGGGTCGTCGAGACAACTTGACGATTGCACAGACAGCGGCAACGCAACTCCGGGAATATCTACGAAAATGTTACGACGATAAACAAAAATTGTGGATAACGAGTTGCGTTTGTGTCTGAACATGTACAGAAAACATTTATTGAGGTTACCTAGTTGCGTTAGTGTTTGACGGTGACTGTGTGCGTCCAAAGAAACGCTCGTACAGGGTCAATACATGAGGAGGTGCCGACGTCTCGGCAACGTCGCGTCAATACACGAGGATAGGCCGACGTCTCGGCAAAGTCGCTTCCAAAAGCCGGGGGGGGGGGGGCCACATCCCTGAGGCGAGTGTAGCCACCGGACCCGACGGTCATGGTCGTGGTCGTGGTCGCGAGATCGGAGGCCAAGGGCAAAGGGCGCTTAACGTCACACCAGTCATGTGATCCCTTCGAATGAAAGAATGACGCGTGTGTCGAGGCTCTGTCTCTACGGAGAGAGATGGCAGAGGTGGCATCGAAGTGTCTGTGAAGATCACTTGTGTAGAAGAAGAAAAGTCATGGTTTGAATAGGCGCTTATTTGGCCATAATGGAAAGAAGATTGACCTCAGGGAGATCAATGGAAAAGGAAGAAGAGAAGAAGAGAGAAGAAGAGGGAAGCGGAGTAGAGTGATCGAGGTGGGCGGTGCCTGCACCTGATCATCCCGGTACAATGCCCATGCGACGGGCAGTTACATTCTACCGTAGTTGGTACTGTTCCCTGTAATGTTCTCTACAATGTTATAGGAACATTATAGCAACGTTCTCAGCATCGTTCCTGATGAAGATGCTTGGGACAAACAATGTGGCGCACTACGAGTAAGACAAACTCGTAATCTATCCGCATATTGTAATTCCCCGAATATCTAGACTAAGATACTCATAATACTCATATACTCGTATCAGTGCGTAGTGACTGCACATCACAATAGATACGTATGGATCTCAACGTCCATATGCTAACATCGAGTTCCTCCAGATTCTCGTTACCTCAACAATGTGTTGCTGGAACTGAAGCCGAACAACGATCGTAGCAGCGGTGTGAGCGATGGGTAAGTCGAGGGCGCAGACATGGCCGAGCTCGAAGGTAAGAACGGATACAGCTGTATCTAGCAACTCAAGTACGCAGGGGCGTGTGCGCGCAATTCACCAAGGGGGAGAAGGGGTACCGCCGTGCCAGACACCTCGGCATCGTACAACTCAAGTGATGACTCTGGCGACACTCCAAGGGAAGAGCGGATACGGCTGCACCTACAACGCAAGTACCCAGAGGCGTGTGCGCGCGATTTGTCAAAATTGAGAGCGGGCAATAGCTGTACCTACCGACGCAAGTACGCAGCGGCGTGTGCGCGCGATTGCAGCGGCGTGTGCGCGCGATTGACCAAGGGAGACAGAGTGGGCACGGCTTAGTCAGACACCGCGGTCACAGCCGTACCAGACACCGCGGTATCATACAACTCAACTAATCAACCATGGACGAGAGAGGACAATTAGCCAAGGTGGCATCATATAACTCAACTATCGACCATGGACAAGACAGGGCAATTAACCAAGATAGAGGGTCAACTATCAGCCATGGACGAGAGAGGGAATTAGTGAAGAAAGAGAGCGGGCACAGCCGTACCAGACACCATAGCGTCATACAACTCAACTATCGACCATGGACAAGAGACGGCACTTATCCGAGATAGCAAGCGGGCACAGTCGTACCGGACACCGTGGTATCGTACTACTCAACTAGCAGTCATGGACGAGAGAGGGAGTTAGTCAAGAGTTAGTCAAGATAGAGAGCGGGCACCGTCGTGCCAGACACCGTGGCATCATACAACTCAGCTATCAACCATGGACATCATATAACCCAATTATCGACCATGGACAAGACAGGGCAATTGGCCAAGATAGAGGGTCAACTATCAGCCATGGACGAGAGGGGGAATTAGTCAAGATAGAAAGCGGGCACAGCAGTACCAGACACCATAGCATCATAAAACTCAACTATCGACCATGGACAAGAGAGGGCAATTATCCGAAATAACAAGCGGGCACAGTCGTACCGGACACCGCGGTATCGTACAACTCAACTAGCAGCCATGGACGAGAGAGGGAGTTAGTCAAGAGTTAGTCAAGATAGAGAGCGGGCACCGCCGTACCAGACACCGTGGCATCATACAACTCAGCTATCAACCATGGACGAGAGAAATCAAGATAGGGAGCGGGCACAGCCGTACCAGACCCCGTGGCATCATAGAACTCCACTATCGATCATGGACAAGGAGGGCAAATTGCCAAGATAGAGAGCGGGTACAGCCGTACCGGACACCGTGGCATCATACAAGTCAACTATCAACCATGGACGAGCCAGGGCAATTACCCAAGATATAGAGCGGACACAGCCGTGCCAGACACCGTGGTGTCATACAAGTCAACTATCGGCCATGAACGAGAGAGCGAATTGATCAAGATAGAGAGCGGGCACAGCCGTACCAGACACCGTGGCATCATACAACTCCACTATCGATCATTGACGAGAGAGGGCAATTTGACACAATAGAGAGCGGGCACAGCCGTACCAGACACCGTGGCATCATACAACTCAACTATCAGCCATGGACAAGAGAAGGAAATACGCCAAGATAGAGAGCGGGCACAGCCGTACGAGATACCGTGGCATCGCACAACTCAACTATCAGCCATGGACGAAGGAAGGCGTTAAGCCAAGATAGAGAGCGGTCACAGCCGTACCAGACACCGTGACATCATACAACTCAACTATCGATCATGGATAAGAGAAGGCTATTAGCCAAGATAGAGAGCAAGCACAGCCGTACCAGACACCGTGGCATAATACAACTCAACTATCAACCACGGACTAGGGGCCATTCACCAAGATAGAGAGCGGGCACAGCCGTACCAGACACCGTAGCATCATACAAGCCAACTATCAGCCATCGTACAACTCAACTATCAGCCATCGTACAACTCAACTATCAGCGCATGAACGAGAAAGGGCAATTAGCCAAGATAGAGAGCGGGCACAGCTGCACCAGACACCGCGACATCATACAACTCAACTATCGACCATGGACAAGGGAGGGCAGTTAGCCAAGATAGAGAGTGGGCACAGCCGTACCAGACACCGTGGCATCGTACAACTCAGCTATAAGCCATGGACGAGAGAGGAAAGTAGCCAAGATGGAGAGCGGGCACAGCCGTACCATACACGATTGCGTCACGCAACTCAACTATCAACCATGGACGAGAGAGGGCAAATAGCCAAGATAGGGAGCGGTTACAGCCGTACCAGACACCGTGGCATCGTATAACTTAACTTTCAGCTATGGACGAGAGGGCAATTAGCCAAGATAGAGAGCGGGCACACCCGTACCAGACACCGTGGCATAATACAACTCAACTATCAACAATGCATGAGAGAGGGCAATCAGACAAGATAGAGAGGGCACAGCCGTACCAGACACCGTGGCATCGTACAACTCAACTACCAACCATGAACGGGAGAGGGCCCTATGTCAAGATAGAGAGCGGACACAGCCGTACCAGACACCGTGGCATCATACAAGTCAACTATCAGCCATGGACGAGAGAGGATAATTAGTCAGGATATAGAGCGGGCACAGCCGTACCAGACACCGTGGCATCGTACAACTCAACTATCAGCCATGGACGAGAGAGGGCAATTGGCCAAGATAGAGAGCGGGCACAGCCGTACCAGACACCGTGGCATGATACAACTCAACTATCGACCATGGACAATAGAGGGCAATTAGGCAAGATAGAGAGCGGGCACAGCCGTACCCGACACCGTGGCATCATACGACTCAACTATCAGCCATGGACGAGAGAGAGAATTAGTCAAGATAGAGAGCGGGCACAGCCGTACCAGACACCGTGGCATCATACAACTCAACTATCAGCCATGGACGAGAGAGGGAATTAGTCAAGATAGAGAGCGGGCACAGCCGTACCAGACACCGTGGCATCATACAACTCAACTATCAGCCATGGACGAGAGAGGGAATTTGTCAAGATAGAGAGCGGGCACAGCCGTACCAGACACCTTGGCATCATACAACTCAACTTATGGACGAGAGAAGGCAATTAGCCAAGATAGACAAGATAGAGAGGGAGCACAGCCGTACCAGACACCGTGGTATCGTACCACTCAACTATCAGCCATGGACGCGAGAGGGAATTAGTCAAGATAGAGAGCAGGCACCGCCGTACCAGACACCGTGGCATCCTACAACTCAACTATCAGCCATGGACGAGAGAAGGAAAATTTAGAGAGTGGGCACCGCCGTACCAGACACCGTGGCATCATACAACTCAACTATCTGCCATGGGCGAGCGAGGGCAATGAGCTAAGATAGAGAGCAGGCACAGCCGTACCAGACACCGTGGCGTCCTACCGTTCACCTATCCGCCATAGACAAGAGACGGCCATTAGCCAAGAGAGAGTGGGCACAGTCGTACCAGACACCGTGGCATCATACAGCTAATTGTACATCTCAATGATTCCCCAAGGAGAGGGACTCAAGTACAATACAGTGACCCAACGGCGTGAGCACCCGATTCACATAGACACCAAGTGATTAACACAGAGAGCGAAGATCACAAAGAGCGACCGAACGCCGTGAGCACCCGATTAACATAGACAGCAAGTGATTAACACAGAGAGCGAAGATCACAGAGAGCGAGCGAGCTTGGCCGTACCTGGAGAACGAGCAAATAACCCAGAGGCGTTAAATATCGATTCACATAGGCAACAAACGATTAAAACAGAGAGCGAGGGAGCTTGGCCGTACCAGGAAAACGAGCGATTAACCCAGAGGCGTTAAATGCTCCCTATCAAGCGCCTTCCCGGTGGCTACAGAAAACCAATAACAGCGATTATGCTCCCAAAATGATTAATCAACCGTTCTCTGATTATAATCAAATACTCGCAGTTATCCAATCTCGGTGTCGAAATCACCAATAATTTTGTCCAGCACTGATTCCCAACACTACAGCAGCAGTATTAACAGGCACTACCTATTGTCACGTGCCTTGAGCACCCGATTCGCATAGACACCAAGTGCTTAACACAGCGAGCGAAGATCACAAAGAGCGAGCGAACGGCGTAAGCACCCGATTCACATAGAGATTAAGTGATTAACACAGAGAGCGAAGATCGCAGAGAGCGAGCGAGCTTGGCCATACTTGGAGAACGAAAACCAATAACCGCGATTATGCTCCCAAAATGATTAATCAACCGCCCTCTGATTATAATCGAATACTCGCAGTTATCCAATCTCGGTGCCGAAATCACCAATAATTTTGTCCAGCACTGATTCCCAACACTACAGCAGCAGCAGTATTAACAGGCACTACATATTGTCAACTCCTCGACAGCATTTCGAATACACCCGCTGTGTGTGAGATCGGCCCCGTCGTGCCTTGATCATACTCAAATTATCGCAGTAAATTAGATCACGGCCTTGCCGAATTCATTTGTAATTGCATCACGCCCTGATTTGCGACACTAGCACCAGGTATATAAGATCGCCCTGTCGTGCCTCATGCATGACAAATTCTGCCCGGTTCAAATTGTCTATACCAGCACTACAGGGCGCTACAGCCGCATTGCAAATACGTTATTAACAGCTGTGAGATCGAGAGCTCTACGGCCTTGCCAATACGTTGGTTGTGAAGTTGACCGAGACATGCGAGATCGAATCTGACGTAGGGACGCCCAAGGGTTCGCTGGTCGTACATGGTTGTAGTGTCTACCGAGTCAACGCCGCCAATAGAGCAGCAGCAGTACGAGCCCATACATAACCAAGGACGTATATGAGTACTCGTACATATATATATACCAGTAACAGCGGTACTGGTACTGGGTACCAGCGGTAATGTATACGTGCTTCCCATGAGAACGAATACCAGCGATACTATATACGTGCCCTCCTATGAAATCCCGATATTTAATCACGAGAGTTAACCTTCCGCTCGGCACTGCGTTGGTGTATACTGGTATACCCCAAGACATCAGCGACGAGAGCCTCAAGTCAACAGACCAGAGCCCTACAGCGGACCGAGGGAGGTTACGCAGCGACACATGAGCACAGAGGCAGCTGCACGTCCAAGCAGTACTCGCACTGTGATATATAGGAACCCTAAGGTGCACCTATTCATATATCTATATAGGGGCTACTGTAATACAAGACATTCGTCAGCTGCACTGCCCCTATTAATAAACCACACAACGTTTGGATAACGAAAAACGAAGCCTTTTCTTTTATTACTAGAGCCCTCAACGCGCGGTAAGCGGGACACTTAGGCGCGCAGACACGGCAGTAAAACCCAGAGGAAACAGCAGAGCCGCATACCGCGGAAGGGTATGATGCCACACCACGAGTGCGCTACGAGCACAGCAGGACGCGCAAGCAGTACTGCAGTAGAGCTACCGTGTGTTCCTGTACCACAGCAAACGAGAGAAAGCACGGCAACTCAAGCAGGCTGCCCAGAGCACGAGCGCCCAGCAGTATGCAGTACGAGTAATAAGAATACAAGTATGATAGCATTCCGCACCAATACATATATATGAGAACACTATATTCAGTGAGATCAAGGTGACCTATAAACCACTGAAGGCCACCGAGAGTTCGCTTCTTGTATAGACTACGAAAATCGAGTCAGCAGCAATGGCAATGCATAACAAGGCGTGTAGTTTGACATCGCTACACGCACCACTCGAGCCCGTAGCCCAGAGCAGCACGGCAGACAAAGGAGGGGCACACAGCTACGCCACGTGCGTACCATGAGCACCGTACGTCCAAGTAGGACCACGAACTCATCGTGTAGGAAGGACTTGCTGTAAAGACTACGAAACTCGAGATGCGTTCGCGCTATTAATAGGAAGCACACCAGCCCAGATGCACGACTAGCGCTCCACCGCAAAGTGATAAGCAGGAAGCATAAATAAGAGGTTCGCAAGCGTCCCACAACTAACACCCACGCGTACCTCGGGGGGGGGGTGCAACCTGGCGGTAAGCCCGACCAAGTCGCTAACGTCCTTGCTCAGCCCTCTCATGGTTGGCGACGCTAGCTGCTCCGCGACTCCCGCGTGAGCCTTGCTAGCCGGCGCCGTACGTACGCAGGCCGATACAGTGCTCCGAATAAAGGAGGATTTTGTGTCAACATAGAAAGTCTTCTCCCAAGTCTCCCGGAAGTTAGGTCCGCATCGGATCTCCAAATGTTTCCAAAGCTCAATCGTTCTTTGGGTCTGTCCACCTCGCGGGCGACTCCGGAACTGGGGGCAGTCACGCCGTCACGCCTGTCTGGGGCGCGTCTGTTCGAAGGGTCGGTGTCGCCCGGGTAGTTCTAGGCATGCTCTCAAGAATTTCGCGACCGACTCGTGCGCTCACGAGGTTTCGGGAGCGAAGAAGAGAACTGACCTCTCCGGGATGCTCATCCTGAGACGTTCTGATCGAATCCGTGGTTCCATTATTTTGGACCCTCTGATGCGATCGCCATTTTACTGTTGCAAGTTTGCGTGAAGGGCATATTTGTGCGTGCAGTAGGGGACAGAGTCCACGAGTCGTAGCCACGCACCGCCTGCCAAATGACTATAAACTCGCGATGGTACACAAATTTCGTAGTGACGTTCTCTCTGCGCATGTTGGTGTATGGCAATGGATGCAGGTTGAAGATATACATTTTGGCTGGTTTGTGTAGATGAAGGCTTCGCATACAATCTACGGTCTCTGTCGCGAAACTTGTGACCCCGCAGCCGCTGGTACCGGCCTATGATGGGAAATGAGCACGGACACCGGGCGTGCTGGATGTTTATGCGGTAGAACTATAGTTTTCCCTGCCAAGAAAGCACACGGATACGAGGTGCGACACACTGTTTTTTCTGTTGTGCAACAACGAACGAACGAGCGCTGCCTGAAGCCATAGCGAGGGTCTTTTATGGTGCGCCAGCGCCCATCCAGAAGGACAACATCGGTATTCCAGCACAAGACGTGGTTGTGTATATGTTCTCAGCTAAACACGCTTCTAATTGGTAAAATCAACAACAAATGAGGACACAGAGGAGCATGTCCAGAGGAAGAAGGGGGGCATGGGAGCGCGAAGTGCCAACAGGCACCACTATTCACATCAAAATACACATTAATCCTCGCTACTCGTGTACGACTCTAGGTAGTACCTTCATTTTCCGTACCCCTGAGTTTAGGCTGCTAGCGCGACGAGCTTGATACTGTCCTTCAAAACCATGGCGGTGCATACATATAGAGTACGTACGAGTAGCGACAACACGGAAAGACCTGACACAAAATTGAGTATTGAGCAAACAATAGGGTAGCAGCTCGCGCGCGATTTACCCCGAACCGCCCAAGCATAAAAAGCTCAAAGATTACCCCCGCCCATTGATACAGTAACCTTGGGTAAGGGGCGTGGAACACGAAATATACACCATACAATAAGAGCATAATGCATACTGGTATACAGTGGGGGGTACCTTAACCCATTCAAAACTGAAAAAAAAACAATCCTACACTAATTCCAAGTACTTTGCCCCCCAAAAAAGTGGAACCAGTTCTTAAGGAGTTAAGACCATCCGGTGAGGCATTCGTTCCCGACGCTGAGCATATTGTCGGGCTCGGCTAACGGCGGCCACCACCCCGATCCGAAACGTTCGCCCTAACCCTATCCTTAACCAGAAGCATGCTCGGTCGGTGGGCCACCTGGTCGTTGTGCTCGGAAAGGACGCGTGCCACGATAGAGGTAGCATTTTTCGGCCGAAACAATTTTCGGAACGACCGGGCTCCTTAACCCATTAAGAACTGACAAATAATATCCCCCACTAATTCCAAGTAGTTTTCCCCTGAATTCGTGGGAGCAGTTCTTAAGGGGTTAACCCAAACTAGTCGGAATTCCATTTTTGTGTTGCCATATGTTTCGTTGTCTCGTTATGCCAGGAGACTGTTCATCGGGTGGCACTGGTATTTTCCTCCAAAATCTGGTTTTTGGGTGGGGCTTAGAGCCGCTCAAGTGACCAACCACCCTCAGGAGCAAGATGGTGCCCCTCTACCATAGTATGCGTGGTTGTGCCTCTTGGGACTTCAGACGGAAACAAGCAGAAACGGTCACGGCACGAGTAGGAGGATGGTAGAGATTGGTGTCTGAGTACCAGTGTCGTCGCACGGCACGGACCCAACACCATTTCATTATCCGTATAAGCCATTGCGCGTTCACCTTCATCGTAGGTGGTTCAAACCAACACTCAGTTACTACCGTACGTAATCTGATACTAGTTTGGTCGCTATCTAGCGGAGGGGTCCTAAAAGCGGGTTTCGCGTACTCCGATGCACGTCACGGCGATCCGGGACATACAGTACTGTACGTAGATAGATTGTGAAAATATGGTGTTCCCCCCACAACAAACTCTTGTCTTGCCTATGCATACAATCCTCGACTTGCTCTTGCATTGTTTTCTCCGGTCTCTCGTAGCCAAGGTTGAGACCTCTCCTGCTGCTGCTGCTGCTGCTGCTGCTGCTGGTGCTGCTACGGTTTAATAGTTCGTTTTCATCGCGCGAAGGGGCCCGCACGGTCTCGCGCTTTACTCGCTCGTGGACCTGCTGAATTGTACGTACTACTGCTGTAGCCAGGCCAGCTTGTATTCTGAATTTACAGGCAGTTGCGCTATGGCTACGAATACGAAACGTATACTTCAGATCGGTGGCACAACCGGCGCGCGCTTGAATCCAGGACATAAGTCGACGTCTACAGTTTGAAGAGTTCGAACGTAACCGCACACCTGCCGACCATCGGCGGCAATGGATTCGGTGAAACATCACAAAATTCGATAGATGGGCCGGAGTGATATCTCCAGCATACAGCCAAACCAGGTTCGACAGTAAGTAAGTGCAGCGTATTTGATAGTTTATTCCCCCTCATATTTACCAACCAGGCTACGTTCAGCTGGATTTTCTCGCCGATAGCACTTACCCGACCTCTGGCAGACTGCCAGTTGATATTCGATGCCCCCCTAGCCCTACCCAGGCAGAATCGGCATATATTGCGGCCATAGTACCTGGTATGCGGTCCCACGTGGGAAGGGAAAGACAGCGAATTCTGCTGTGTGTTTCCACCTCTTCTCTGCGATTCGATTCGCCGTTTACATTGCCCTCGTGAGATCTCGCTCGCCTACCCCACCATGTTATTGCAGACTCGCCAACCAATATATTCCCATAGGCTGTGCTTCGAACGTGCGCACTGCAGTCGGCCCGACAACGGCGTGGTTACTCTACACCTACAGTTTAGCTGGCGGTACATGAGACACAGCGCAATTTATGGTTCGCGAAAGACGCGTACTACGACCTAGAAAGGTAGCACTTTTGGGTTGAAACATTGTCTGAATGATCTATTGAAGGTTAAAGGCTCCTTAACCAAAAAACGTCGGAATTTCATTCATGTGTGTTGCAACTATATTCATAGTATATTTAGGTCATGTGATTGTTCATCGGGTACGTAGTACGTTTATGTTTACTTGAATCCCCATTTTTGGGCGAGGTACAGTATAGGACACCTAATAAAAAACAGGAAAACTGGCCCAGGCTGGATTTCTTGTTTGAGAGAGAAAGATTTCTACGCTAAATTCAAGATAACGACTCTCGAATTTTGATATTTTCCTCTAAAATTCAGCCTGGTTTTCTTAGTAACCTGTTTCTTACTAAGTGTCCTGTACTTGTATGGAGCTTCTCAGGTGACCACCCCTCAGAAAACAAACATGGTGCACCTCTATCGTAGCATGCGTCGAAAGCACAATACGTACGGTCGCACGACGAAGTGCCTCCATCCCTGATCGGGTGCCGTCTTGTTGCGGGGGGAGGCGGACCAATCCCCATCACTACACAACCTTTGGCAGGTTCCGCCTCGAAAAGCACGTGGTGAGAATGTTACGGCGGTTTGGTGCAACAGAGTATTGGTAAGTTAGGCGTCAACAGGCCTGTGAGATAGCCGTATGAGTGCAGCCGCTGGATTGAAGCCCATCGAGGTGATTGCCTTAAAAACTGTTGTCTGAGAGGCTAACATGCGGAGCAAAGACGGGTTATATGCCGAGCAGTCAGCCAATCAAAACCCAAAAGGGTCAGGGATGAGAAGGAACCCCAAGAAAGAAATGCCTCCACGAAACCCTCGGTACGAGTAGAAAGCACATGCACACAGTGTCTGTCCTGGACAAGAAGAGCAGTCGACGAAATCTGAGACCCAAACGATACCAACAGCACCTGTCCTGTCAACCCATCGAGACTAGACACGAAACTAGCATGGCTCAACAGTACTACAACCAGGACCCGGGAGCCTATGGAGGCGCAGGTCAGACAGCACGATAGTAGTTGTACCGCGCGAGGGTTCGACGAATTTCTTGAAAGACGGTCCGTGCGTGTTGCATATTCGCTCCAGTTACGGGAGTGGCACAACGAGTGTGCCTCGCCCGTATAGAGAGAGCGATAGGAGCGCAATCACAGAAGACCGAACTCATTTCATGGTGTCCAATCCGAGAATCGAAGTCGGGTTTTGATCGGGTTCATTTCAAGGACGCCATCAGAATGCCAGGATGGATACGTTTAACGGTGTGTACGTGTGACGTGACTTGGGGGTTGACGATACGGCTTATGACAACAAAAAAACGGGGATCACACGAATCCTCATAGCATTGGGGTGCAGTATCGATCGTAGATATGGGAGATGGCTCATCGCACCGTAGAGGTTTCACTCGGTTATTTGATAGACTCAAAACGTTCGGACTGTCTGAGCTCCTCAACAAGCGAGCAACTACCGGATACTATGGTACTTTTTACTCAAATATTTGTTTCAGGACGTACGGTAGCGCACAGAAATATTGGTCGGTTTGCGCGAATAAGACGTCTCCAAATAAAATATTCAGGACGAAAGGCTGAGCTCCTCTGAGCTCCTCATGTGAGCAGTGCTCAGAAAATAATAAGCCGTCACCCTTATGTTACCTTGGCATTGCTGGGTATAATTAACCCTTCTCGCGCAAAATTGCCTTCTTCTTTTTTGTGTGTTTGTTTAAACGTCACGACGCAGGAGGAACTTTGATGTCGAGGTGAGCGTCACACGGCTGCTACGCCCCGCTGCCGGGAATCTACTGCAGTCAGTGCAACGCAAACCGGCCCTGCCGGTATCTCCACAGTCAGTCGTTCGCTATATCGTGTGATCGTGGGCCGCCGCCTGCGACGCACCCGACGTTCGATGTTGCTTGCTGCCGCATGCAACGATAGGGGTTCTGTACCTTTTCTTTTTTTTTCTGAACTGTTTTCATAGTAACCCATTGGAGGCTCCTTAATCCCAAAACGTCGGATTGCCATGCTCATGTTTTGCGATATTATTTTATTTGTGTTTCTTTTTTGTTTTACAATTAGGTAATCGCGTGTTTTCTTTACTGGGTTGCTCTTTCGATTTCCCTCACAATCGGCTCTTGGGTGGGGTAGAGTGAGTGCTCTTCATGAGAGGAACCTCAGAAACAAAATCGTGCACGTTGCCTCTACGCCGGCATGTATGACATGTGTCTGTGTTTGCTGTCACGAAGCACGCTACGGTAGGGATGCACCCGAAATATTATGAGAACCCCCGTTTTTTAGGGGCTCTGAGGCCTCCAGACACATGCCAAGGTAGAGGCCGACCACAACGTTTCTGAGGGGGTGGTGTATTTGAGGAGCTCTATACGTCACCCGAAAAAGTGTTTTAATTAAAAAAAAACTAATCGTTCAACCCGACGAATATTCCCATGGCCCTAACTAACTATACGCCAGCATCGTACGTATAGCAAAAAAAAAAAGGATGAAATTTCGAAAAGTTTGGGTTAACCCTTTTAGAACTGCAGTCCCGTTTTGGGGACAAACCACTCTAATTCTAAGTAATTTGTCCCCAAAACGGGACTCCAGTCTTATGAGGGTTAAGGAGCGCCCCGTCATTCACAAAAACAAACCACCAAAACGTGCTACCCCTACCGTAGCACCGGTCCCACCCAAAAAAACACTGACTCTTGGTAAACAAGTAGGCTTATCCCGACGAACGATCCGAGGGCCTACCCGAAAGTGCCATCGAACCCTATAGTGCAAATGCGACACACAAGAGCGGGATATTTTTTTAACACACCGGGTGATAGATCCTCCCCCCGTTGAGGAGATTTCGTTAGTCGGAAAAAAAATACGCACTAACGCTGCCACGTATTCCCCCTCTCGCAGCAAGCGTCTCGCGTTAACGACTGACACCGAATTACTTCCAACGTATGCGGGACAACGTTATTTATAGTGTTCAGCCCGTCCAAGGAACGTGAAACCTATCGACAAGGGAAGCTTAAACGTGGACCAGGTGCGGGGGGAAAGGGGTTTGCCGGGGCTAGAGGCGGTACGACCTCCCGGACCAGTCGCAAGGCCTAAATGTGGCCGCCCTCACTCTTCCACGAGATCATCCGCAGCTCGTTGTTATTCCCCCGCAGAACAATTTCCAGGCAGCTCGTGGCCTGGGATACGCCGGTTGCTTTTGGCTGGATCTGGTGTAGCTTCTACCCGCAACGACTATCGGATTAACACGGGATTACTGTAATCGTCTGATGGTCGAGATAGCGTTGGGAACTAACCGTGCTCGTCTGGTGGTCGAGATATTATTTGATGCGATTAGGGGATAACGCGCGCGTTTGATGTTGACCAAAGGTGGGCTATAACTACTGTGGGAGCCGCAGACGCCCACGTGCAACAGCATTGGTTTTATTGACGCAAGAAACTGGTGGTTGATTTGTTTCTCACTTAGCTTTCACTGCATGTGATGCATGTGCGGGAAGCCGTTCGGGTATCCGTTTGAACAGACGTTTATCAAATAACCTTACTTTCGCCCTAGCTTATACTGGCGGACAGACAGACAGGCAGGCAGGCTACGGTTCGGATAGTGTAGGATTCGTCAATTGTGGCAAGTATCGCGATGGACACAGGCAACAGCAGTACCGACACCAGTAGCACCCAACCGTGACGGGCAGGAGGGGGGGAGGGTGGGGGGTTGTTTTTCGGCTGCAGCTCGTGTGGCCACCACGCGCTGGTGGTGACACCGTGACACGTCGTGTATCACATACATAGCTCTCGCACGTGACGTGTGCTTTTCTGTCTGCTCGTTTTCGTTCGTACGTTCACGGGGAACAAAATATCACATTTGACCCCCGCCCGAGTAAGTGTGTAATACCCCGCACACCGGAGAAAATCTCCGACCGGAGAAAATCACCGACCCAAACTGCCATAATCTAGATCTTCCCGCACATACATATATATATATATTGCTGGTCTCCTGATCTGTACCAGTATCTGTTAGCTCATGTGGTCCGGTGGGAATAGTATGCTGTAATCTGCGTGGCCCATTCTAGAACATTCTTGCTAGCTCGGATCTGCACTATACGGATCCTTCACGACGTATCGTACTGGTAAGTCGAAATCTAGTAGAGAAGATCCTGTACTGAAGCTCGTCATCTATCCCATACGTGCAATATTCGGATAACATATTATGATATGCACCATTGTATCTCCTGTCTGTCTGGCTACTCCTCGCACTCTTTTCTGTAAGGTCGCGGCGTAGATAGCTGCAAGCATTCGAGATGTGATAACATTGTAGACATACTCCTGTAAGTAGTAGTTGGTTCAGGTGTTCGAGTACAGACTACCAGATAGTGCTGCAAGGCAATGTATTCCTGCTTGTCCCCTAACATACAACACCTTGTAGCTACTACGTTGCGGGTGGTTTGATTGCCCACGCCCGCCCTCCTCACCCCACCCCACCATAGAGGACCACAAGAAAACTGCGAAGGAATGGACCGACTCTTTTTGGTGAGAACGTTTGCGGCGGGCGGGCAAGGTAACCCAGTAGTGAAATGTTGTTAGGTTTCGTGCAATAACAGCCAGGGTCCTTAATATCATATGGTAAGCATTAAGATGTGTTAATAGTACGACTGCATTATGGTATACCCTAGAAACAATGTTGTAGTGTACTGGTAGTGGTTGTGAACTTTCGGGGTGCGGAAATATGTGGTTGGGATGTTGCTGGAAGGCATGTTTGTGGCGGGGATAAAGAGGAAAACGTGTATGTATGCTGCACGTGGAGGTTTGCAAATACCCCCCTCCACTATATCATACCACGTGGTGTATACGTATATCAAGCGCACGTTGGCAGCAGACACAAACGCACCGATTGATCCATCGATTGGGGCCGTCACTCCATCAGTCTGTCGTCGGGACTGGGGGCATACTGCTGGCTTAGAGACACCAAGAAAGGTGAGGAGCAAGGAAACATCACCAACCGGCTGGAGACACGCAAGCGTGTCCTCGCGTTTCGCGTCTTCGGTTAATACGTTTTTTTGTGTGTTTTATTTACGTATCTCCGTGTTTTGAGGGCACCAGCGAGCGCGACGGCATTTTAGAAAGTACGCAAGCTCAGAAATAGGGAGCTGACTACCTTAGGCCTTAAGCACTGCGCTCCCGGTTTTGAAGACAAACGAGTTAGAAATAGACTCATACTTCGTATATATATATGTATATATGTATATATGTGTATATACAGCAGTGCAGCACAACACGGCGTTAAAAAGCTTAGTAGGTGCGACGGTAAAACGAAAACACCACAACATGTCAATATTACCGTACGCACCTGGTACTGCATTTAGCTGTTGGGCACACGGTACGAACCTCATGTTTGAAACGTAAGCCTAATGGCCTACTTGCCTAAAACAAACGCATCTATTCCGGGGTGTATGGGGTCCGAGCCTCTGTCCACTGGGCCCTGACTCAAAATCTCCACAAAAAACGAGACACGGCGACGATGCTTCGATGCAGGAGGGGGAGTGGCGAGTAAACCGCGAGTTCAGCTAGAGTAGTAGCGTTTAACCTCTCACCGAAACTGCAATACCTGCTATATTTCTATCATCCATTGTACTCGAAGATAAGAGGTCGGCACCGCTGCCGTCCGCGAGTTAAAGAGCCCAGGAAAACCATGGTATTTTCACAATGCGTACGGACGTCATCGCCTAAAGCTTTACGTACGTACGTACGTACGTAGTGTCACGTGGTTGCAAGGCAGGCTCTGATATAACGCAGGAAAGGGTGAGTGGGAGAATAGCCCAGCAAATAAATCGAACAAAATACGAGAATGTGAAGCAACAGCTCGCGCAGTCTGGGCGGGTTTCCTCTTGGGCCTGTACGCCAGCCGCATCCATGTATTCTCAACATCCCACGCATCTACAGTATGAGACTATACCATCAGTCACACGCAGTAGTTGTAGTAATCGACACACTCAACGTTTTATACAGAGGGGCCGTCCCATAGCACCAAGCTTATATATAAATATGTATATATACTATATATTAAATATGTATGTATCGGAGAATAGGGTATTAACTACAGTATAGCAGTCTGGGGCCAAGGGCGCGTGTTGTTCGTACAGACCGTCTCAAACATAACGGTATTCTGTACTCGTACTGCTGTGCTGTAAAAATCTGGGCGGCAAAGTGACGATCGTTGGTCCTTCATATTCATCAATAAAATAACACTTACACGTATGCCAAGAGTAAGAGTGGCAACATATTTACGTAAACGATCGGCTGGAATTCTGGGTCGGATCACGGAAAGCCGTTCCGATACCCGCCGGAAAACTTCGTCCGGCTGTAGCGCAAGGAATACTGGAACCTTTTAGACTATGTAGGTATCAATATTATTGCAAGGGGGCATATTAATAGTAAATAGGACCAAATATTGTTAAGTAACAGTAGGAAAATGTGTAAGTTTTTGTGTGTATCTTCTATGGTCCTGTTTACTATAAAGGTCCCCCGCAGTATTTCCTTGGCCCTCCGCAAATGTATCGTACGTTACATGTTCCAGTCCGGCATCGATCGAATGTTCTATCTCGTATCAGTGGTAGTAGTAGTAGTAGTACTGCAGCCTTTCTTCCAACACTCCGAGCCGATAAGTACTCCACTTCCTCTTTTTCGCTGCTCCTCCTTACACCCCCCCCATGCCCTCTCCCTTTTGGCAAAACCCTTGAAACTAACCTCTTCAATATTTTTGCATGGAATTTTATGCAGGGTACTAAGTAAATATAGTGTTTGGTGTGCGTATACGTAGGGTATACCAGGTGTTGGACATTGGTATTCCCTTTGCTTTGACGCGTGCTACGGTAGAGGTAGCACTTTTCGGCTGAATCGTTTTCTGAACGATCGGGCTCCTTAACCCATATTCGTCGGACTTTCATTTTTGTGACGACTAATGTTTCAGAGTATACTTCGGCCAAGAGATTTTCTCATCCGGCAGCGCTTTTATTTTCCTATAAAAATCATTTTTTCGGTGAGGTATGACGCTCCTTAAGTGAGGAGCTCAGAAAAAACATGGTGCATCTCTATCGTAGCATGCGTCCTTTGAGACATCTATCTGATTTTGAAGGTGGTGGTGATGTATTGTTATTATTATCATCTTTGCCATCCGACAATGTGCAGCATGAGCTTCAACGTTGATAAATCATAACATTCCCGAAAGCAGAAAAACACGGAAACAAAGGAAACCTCGTAGTATGCGCAAAGTCTAACTTCCTTCTATGTCTACTTCCCGCTAACCTTTATCCACAATACTGATAGACCGTGTCCGTATTACGCCAACGTTGATTGATCCACAGTATTAAGAGCTCAAGTCATTACTCGTACGTAGCAAATGAATTGCATCCACCCCCAATACCCCTATTATTGATATATATATATAAATATGTAAACGGAACCGGTCAAGGAGAAATGTTTTGCTGTTTTGGTCGTTTGGACTATCCCAACAGCATCCCATCATGGTGTCAGTGTATGTACGGGTATACAACGACTTGTAGTTAATCTGTTTCGCTCAAAGTATATACAGCTCAACATGCGACACACTGACTGCCGGTTTTGGCATGGATAGATAATAATAATACTATGTGAATATACAGTGGTGCATTGGTTAAATACTGATGGGCTAATAAAATGAAAACATTGGTGATGCTACAATTAAGAATCTCTTACGTATTTCGCTACGTGAGGTTCGCGGCTTGCGATGTCAACGTTGAACATAGACAGATAACCTTTTTACTTATATTATATAGGATTTATAGTTACGTTCCTCGCCGAGCACAAATGAACTATTATACGGGTATATAGCTGCATTTTCTAGCCTTTTCAAGTAACTCAGCCTCTGAAAGTCGTGACTCCCACATTATCGACACAAATCGCGTACTATGTTCTGAACGTTTTTCGGGACCTACGTACTGGTACAGTGTAGTAGGTAGTAGGTGGCAATACACTATTTTTCTCCAGACGTATACGAGTATATAGCAGCAGTCAAGTAGCATAATACAGTAGGATGCATTATATTTGTGCTGTTATTATCTGGTCATTATCTGGAACCTATCATACAGAGTAACGTAGCCCTCTCTCTCCGGTCGCGCTTGTGGTCTGTGGTGTACATTATCACTTACTTGCGCTTCAGGGTGAGCACGTATCACTGCCAATATTTTTAGGTATCTGATTGAAAGGTGTATGCATGCATGTGAATGGTATATTTGAAAGGTGATATGTATGTGAATGGTACAACTGGAATAAGCGCTGCGCATTGGCAGATGACAAATGGAATTATAAAAATGATTCGTAACGAGTAGTGATAGTAATATTATATAATATACCCATATACATATATACTACAGTATATATACGGCATATAATACGTTTGGTGTATGTATATACGAGGGGCTGGTATGTCGATATTTTTCGTAGTGACAAGTCGGGCATTAGCCACATCGGCAAGGCAGGTAGAGGTCTCTCTGTCTCTTGTGCGGCAAGTAACTTATGCCGGCTTTTGTTTGATCCGAAGACACGTGAAATGGGACGTGGCAACTTCATGCCTCAGCCGGACATCATATACTACACTGCTGTATCGTGTGTCCTGTTGTACAGTATTTTACATCCGCCGTACGAGTATGATATGTATGTGCGTTTCATCTTGACCCTTGCTGCGACTTTATTTCAGGACTTTCATGCTTTGCGAGGGGCGCACACATATTGGCAAGCGAGCGTGATGTTGTTAGGCTATCAAGTAATATCGTGTACGTATGCCTCGGCGGTGGAAACGAATGTACTGTTTAATAGTAATTGATGTACAGCAGTATCTGACTACTGACTGTAGTATGAATCAACCTGCCGCACACTACAGTACAGGACACCTATGATTAGAATAGGAAACAGGCTACTAAGAAAGCCAGGCTGAGATTTTTGAGAAAAATACGAAATTATGGAGTCGTTTTCTTGAAATTAGTGCAGAAAGCACCCTCTCTCACATAAGAAATCCAGGACCAGGTTTCCTGTTTCTTGGTAGGTGTCCTGCACTGTATCCCGTTAGTTATTAATAGTGTACTTTGCTCCACCCACACCAAACACAATACTAATAACATAAGAACAATAATCGTTTCCCTCTCTACAGCAGTATAGTACCTCCATACAAAAATGAATCCACGCTAATACACGGGACGATACATAGTAAATAGGACCAATTTTTGTGGGCATACCTAGGGAAATACGTAGGGTTTACGTGTTCGCCGTAGGTCCTATTTACTAGTGTTTACTATGCTGTCTCCCGTACTAGTTTTAAGCAAATAGTATATAGATTTAACCTAATATATACTCCGACCCCAATGCCGTCTCCCGCTTTATTAATCTTACGGAGGACCGTAGTAGATAGGACCAAATACTGTTAGCAACAACAGGGAATTATATAGCTTTTTGCATGTACCGTAGGTTATATATACTAGTGTTTATTATGCTCCCCCGTAAAAGTCAAAACATATAAATCCACACAGCAGGCCATACATAGAGTGTCCCCCTCATACGGGATGTGCATCCTACATGAGGACATATTAAATCCTTAAGTACGCGCGATCGAAGTAGTACACTCAGCTAGCAAAGATGAGCTTCGACGAAATCCTCGAGCTCACAGCTGTTGTTTTTTATCTATTTTTTAATATGAAATAGCTCAAACCATGAATTAAACAATTAATTTGGTCCACCCCCACCCCTGCCACTACAGCTTCTTTACGATGTGGGACAAAAAATAGGCACCACCAGTTGTTTTTTCGGGTAGTCTACAAACGTATTAGGGATAAGGGAGAGAGAGTTGGAGGGATTTTGAGAGAGCCGTGCCATACCAATCAATGGTAAAACAGGGAACGGTTGTTTTTTCATGCGTTTTTCCCAACTGAGTGGACGTGTATTCTGCCCCGTTTATCGTTTCCCCTGACCAAGAATCTCACGCTATTCATTTTTTTTTTTTTTTTTCTAAGTCAATGTATATATGACTGATTTCACCCACTTGTACCCTACATACACACCGCAAAGCAAGTAGTATTGTGTGCGCTTCGAGGTGGAAATTACCTACTTAAGTATATATACCGTAGAAAACCTACGGTAACACAAACTCAAGACAGCCATCCTCTAGCCGCAGCCTAAACTCTCACCGGATTTTCCTCCACCAGCATTACTACAGTAATATATGATCATCCAGCAGTGCCAACCTTTGCACCTCGAGTTTGGAATCAGATTCATATTCCCAGACTTCCCACCGCACGGCGGGGACCCGAGTCGGCACGTATGTACGTTTTGCAACCATCGTGGGGGCCGATTTAGTGACACCACGAGGCGCGGATGCCGGGAGATACGGGCCAGCCCGATCCCAGTGGCCGCACGCATAGTTGTCCGTCGGCCGTCGGCCTGTTAGCGGGATTTGCTATTCCTCCGCATCTCGCCGCATCTCAAATCTCGACAGACCAGGCGAAGCGCGAGAAAGGGGCAGTCTTGCACCCAACAACATAATAATACGTATAGTGTATGTATGTATGTGTAACCACGAATTTGGGAGTTACTGTAAAACAATTTCAAGCGGCTAGGTTTGGGTTTTTTATTTTTAGAATATCTAACGGCTAAGCATCGATCAGGCGGAGCGAGCAGTGTTGGTAAATAACTTAAAAAAGGGGTTGACTTGACTGTTGACTATTGAGGATCTTAGTTGATTGATTAATCATGATTAGTTGACTTTTAGGCAAGTTCGTGATTATGTCAACTTTCTTAAAAAGTTGCCTCTTTGTTGATTATTGTTGATTTTTAGTAGAGAAATATTAGGCGTTTTCATGCCGGGAGTGGTTTAGAGCACTGTTTAGAGCCCACGATGACGATGATCAGTGATAGATAGCTACCCACCCTAAGCCTCCAGTAGCCAAGCACGCAGCACACCCTCGACCCTGTAGAGGAAGTGATTCCGTCGGTAGCGTGCTCGAAGTGGTCGGAAACTACGACCAAGTTGACATTACTCGGCCCCCAACCCTTGATTGAAAATGCCCCCAAACGTGAGTTGTTCCAGGCCAGCAGGCCGATGAACTTCGTCGATCTCCTGGTCGAAGTAGTCACCGAACTCCAGACATACGACTGAGTCCGGCCAGGCCACCGCCTGCACCCTGTCGTCGAATATGTCTCTGAACACCATCTCCTCGACGTCGGCAAGAGCGGGCATGTAACGAGTCAAGACCGCAGTTGACAACAGGTCCCACTTGACGCCCAGCACTCGGATCCGTGGCACTCGCGTTCCATGAGCCAACCCGTTGCTGTTGGGAAGTGCTTCGCCAGCTACCCCGTTGTTGTCGGGAAGTGCTTCGCCAGCTACCGTAATCGGCAGTAGTGAGGGGGGGGTGTTGTCCAAAACGAACAAGTTTGCGCGAGGCAAGCTTCGCACAGCCGCACACACTTGCATGGACGTTTCTTGGAGCTGCTTCGTCGATGTGTACCACCTCTCTCCATCCATGTCGTTCATGACGACGAGCAGGGCGGCCTCCGCTGTTCCTACCATGCTGACGGGGTGGCTATGACCGAGGTATACAGCTATACAGCAATGATAAGTATGAAGTAAAATAGTACCGAAAAATATGAAATAAAATCACCGACAAAATCACCGAAATAAAGTTGATTTTTAAGGCATGACTTCAAAAACATTTTCATATAATCACGGCAATAGTTGCCTTGATTATGCCTATAAAAAGTCATGCCTAAAAATCAAGTAACTTGACTTTTTTTAAGTTGATTACCAACACTAGGAGCGAGTAACGCAAACATCTAAACCATATACTTCGAAATACATACTTCGAAGTACATGGTAGCCTTTAGAAGTCTGCTATGCCCACGCCTCTACTAGCTCGCGGCCTACTGCCATGCCTTTACCGCGGATACGGGGTACATGCTGCGATGCGGATACTCCTACAGTAGTACACCCCGCGGCTCCTCTCTTGTGGAGCCCTATGTCAACATAACGCCATCCAAAACCGAAATCCCCGTGAAACAAAACTGCAGGTGCAGCCCAACATACACAATGCCATGGTTTGTTAGGGTATACATACATAATTACCCCGCACCGAAAAGGAGTGCAACACTGCCTATTAATTGCGACGCATTGCAGCGACACAACATATGGTATACAAATACTACATACATATATAATCGTAACACGCTATTTATTACACATTTGCTAACGCTAAGCATGCTGATGTTTAAGATGCGAATACCATGATCATACAAAGTACCAGTGCAGTACGTGTCAGGAAAGTAATAGTGTGGATGAATTAGCTTTGATGACCGAGGGTCCCGATATGCATACACTCGTATATGAACACTCGAATATATATTTGTATTATGGTAGATTAGTAAACTATTTAATTGATTTTGCAAAAGGGGGAGAACAATGTGATTGGTTGGGTAAAGTATCTCACTTAAGGGGTCCAGTCTCAGCCAAAAACAGTAAAAAATAGTCAGGCGAAAACGCGCTACTCGTACTTACCCCCGACGGTTCATAAGCCGGAACTGGGAAGTAGGTACAAAGTGTACTTATGCCGTGCACGGTCGTAGTCGTATGACCATAGACCCTCGCATCCCTACAATACCGGGACGGAGCACGTTGGGTTTTCACCACCAACCAGGCAGACATTGCTTGCACCAAGCGCAAAGCGCCGTGAGGCACTGGGCGAGTCGCATGGAGGTTGAGCTGAACATCCTGCTAAGAACCGCGTGTGAGACGGACTTGCATATGGACGAGAGCTTCCAATTAATTGATTTTCATAATTGGCGGGGGGGGGGGTGTACTTCATTTTCATGCATGGCCGTAGTCGTATGACCATAGACCCTCGCATCCCTACAATGCCGGGACGGAGCATGTCGGGTTTTCACCGACCAGGCAGACATTGCTAGCACCAAGCTCGAAGCGCCGTGATGTGTTGGGCGAGTCGCATGAAGGATGAGCTGCATCCTACTAAGAACCGCTTGTCAGGCGGACTTGCATATGGATGACAGCTTCAATGAGTTAATTTAATGTCTGGTGTGGCTATGTGCAGATATATGATGGGGCTGTTTTTTTGTTTCCGTGGTCTCCTTGTTTCTGAGTGGTTATGAGTTTTCAGACGTTGGAGGTCATTCATGATGCGCTTACAGTATTCAGGTACGATATACATTACGGGGGACCATAGTAAATACTAGTAAATAGGACCAACGGTACACAGAAAACCCTAGTTATGTTCCTAGTTTTGCGAACAATAGTTGGTCCTATTATATGATATTTACTATGGTCCACCGCAATAGGTATATGTCGATGGTAATATTGAAACAAGAGCTGCACCTTGTCAGATGGCAAATATAAGCATGACAATCATAATATTTGCACCACCCAAACGACGCTGAAGTATACATACCGTGCATTAACTGCTGTAGTTCTTCATCACAATAGTTTGCACGAGGGCCATGCCGCACACACGAACACCTTGTATGTCAGCGAACGCACGAACATTGCGCAACGAGGAACGTTGCAACAGGCTGCCTCAATTCCACTGTTAGTCTCAGCGAACATAAGGACAACGCAGCGAAATCCAACACGCCTCCAGACTATACGTGCACGCCGAAACGTTTATGACTGACTTTTAGTATGCCTATTAGTATGACTATTAGTATGACTATTAGTATGACTATTATTAATAGTATGCATATTAGTACATATGACTATTAGTATGACTATGAATATGACTATTAGTATCAGTAAATTACGGGGAGGGGATAGCAAACAATACCTGGTATCAAATATGATTCGTAAAAATAGGAAAATGAACAGGTTTTACAAAACAAATGTTACACTACGTCATCTGTGAGAACGATCGATTGAGCGGTTGAAACTCAACTTTGGGAGCTGCGTGATACGCTTTTGATAGACACGTTTGTTGGGCGTGTTTGTAATACCTGTGCATAGTTTTGTTTATTGTGTACCGTTTGTCCTATTCGCTGTATGGTCCCCCATATCGTTGGAACGCCATTTTCAATAACAACAGTGTTTAGCTATATTGCATTCGTGGTACGTATACCTATAGGCTTTTAAAATATTTTTCATCAGGTTGCGCTGTCAGATTAAAGCCGGAAGATAAAGCTCCCCTTAAGCGAGGATCTTCATAAAATATTTGGTGCTGCCCCTGCCCCTACCGCGACAGGCGACGCCAAACCTGCACCTTCCATCCCCCACCCGCATCCCTGTGCTCGTGCCCATATATCAGACTAACGCGCCCCCTATACTTCCATGCCCAAACTGTGCACACTTTGCTGGCGCCTAGACCGGACTAACGCCCCGCCCCCCCCCGCCCCCACTTCCATCCGCAACCTCTACAAAACCGCTCAATCTTATCCCCGCAGATAAATACGGACCGCCGCCTACTCTACTCTATATCAAGGATGGGAACAATCTGCAGTAGCATCGCTGGCAGTAAGGATCATTCTAGCAAGAACGATTACCCAGACGAGGATAGCAGCGTCGTTTCGACGGCTACCTATCCAACCAGACGCCTCAGCAGGAGAAGGACGCGGCAGAGGAGTAGCAGGGTCCTTCCCCGGCGTTCCGTTGGTCCTGTCACCCTCATGATGGTTGGGGGTGGAGGCAGGCGCTGAGGTTATTGTTAGTGAGAGTAAAGGTTCTGCTATTGGCCTGGGGAAGGAGAACAGTCGCACATACATAGAGACTCCAGAGCAAGTCCACTAGGACTGGCACTGGTACTGGCACTTGTACTGACACTAGTAATGGCACTGGCGCTGGCACTGGCACTGGCACTAACACTGGCACCGGTACCGGAACTCGGACTGGGACTGGGACTGGCACTGACACTGGCACTGGCACTGGCACTGACACTGACACTGTCTCTGGCACTGGCACCACATTGTCACTGGCACTGGTACTGGCACTTGTACTGACACTAGTAATGGCACTGGCACTGGCACTGGCACTGGCACTAACACTGTCACCGGTACCGGAACTGGCACTGGCACTGGCACTGGCACTGGCACTGGCACTGGCACTGGCACTGGCACTGGTACTGGCACTGGCACTGGCACCGGTACTGGGACTGGGACTGGGACTGGCACTGGCACGGTCACTAGCACTGGCACTGGTACCCGTGGTGGGGCTGGCACTTGCACTGGCACTGGCATTGGGACTGGCACTGAGACTGACACTGACACTGACGCTGACATCGGCCCTAGCACTGGCCCTGCGGTACTCGAACTTGCACGGGCACTGTGGTGCTGGCACTGGCCCTGGCCGTATGATGCTACCTGGAGGCGGTGGGAGAGGCTGCGGTAGATGAGAGGGTTTTGCTGCCGGTGCCAAGGAATGAAGGCCAACCGTGTGCACACGCACACTGAATCTTACAAAATAGTGGTTTCGGGACAAAGCTGTGTTTGTCGATCACAGCTCTGTCCCTTCTACGGTAGTATTTTTTGCGTCGAAACAGGCGGCCATCGCTTCTTCTGGTTGATGATACAGCCCAGGCTCTAGTGGTCGTAGTCCTGACTTGTCGGCTTTCTTGGTATCAAAGTACTGCAGGTTTTTTCTCAGCCCTCTTGGTATCTCCATGAACCTGTTTCACGGACACCCCAACCTACTTGGAAGTGTTTGACGTGGCGCACTCCTGTGCAGCGATAACCGTGAAAAACGAGTGAACGTAGCAAGCTGCACCGAAGCGTTTGCGTTAGTTTGCTGACACGCACTGTCGCTGTTAGATTTATAAGTTCTCTCGTCTGCATATGATGGATAGGTAGAAGTCTGCGTCCGTTTTGGGACCCAGCAATATCGACCCAACACTTACCAAGGCTACGTAGGGTAAGTACGGGGGGGCACGTTTAGCACCAATTTGTTTCAGCGGCTCAAGGCCAATTTATTTGCAAGTCGTATAATTTCGTGCGGTTATATTCAGCTACATGCACCGCCCCGGATACACTATTAATAGTGGTTTAAACACCGCAGTGAAGATGGCGGTATCCGATCCCTACCGTAGCTCGAGCCATAGAAGGTAAAATCAACGGTAACATCAACGGAAAAATCAAGGGTCTACGAGTAGTGTGAACGCGCGGCAGTAAAGTGCACCAGTAGAACTTTCCTGACCAGCCCGTGTCGCGCGACTCCTCACGCTCGTTGCAGCCGGAAAACCGATCTTAGCATGCCGAAAGTTCCAAGCAGCAGTGGCCGATACTCTGCAACCTCGTCACTTCATGTCTGCGCGTTTTGCTCCTCTGCGGCACAGCAAGAGGGAAAAATACCCTATTACGTGTCCGGTAATATAGTAAACGCTTGTACTATGACGTCAGTATCAAACGGTTACTATATCTCCGTCGAGAGGGGCCGCTTTCCTTGTGAAGCAGCAAACGGTTACGTAAGTGGTGTCGGACATATTTGCCTGGTTGTATAATATCCGCTTGGACTCTGATGTGAGCATCAAACGGTGCCTATATGCCCGTCTAGCGTGGTGTCGAACTCAACCCTGGGCATTTGGCATCAAGCGCAAACCGAAAGCAATGATTGGTGCGTGTATCGACCCAGGTTCCTTTCCATTTCGTTTGGGGCAGTATGTCCGGCAGAAAAGGAAACAGCCGCGGCTGCGCGGGGGTTGCTGACAGGGGAACAGGGACTCTAGAAAAAGGGGACAGAAAAACAAATCACCGTTTGGTACTCTGAGCTGTTTTCGACATTGGAACTTGCGGGATAACTTAATACCTGGTATAGCGGGGACACTGGGTAGTTTGGCAGGAGATCTATGAACGGTGGACAGGAAATGACATCAAGTCGTTTCGCACACCGGGGAGGTTTCGATAATTATCCTTGTCGCGTCACCGTTTGGCACTCTTGGGCGCTGCCGCCTTTGGTATTTGCGGCATAATTGATAACAGCGGGGATTGCGGGAGTTACTGGTGGGGGAGGGGGGTCGACGTTATCGCTTGCGGTAGAGTTGATGGTATTGGGGGCTGCGGAGACATGCGGAACGGGACCTATGAATGAGGGCAAGTCAAAAAAATATCCGCTTGGCGCTCCGGGATTATTTCGACCTCGGCACTTGCGGCATAGTTAGTTGTCCTGGGGATGCGGGGGTTTATGACAATGGCTCAATGAATGGGTAAGATAAACCTAAATCGCCATTTTGCACTTTAGCGGTTCAACGGCGTTGAAACGTGAGGTAGAAATAACGATAACGTGGGTTGGGGGGGGTTCTTCCAGGGTTGGGGTCTATAAATAGGCGGGGGCTTATTTAGCCGCTGCACACGATACGATGTAACTGCCGCGTTCCGCCTCGAGGTGTGTTCGCCAAGCGCATGTTATTCGCCATTTCAGCCAGACAAGTGGAGAGCTGCGCAAACAATACTACTGTTGTTGTCTGGGGTACGTTTACCGGTTTGATCGTGTAGCACTTTCACTTCGAATTATAGCGCTTGACAGGGAAACACGTGATTGATCAGTCACCCCACGTAGCAGTGGCGCCAAGGTACAATATACGTATGTTGGTCAAGGTGTGTTGGGTACAATATGCTGCAAAATTTGATTTGTCCCTACAATACGATCTGGTTTCGCGTTTTGGTTTTATACGTGGTGTTGCAGGTTCTACGCGCGCTCGTTGTGCAAACTCCAGGGGTTCTAGAACACACTGTAGGGGTTTGCACATATAACTGGATATAGTGGCGGGGGAGATGTGGCGGAGACTGTCGAGGCTCATCAGGGGACCCCGCCGTCGGGAGACGCATGAAGAGCTCACGCATATCTCAGTACAGCTTCATTGTACCCTGTGCCTCACTTCGAGGTCCATTGTTTCGAGTTCTACGTAGCCTCTTAGTGCGATGTGTTGCTTTTCGTCAGTACCTGCGCAGTTTGTGACTGGGGCGGCTGTTTCTGCTGCAACTACGGCAAAACACCACATTCCCAGGTAAACACGTCAAGCTCTAAAGTATACATATCGTAACTACAGTGTGTAGTATTACACCTGGTAGCCTTCACGGCTGATTGCAACAGCCTCATCCATGTGGTAGCGCACTAGTCAGAGTTCACGCAGTTTGCACGCGCAAAAGGTATTTTTTTGACACGGTTAGCAACAGGTTTGACAAGGGCCACAGATGAAACCATATGTGGTTGAGGGGTGGTTGCAGGGAGGGAAATTGCGTGGGGGTACCTATGAGGGGACTCCGTCTCGGGGGATTCCGAACGCCATCTGCTGCACGTGATTCTAAGGAAATAATCATGAGGGTTATTTCGCCTTAGGGTTTGAGGTGGGACTCTAGGACAGCTGAGGTTGAGAGGGCTGTGCTGCGGGGGGTTCTGACGGGGCTGTGTTGCGGCGGGTACTGAAAAAACTCTATTGCAGGGAGTTGTGAGGGTATTGCATTGCGAGGCGTTATGAGACGACTATATTGCGGGGAATTTTATGACTCTCTGTTTTGGAGGGTCTGAGTAAACTGCATTGCGGGGGAACAGGAGGGGCCTCTGTTGCGGGGGGGTCTGAGGGGATCATGTTGCGGGGGGTCTCAAAGGACTCTACTGCGGGGAGTTCCGATGAGATTGCGCTTGCAGAGGGCTCCGAATTATGAGAGGGCTCAATTGCAGCGGTTTCTGAGAAGGCGTTACTGCGAGGGGTTACTTTATGACGCTATCGCGGGACGTTCTGCGGGCACTCTATTGCAGAGAGGTTGACGGAGTTCTACTGCGGCAGGTCTAAATGGGCCTCTATTGCGGGGGGTTCTGAGGTGACGTTGTTTCGGGGAGCTGTGATATATATATATATATTTTTTTCCGGTGGTTCTGAGGGGAACATATTGCGGGGGGTTCCGAGGACACTCTACTGCGGGGGGGGTGAGGGGACTGTGCTGCGGGGAAACCTGCGGGGACTCTTTGTCGGGGTGTCCTGAGAGGATTATGTTGCAAGGGATGCTGAGGGGAATCTGTTTCGGGGGGTTCCGAGGGGACTATACTCCGGAGGGTCTGAGTGATCTATACTGCGGTGGTTTCTAAGGGGGCTGCTTTTGTTTAGGTTCTAAGAGGAACATATTGCGGGGGGTTCAGAAGGGACTCTTCCGCGCAGGGCCTGAGGGGAGGGAACTCTACGAAAGCGAACATTGCTTAGTTGAACATACGTGCAAAGAGTTTTAACAAAGGAGATTCCTGTTCTGGATCCATTTGTCGAGCACGTACTGTTTTCTAGTCTTTCAAATTTGCTTTCTTTCTGGTGGGTTTCTGTTTTCTATTATTTTTCATTGCATTTCTTTCTGTCGTGTTTTTTTTTACCCTTCGAGTTTTAGTTTTATTATGTTTCTTCTTTTTCGGCGTGTACATATAATACCATGGATATGCTCCTAGTGTTATTTGGTTGTCGGTGGTACGGGATGGTATACGACGGCTCGTTCGGGGCCGTGCACTACTTATCGGCACCATGTGCGCGCTATTTCGCACTTGCTTGGGTTTTCTCGCATAGCGAGGCATTGTTCGTTACCGCCTTATTTGTGACCAAAGGCAGGATTTGAGGAAAATAAGCTAATGTGAGAACACCAATCAATCTGATTTGTTCAAGTCCATTACTCTATAAAAAACCTGATGGAACAAGAGCCAAAATAATCGGTACAGGTGTTGTTTTTAAGACATACCACCCTGGGCCGAAATTTCAGGACAGGTTTGTTATTAATATACCTGGTACAATACAAAAAATGATTGCATTTCTGGACAGGGTGGAAGTATGTACCAGGTATGCACCTCAGCTGTGAGATGGGCCCTATAATCGAAACTCCTCTCTATGTGTGAGTTTGCGTGTGGCACCCCGATGCTGCATTTCCTGCCGATACGTTTTGTCGAAGTTGGGTTTGACCATATATTAGAAATGCATACGATACGTACAAAAATACTACTGTACCAGGAATGATATGTATGCTGAACGACACAAGTACATGGTACCCTTTGATATTTGATTGGTTGAACGTCGGTGAGGAGTCGGTAAAGCCATTTATAAGGCGGATTATATTATTGGCATAAGTTTGTCAAGTATTCAGGGATGAATGATAGCTATACGTGAATGGTATGATTGAATTGAAATAAGAGCTGCACATTTTTCAGATGGCAAATGGAATACTGCTGAACGTATGATATATGTGTGCGTAGACCTTTTGGGCCCGGACTACGGAGACCTGGTGTACAGCTGGTCCGGTTAGTTGAAAGCTGTGCCCCGAACCCCTCCTCCTACATATCGTCCAGCGCCGTAATATGCATCGACATGGTCGCAGTGCCAACCTGACGATCGTCCCAACGTGAGAACGTGAGACGATAGGAGAGTCCAAAGCGTGTTGTGATAGGGTATGCCTTATTTGCCTCATGTGATAGGGCATGCCCTAATACTTTTCATGTCTGCCTGATGGAGCTTCTGGCGAAAGAAACTACCCAGTAAGACATGCCTTATAGGACTCGTTCGCCGCCTGACGCAAATACTAATATTTCTGACGCGTGCTAAGGTATAGGTAGCACTTTTTGGGGTGAAATGTTTCTGAAATGATCGGACCACTAAACCCAAAAACATCGTACTGTCATTCTTGTGCTGCAGTATTCCATGGTATACTTGTGGTCATGGACATTTTTTCGTCGGGTTCGTACATAGCACGTTTAATTTCTTCCCAAAATATAATTTTCGGAGGTGATGTATGGAGCTCTTTAAGTGAGATCTTTAGACAAAACATGGCTCACCTCTATCGATGGGAGTTTCTCTATCAAGGAACTAGTCAATAAAATATGCCTTACAACACGCGTTTGCCTTTGTGAGGCAAAAACTAATACTTCTGATTGGTAGGAGCTTCTCTACCAAGGGACTAGTCAATAAGGCATACCTTATAGCACTTTTGTGCCTTTGTGAGGCAAACACTAGTATTTCTGACTGATGGAGGCCTCTCAACTGAGGAAGTACTGTCGCCAATACGGCATGCCTTATTGCACACATTTGCCTTCTGAGGAAAATACAAACAGTTGTCACTGATGCGGGTCCTCAGGCGAGGATCTAGTCAGTAAAGCATGCCTTATTACCGCATAAGACATGCCTTATTGCAATACATTCCATTTAAGACCTACGTCAAGGAGCTGTCCATCGAATTAAACCTAAACGTATCCTATAAAAAGACGTTTTGTTGTTTTCCCGTCAGGGAGAACGTACTCGGTTGTTTTCGCTTTTATTTTTTGTTTCTCTGTGACATCTATTGCCTTTGCACAACCTCTTCCCCAGTACTCTCCTGCCCGTAGCCCAGATCCGGGACAACCCCCCGTCCGCATGCACGCCTTCATATTTTTACCGAGAATAGTTCAGTATTTTCATATGTCGTCGATTCGCGTCACGCTGGGCTCTTTCTGCTGTCAGTCTTTCACACGAGAACCACCCCCTTCGGGGTGGGTTCAATTCGCAAAATCGACCTCAGCAAATGCGAGCTGTAACCCCACTAGACCAGCGGTGGTACCAGTTGACACACCTTAAAGCCCTGCTTTTTGGGGAAATTCATTATTTTGTATGCCATAGAATAAAAAGCAGTACAGAAAGCTGCTAAACTACCTAACCAATATGCAAAATGCGAAGCATTACTATAAGTCGCGTAACCTACCTCCAATATAACATCTTTAGAATAAAATCCTGTTAAAAAGGGCATACCCATAAGAGCTAAAGAACCAATTACCATAATCATGGCGGATTATTACGCAGCCAAGTATATTTCTCGCATACTCGGCATAGTGCTAGACCTCATAAGGAGGAGCTAACACTTTCCCTGCTGCAAAACGGTACAAGGGGTACCGGTGTATTTCATGATTTAGTTGATGACTTGAGCCAGTGTGGTAATCAACCTTAGATAAACACTATTGGAGGTAGTATGTAATATGTACCAGGTACGAATACATACGGGTAGGAGTGGATGAATACATTAATGTTGCAAAGCGAGACGGATTTACACATTATTTGTATGTATTTGGTCGGATAATTGACTTCACTCAGCGAAAGGGAGAGAAAAATACAGTATGCATGTGTACGCGCAAAGAATATGCTGGTCGAACCAGACCACATAAATGCACATTTCAAGCGCAAACATGCATGCGATACAAATATCGATATGAATATGCATGTTGATCACTATGCACTCCCTTTATCCCTAACACCCATTCGGAACAGTTTGCGGGAGTTTAACCTTCGGGGGGGGGTTGGAAAGGGCTTCAGCTTTCAGCCTGTAGAGACAAACAAGCCTGTTGTTGTTCGTTCGAGAATAGCTCAAAGGGACCGACAGACATCTCAGTAACAAACTTTCATGCCAGCGATCCCAGCGCGCTTGATGACAACATGGTCGCACTTTGCGTCGAGTTATCGTAGGTATTCGTGCCCGATAGCCTCAGGGAGACCGGTATTTTGGGGGCACTTCAAGGGCTCCAAGGCCTAGCTACTAAGGCATTGATATGCCTGTTTTGTGTACGGGGGAAGCGTGCTATGATGCTAGAGGTAGCACTTTTGGTTGTTTTCTTTTTTGTATCTGAGTGACGGGGATTAGTAATCCAAATTCGCCGGACTCTCATTCTTGTGTTGCAGAAAGCTTCATTTTACACGTATAATACAACTCAAGACCACGGGTATGTACGTATCATATCACTTTTCTCTTCCTTCGTCATCAGGTTTCGGGTGAGGTAGTAGAGCTCCCCAAGTGACCACTCTCAGAGACAACACCGTGCACCTCTATGGCAGCATGCGTTGGGGGGCCGTCAGGGATCGTCAGTGGTGGAGTCAATACTACGGTCTCGTTCTCAGCACCTTTTCTTAGTTGTTTCGAGCAAAATAAAGGATACGAACCATCTGTACACGTAGAATGTTTGCATACCAGATAGCAAATGCCGAGCGCTATTGTAGCGACTCGGACCGTCATTCATATACCTGGTACGCCCAGGCACGGCAACACATATCGAGGCGTAGGGGCGCCAGACGAAAAGACACAACACACTTCTAATATGGTCCGCCTAATGGGAGACAAACCAGTGGCGTGAGATTCCAGGACGAATGTTGAGAAGCGCGTTTACTTTCAAATGCTTATGTTACTTGGTTTGAGTATACCCCCCTTTGTCTGTGCCTCGAAACCAGGTACACTTACCGGGGACCGCAGTATACAAGACCAAATATTGTTGGTGAAAAATGGGAAATGTATAGGTCTAAAAATGTACCGTAGGTTTTATGTATTATGTGCTTTCTATTTTGTTTTTTTTCCCATCCCATTTATTTCTTTCGCCCTTCCTTTCTCTCTCCTTCCTAGTCGTAACTCAGATCCGGGGTCACAAATTAGGCTCCTCTCCCTCCTCCCCCACTACGGTTCTTGCCTTGCATTTTTCCCTCGTCGGCTCGCATGGAATTCTTGGTGAAAAAAGGTGAAATGTATAGAATTTTGTGTGCACTGCAGGTCCTATTTACTATGGTCTCCCGTAATAATTGGGTGCCAGGTGTCTTTTAACGTGCACCCTTGCGAGGCGTTCGGCGTTTTTTTTTTTCGGTGAGTAATGCATAAAACGCTGTGACTGGCCTTCAAGCACATATGGTAGAGCAGAAGCGGTCCCTCTATAGTGCCGGTAAGCATCAGCCTGTAAAATGCCAACGCTTTAGCGGAAACAAGCGCTACTCCGCAAATTAATCCGACCGCCCTGGTCAACCCCTTATGTGCCAAGCGACTTCACGGGCACTAAAGGGGACAACCGGCACTACTCCGTATACTACTCGTACCGCCCTGGTGAATTCCATCTGTGCCACGCGATTCCACAGGCACTAAAGTGGGCACTCGGCACTATAGAGGGACCACTTTTCTAGTACAAACAAAGCCAGAAAACGACTCACAGGAGTATTGTAAGACACACAGGTCGAGCGGCGAACGCGCGTAGTAAGTGGTGCACGAAAGAC
This sequence comes from Saccharina japonica, assembly GCA_008828725.1. Taxonomy (NCBI): domain Eukaryota; class Phaeophyceae; order Laminariales; family Laminariaceae; genus Saccharina; species Saccharina japonica. The sequence continues at coordinate 45,807 of MEHQ01004416.1, forward strand.
ACGCCGCCAATCACCACACACAACCAACCGTGCCCCCATCTTTTTTCATATTTTCTTTTTTTTTTCCATCGCATTTATTGTCTTCGCACTTCTGTCCCTCTCCCTCCGTAGTCGTAACTCAGATCCGGGGTCACGAAGCAGGCTCTTCTCCCTCCTCCCCACTACGGTTCGTGCCTTAATGTTTATCGCGCAAAGGGTTTCGCATTCCCAACGCTCCCTGACTGACCAACTAATGCCAACTAAATGACTAGGCGGCGACTTGTATTCTGACAACTCCCGGCCCTGTTACGGGAAAACATAGTACTAATAGTATATAATAGTACATAATAGTATATAATAGTAATCAAAACCAACTATGGTGTGCACACATAAGTGAAATGCCCGCTATTTTATGCCCATCCTAAGTTCTGGTTACCGCCTGTAATAGCTTGAACATGTATTTCTAAGACACGGCAACATACACGATAATTATAATGTTATGGGTTAAATGGTGTATTGTTAAGTGACATGGCGGCTTGCCAACAGGCGCGGAGAGGTTTCCCTGGTGCACTGGAAGGCTTTCCCGAAAGAGAGAGCGGAGCATTTCACGAAGACGTTTGTCAAGCGCCCTCAGGGTTCAGCTGCATCTCCCCGGGAGTACCACACTGTGCGCGCAAGCTACTGTAGGGACCAATAACTTTACGACAAACCAGATCGCGGCATTCGGGCCACCCTCTAGAGCGGCGCACTGTCGAAGCGCCCTCGGAGCAAGCTGTACAAGCGGCCGTGAGACGCGACGAGAACGGAACAAAGTGAGATACCCGCTATTTTTGTTTTTGTTGGCGCCCGAATCCATCCCTGTTCTTACAAAGTACCAGGTATGTTTTTGTTTTGTTGAGAGCTAATGTTTTGGCGCACTTCTTTGTTGTATTGTACAGTACAGTTTGTAGTTCCTCTTTCGAAACAAAATATGTCTTTGTGTTTAGTCATTGTCGTCGGATCAGAAATTTGATTGTACTGCCCATGTCTGCTCAGACACTGCAACTTCTCTGTTTATCTTCCAGTCCAGTTTTTGGTGCCACAAAACGACGCTTTGATGTTTCTCGGTAAGTTTAGCACAGTGTCGACCCCGCGGTAGGCCGCAAGGGCGAAGAAACAAAGCGCGGTCACCTCTCCATAGCGACCGCCATCGCGATTCCGAAAAAGAATGGTCCAGAAAACAACCACAAGGAAACTCAAGCAACATAATGTATGTACTCAAATGTGACCATCGTTCCAGCGTGAGCCCGGAGACATTCTGCGTTCCACCAGGAATTCGAAGCCCATCACCGAAATATAAAGTACGGTGATGCACATTGTTCGATCGCCGCCATTTGTCGGGGACAACGGTAGGCCTTCTCTGGCCCCAGATCGCTCGTTTTTGGGTGTACTCGCTGGTGTGTCCACCGCAGAACCATTATTTGCCGGCGGACATCTACAATGTACGGAGGAAATGTCTCTTGTGTATTGTGCTGCGCTTCGCTTTGCTGTAGTACTCCTGTAGAGAAGTACAGTACCCGATACAGCATGTACCAAGTTGGGAGTTAAGAACTGCGGGATCCAGTTGTGGACGAATATAAGAAATGCAGCCGTTTTGGGACTGAAATTAGAGTAGGATATACCGTGCCTTGCTTTGCTTTTACATGGACCCTCGGGCCCAAACGATTACAACGTATTATTAAGTAGTGCCAAATACTGAACCGGGTGCACAGTTTTGCCGTCGAACAAATGTGTGTATCTCGTGCATGTTTCGTTCCGATTATTCCGTCCGTAGCCTCGACAACCTAAGACAAAATAATGCGCAAAACGACAAGAGACACGTACATTCCAAGGAGTCCTGCTACGGTACACAGGAGAGGGGTCACCTAGAAAAGTAATTTTATTCCCGCCGCTCAGGGCAACTGCGCCGAGTAACTGCCCTATTCAATTGCAGTCTTGAACGTTTATGCAACAATTTGTGGTTTCGCGACATGCACCGACATACCGCAGTAGTACCTAATTACCTATGCCATTTGTTTTGTTGAAGTACAGCAGAGCCACTCTCCCGAGTGTGGCTTGATCGCTGAAGTATAGATTGAGGTAGCCCCCCTAGCGTAGCAGCAGTCCAAGGTACTGTAGATGGGGTGCCGTTTGTTTCCCTGAGGCTTATTACCTGAGAGGAGGCATACTATTAGTAAGTCATTAGTAAGTCATTAGTGCGTCAATAGTAAGTCGCCGAAACAATAACACTCTAGAGGAACAGAAAAGAGCTACGTAACCGATTAACAATGCCATGGCCTACATGGATGTACAATAGAAAATATTTTCGCACAAACAAAAATGGCATTTCGACGGATTTGGGTTAAGGAGCACATACCTACATACGTACGTCATTCAGAAACGACCTCCCCCGATAAGTGGACTGGTGCTACGATAGGTGGGGTACCCACATTTTCACTACCGGGTTTTGGCCACTCGGACGAGTGGCTCCGAATCTAACTGAAAATTGGACCTAAGCATAGTTTGTTCGCGTTACGTAACAAAACCTCCGATGGCGGTGCATATAGAACAACAACAAACACAACAAAAGGTTGTGAGTACAACGCAGTAAAGCAGTCACTCAGCCGAGTGGCTCTGTGCAGGTGAAAACCAATCACCTATACACGACCCCCAACCGTAGCACTAGACACTACGGGGGACTAAGTTCGGAGTCGAAATTCCGCGAAAAGAGGCAGGAGTCTGTCTCATACGACGATCTCGGTATACTTCAAGTATTATGTGTATATATATATTTGTGTATGCCACATTTCACGACATGCGCATGTAGCACAGCTATTTGGCCTGAGATATACTGCTGCTGTAGTATACGCTTGTTACGGGCGACCATGCCTAGTAAATAGTAAATTGGACCTACGGCGTACACACGAACCAATACAGAAGCCTATACTTACTCGCAATAGTTGGTCCTATCTACAATCAATGGTCCCCCGTGATAGACTGGTGCTACATTAAGAGGGGGTAGCCTTAATTTCACTACCATGTGTACTCCACTTGGGCGAGTGACTCTGTACCTCGCTCAAAACTGGACGCAGGTGCAAACATACCATGGAGGTGCGCATCTCGAAAACGTAAAGCGTTAAGGCTTAAAAAATCGCGAAGAAATATGGCGGTCACTCGGCGGAGTGGCTCTCATCCACTGAAAATGTTGGACCCAAAAGCGGCCCCCCTTCCGTGGCACCAGTCGATAGTAAAACAATTAGTCATTATTAATACGAGTAATTAGTCACCCAGAACTTAACTGAAAGTTAGTGGAAATGGCACGCTTGATCTGGTTTTGAGCCAACCTACAGTAGTAGCTGTGCGTCGAGCTACCGTAGGTGTACCACGAACAATGGCTCACAACATCGCTGAAGCGGGGGGTACCGGATGCAGTACTCCCTCAGCTTGGGAGTTTTAGTCGGTTCGTGAATATTTCGGCCAATAAACGTGCTGCCCCTGTCGTTCTGTTTATAAATGGGAGGACCGCGTTTGGGAACTAATATATATATATATTGTAAACTAATATATATTATAAACGTTGCTGGTATTCGTCTACTATAAACGCGTTGCTCGGTGCGGTTGGCACTCTCCCGGTTGTCGAAAAGCAAAACGGACCAAAACGGTTTTGGTGTTTGTTTTTTTCTCGCAGGCTATATGCACAGATACGGGTATACCTTGCCTCTACAGTGTAGAGGGAGAACCCTGTACGGTGCGGTAGAGGGGAAACCTTTGACCTGACGGGCTCTCCCCAGCTAAATAACTATCCAACACGTTGTTTATTCCGGTGGTCTATTGGTTTTCCTCACACGCACGCGTTATTCGTTTTGGTCGTACGTAGGCCACGGGGTTGTTAATCGGTTTGCGTGTACTGTGAGATAATACATATATTTATCGGAGCCCCAGAAAAGCAAGAATCCGTCCAAGACGGCGTCAACATGCTAGCCACGTATCCTGATAAGTTTCGAAGCGACCATGCACAGCAGGAGTCCAATGTTAAGTGCAACATCTACTCCGTCCCCCGGTATATCTGTACGGTATGAAAGTTCCTCTGGTGAAAACCCGACATGCTCCGTCCCGGTATTGTAGGTATGCGAGGGTCTATGGTCATACGACTGCGGCCATGCATGAAAATGAAGTACACCCCCCCTGGTCGGTGAACAATCGATATGCTCCGTCAGCGGCATTTTAGGAATTGACGGTTGCTACGATAGAGGTATTATTAGCACTTTTTGGCTGAAACGTTTCCTGGTCGTTCTTGCTGCTTAGGGCCCGTTTTAACGAAGAAGAAAAAAAGTTCAATTTGGAAAAAAAATATTCAAATCCACTCTTCATTGGTGAACACACGCACCAGCACCAAAGATTAGGATCTTGGGGCATAATATTTGGTGCTGGTGCGTGTGTTGACCAATGAAAAGCGAATTTGAATTTTATTTTTTCCAAATTGAATTTCTTTTATACTCGTTAATAGTATGGCCCTAACCCAAATTCGCCGGACTCTCAGTCTTGTCGTATTCAACTATTTTCATTGGTACAGTAGACTGAGGTAGGTCATGGGGTTGTTCATCTGGTAGCAACTTTCAATTTCCTCCGAAATCTGTGTTCAGACTACTGCAGGTATAGAGGCATAAAAGCTCCTCAAGTGAAGAGGCTCGAAAAATGTACTGTATGCAGGTGCCCCTCTAGAGTCTGTGGTCATACATACGACTACGGCCATGCATGAATATCGAGTACACGCTCCCTCCCTCCCTCCCTCCCTCCCTCGCCGATGTTTTGCAAGGAATCGAGACGCCTGCTACACGTGCTACGGTAGAGGTAGCACTCGTTGGATGGATCGTTTTTCTGAACGATCGGGCTCCTTAACCCAAATTCGTCGGACTTTTATTTTTTGGGACGAATCATTGTTCAGAATATGCTTCGGTCAGGATATTTCTCATCGGGCAACACTATAATTTTTCTTCAAAAATTATTTTTTCGGTGAGGTATGACATGACGCTCCTTAAGTGAGGAGCTCAGAAAAAACATAGTGCATCTCTATCGTAGCATGCGTCTTTTTGTCTAAAATCGTTTCTGAATGGAGGTGGATTCCACTTTTGGGTTGTATCGTAGGCCATGGGACTGTTCGTCGGATAGCACTTTTGGTTTTGTCCCAAATAAGTTTTCGGGTGTGGTATAGGGCTCCTCAAGTGATAAGTGACGACCCTTATGAGGCAAAAACTAGCCCACTTCTTCTATCGTAGCATACATATCGACTCGGAACATCGTCTACGGTTGGGGTGGTAGCTTGCGAGCCGTATGGTGTTGATAGCGGCAGGATAAAAAGTACTCCAACTTCAGAATGAGAAAGTAGCCCCGCCCAGTGCGCCCTGTAGCCGACGAACAGCGAAAACCGACAGGGCATTGAGTTAGATGGGGAAGAGAAAGATAACTTATCCCCCATGAGGCGGCATGGTTTTCAGAGTATGGAAGCGGTGCAGTGCACATATTGTCTCCAGACTAATATATGTATAATTCAACTATAGAGCGAAGAGAAAACGCGTTTAGAGAAGACGTCGGGAGCGGAGGGAGTGGATCGTACAATCCTATCTATGTTCGGCGGAAAACAAGCCGGCTCTAAGAACATCAGCCTTGATCCAACTACTAAAAATGTAGACCGGGTACCTGCTATCTGGTATGGTGCTACACTCTAGTCTAGAGCTATAGTAGAGGTATATCTAGTAATAATAGAGCTGCCGATAAAGCTAGCCTAGCAATAATAGAGCTGCTTTTTCTCGTGCGCAAATTGTTGTGCCGTTGAGCCGTACAGCTCTTTGTGCGCGCTCGCTCCCGTGTACACAGCAGTCTTTGGCAGTGTACACGGGCACCTGGATCAGGTAAATTCCAAGGGGCCACAAACAAATCCCGAATGTAAAAACAACTTACTTACGTGGTACCGGTACGTACGTGAATACGCTTCGTTCCACGATGTCGGTGAACTACAGGTAGGACGCGAGATGCGATAGAAGTCGCATGCTACGGTAGCCTGCATGCAGGTGCACCGTGTTTTGTCTGAGGGTGGCCGGTTGAGGAGATTTACACTTCACCCGATAAATGATTTCGCAGGTAAAAAAAAGCGCTACGTACAGTACCGGACACCTAATAAGAAACAGGAAATCTAGTCCAGGCTGGATTTCTTATTTTAGAGGGGGTGCTTTCTACATTAATTTCAAGATAACGACTCCTGGATTTCTTATGTTTCTGTAAATCTCAGCCTGGCTTTCTTATTAGCCTGTTTCATACTACAGAGTGTTGGGTGTCCTGTACTGTACCTGGGTGAACAATCTGATGGCCTGACTCTACAAGTGAAACATATGGAAACACAATAACTCAAGTCCGACGATTTTGAATTAAGCAGCCCGATCATTCCGAACCCGTTTCAGCCTGGTGGTACGGTAGGGGGGTCGCTTTTACGTCCGTTACTTTCAGCGGATGAGAGCCACTCTGCCGAGTGACCACCACTTTTCTTCGCGATTTTTTTAAGTCTTCACGCTTCACGTTTTTGAGATATGCACCACCATGGATGGTATGCTTGTTACTCTGCGACAACTATATATCCCTGCGTCCAGTTTTGAGTGAGGTATAGAGTACAGAGCCACTCGCCCGAGTGAGGTACACGTGGTAGTGAAAATGAGTAGGCTATCCCCTCCTATAATGTAGCACCAGTCTTTTTCAGCAACAAAAAGGTATACGACGTACCTATTATACCTCTATCGTAGCACGCGACAGAAGTGGTAGAGGTATACCCTTTTTTGGCTGAAATGCTTACTGAATGATTGGGCTCCTTGACGCAAAATCTTGGTTTTTCCATTGTACAGTGGCGTTGCTAATATTTGCCATTGTACAGCCAGGCCATGGGACTTATGGCCTATTCATCATCGGGTATAGCACTCCTATTATGTCGATCTAACGTCAGTTTTTGGGTGAGTGTGGAAAGCATCAAGTATGTGACGACGCTCAGAAACAGAAAAAACATGATGCACCAGTGCGCCTCTATCATACCGTAGCATTCGTCGTAGTATAATTAGTACTGCTTGTAGTGTTGAATATCGATATTCATATCGGAACAGAGTTTGATATGATACCAGAAAAAAAGCTATTCGATACGATTTCCGATATTTGATATATCGAAGCTTTCGTTCAGTATCATCAGCAATAAAAGGCACAAGGAAGGGTGCCAGGGAATGGAGAGCGAAATACATCGGATACGATTTTTGATATTTTACATATCGAAGATTTCGCTCAGCATCATCAGCATAAAAAGACACAAGGGTGCCAGGGGATGGAGCGTAAGAAAACACGCCCGATATTTCGATATATTGAAGCTTCGATATACTGTATCGAAAAAAATCGATATTTCTAACGATCGAAAAAATCGATATTTTGATATATCAAAACTTCGATAGGTCGATGTATCAAAAAAAAAATACGACCTCCAACACGAATTGTTACTACTGTACCTCGTATAGGCAATAACGCCGATTGTACTGACGACCATTTTGTTTTTACGATATCCGTGTCGGGGATTATCTCCCTTGCGACAAGGCCCACAAGGGGCCGAACACTCCAAACACACAACCACCTGATTCCTAAGCAAATCGCCCGGAATATGTATTTAGAATATAGACGCGCCACCCCCACCGCGACACACCCCCCGCATGCACACACAGTTTTTGCACAAATCGGAGCTATTCACAGCAGTAGGTCGCTGATATAATGTATGTCGTGTCCCTCTTCATTGCCAAGGACCATAGTGAATAGAACCACATAATAATGTTGGTAAAAAAATAGTAATATGTAGGTTTTTGTTGATAAAAATAGGGAGATATGTAGGTTTTGTTGGAAAATATGGAAAATATGTAGGTTTTGTGCGTGTGCCGTAGGTCCTATTAATAGTTACTATATATTATGGTCCCCCGTAATAGTCACAAAAAAGCTCTAGCCATTAAGGCCCTAACCCTGTACGAGGCTTTTGTATATACCAGATAAATACTGTGTGGTGGTAAATCAGATCCGGGATCGTCACATAGTAAGTTCTTCTGCCCCCTCCCCTCTGCGGGTGCATGCCTTGCATTTTTATCGCGAAAAGGGTGTGTGATTTTTGTTCTTCCTTCCCTCGTCGATTCGCGTCGAATGATGACCACGCACGACACTATTATACCACATGCTCTCTCTGCAAGATTGACATGTTTATACCGCACGTGCCGATGCACGTATGTATGCAGCTATACTTGAGGCTCTTGGGGCACACTTTAGATAATGTCAACCCGGTGGGATGTGAATAACACCGCTTTTCTTACGCACACGTACTGGCCTGTGGTGGGGGTGTGTATGATGCCGACGCGCGACTCTTGCCTAGAAAAAACACCGGACCCTACAACAGTACTACAGTAGATTTCGCTACAGTGTATAGCTGACGCGTGCTACGGCAGAGGATGCACGCTACGATACAGTTTCACCCCGGTTTTTCTGAGCTCCTCATTAGAGGAGCTCCATACTCCATACGACACCGAAAAATGGATTCCGATAAAACAAAAAGTGCTACGACGTACCCGATGGACGATCCCACGACCTAAGTAACTAAGTATACTGCGAAAAAATTCGCAACACAATAATGTGATAATGTGGGTCTGACGATTTTGGGTTAAGGAGCTCGATCGATCAGAAACGAAATCAGCCAAAAAACGGTTTACCTCTATAGGTAATAATATCACTTTTGACACGTGCTACGATAGAGGTGTACCCATGCTTTTTTTCTGAGGGCGGTCATTCGTGGAGCCCCCTGTACCCCACCCAAAAAAAGCAATTTTTGGAGGAAAATTAAAAGTGCTACGAACCCTACGAATATTCCCACGACGCTCAGTGAAAAAGGAAACATATTGCAAGGCGAGGAAGAAAATCCGGCCATTTCAGGGGTAGGGCCCATATTAACGAATGTAAAATAATTTCAATTTGAAAAAAAATCGAAACCAAATTCGCCTTTCGTTGGTCAACGCACGCACCAGCACCAAATATCAGGATCTTGGGGTATAATCTTTGGTGCTGGCGCGTTTGTTGACCAATCAATGAAAAGCGAATTTTATTTTATTTTTTTCCAAAATGAATTTATTTGATACTCGTTAATATGGGCCCTTAAGGAGCCCCGAAATTCAGAAACAAAATCAGCAAAACAAAAGTGCTAAGACCAAACGTTATAGTACCACTTTGTGGCTCTTTTTTCTTCCCGACTTTTATTTCGCCAACCAAAGATAAAGGCTATGCAGCAGCAGTGCCTATGGCCAAAACAACATAGTACTCGTATGTATTCAAAATATCGTACGTATCGTTTTCGTATACGTACCCGGTGTACGTCATAGGTACATATTATACGTATCGTTCTCGTATATAGTGCAAGGCATGTATTATCGTAAATATTTGCGGAACAATAAAAGAGCCAACCAAGAAAATGGCGTATTGTGCCTGGCATCATCTCAGGGGTCAGATGATGGCGAGACACCCCTTTTTGTTGGATTTTTCAATCTTGGGGAACATAGTGGCCAACTTTATGCTCCATACGAGGGGTACACCCATTTTCTTTGGCACTATGTTGCTGATAAGATTATGAACGAGCCACAAAGTGGTACCATAACCTTTGGTCTAACTCTATTGTAGCACACGTCCGTGACGGGGCTCCTTAACCCAACTCGGCGGGACGCTCTTCTTGTTTCGCAATCTGACGTATGTATCGTATGCCAAGGCCGTGGGATTTGGTCGTCGGCGGGCTGCTCTTTCCTTTTTTTCCTGGTCAGTTTTTGACTAAACTGTTTTAGTATAGAGCTTCTCAAGGGAGAAGCCTCCGAGAACAAACGCCTGGTGCTACGGTAGGGGGGTCATGTATGTCTAGGTGCTTGTTTTTCACCTTCACAGAGCCACTCGGCCGAGTGAGTGCTTTTCTGCGTTGTACTCATAACCTTTTATTTACTTTTGTTTGTTCTATATGCACCGCCATTGGAGGTTTTGTTACGCAACGCCAACAAACCATGTTTAGGTCCAATTTTTAGCTGGATTCGGAGCCACTCGTCCGAGTGGCCAAAACCCGGTGGTGAAAATGTGGGTACCCCCCCCTATCGTAGCACCAGTCACCGCTGCATGTCTACCGTAGCATTCGTCAGACGAGGTATCTATCTGCTGTAACCGTAGACCGTTATCTCTTCCGGTGTGTGCGCGTGTTCCCCCCCCCCAGGGCGACCCCGACCACCGGCGACATCTCTAACTCAGTTCTGCACTTAGGATGGGCTTGATGTGCAGCCGCACTGGTCGCGAAAGCCGCACCAACACCACCACCAACAACACCAATAACAACACCACCACCACCACTGGCAGCAGCAGCAACAATAAGACCCATCCGAAGAGCGGTTCCAGCGGGACCCGGCACGAGCAGGAGACGCAGCGGAAACAGCGCAAGAAACGCGGCCGGGACAAAGCCACCAGCGCTGATCGTTATTCCGTCACCATAGCCGCAGGAGACAATGCTAGTGGAGGCGAGGGTGGAGGTGGCGGTGATGGAGGCGGGGATGGGGGCTGTGGGGGCGAGATGTGTATAGGACTTCGAACCGTTTCAGCACACAATAGGTGTGGCTTGTTATGTTTACGGCTCACGCGTAGCGACATTGCGACCGAACGAATGATGGCTTCGACCTTGTCCGAATCGTCCAACAGTAATGTCAGCACACATACTCGTAGACTGCGTGATTTGGTATATTGCTGTCCAGAGCGTTACGCGTAGCCGTTTCACTTCGTTCTCAGGCTAGTTTGAGCATCTGCCGAAACACTGCCGTTGCTGTATAGGTCGTCGCCAATAATGTTCGTGAAGTTTCCCCCCATATCAAAGTCATGAAAAAGGGTACAAACAGCAGTAACCTATGTTCCTACTGCAGAAACATAATACAGACAAGTCTAAATGTAAGCAAGCATCCCTGTTTCCCGAACCTGCGGGTGCACGTCTTAACGGCTCCACTAAGTTCACGTATCATAAGGTTGGCCTTAAATGGTTAGCGACTTAATATTCCGGGGGGGCATAGTTATCAGAAACGTAGGGGGGATGGTACATGGTTTTTAGGTCCATCGACGCGTGCTACGTACGATGATGAAGGTAGCACGGTCCGGCTGTTTTGTTTTGTTTTTATTTTCTGAATGACACGGGCTCCTTAACTAAAACTCGTCGGAGTTTTTTTTTTGCGTTGCCGAATGTTTCCTTTTATACGTAGGCCGTGGGATGGTTCATCGGGAAAATAGCATTTTTATTTTTCTCCAAAAGTCCATTTTTTACTTACTATTAGTATAGAGCTCATCAAATGAGGAACCTCAGAAAAATCTGTAACATGGTGCCCAAATCTAACATATCATGCGTCCATCTTGGCTTATGTTTAGTACTCCCCCTCCCGTAAGTAATACTATTTCTTGTTCATGTATATAGACGAGCACAACTCGCTGCCGTTGGTGCGGTCGATATGTACAGTAAACAGTACGCACAGAGTGCGCCAAACTACATGCTCGTTTTGGTCGGGCTTTGGTCTGATTGGTGGAGCCCTGGAAGGGATTCGATCTGAATGTTTCGCGGGGGCAAGGGGGGGAGAGGGGGCATAGGAGCTTCTCAACGTACTTGGCAGAAAGGGTGACGGCTAACGGACGAAGACCAATCGTGCGTTGGTTTGCAATCTTCTCCCTCAAGTTCCGTTTCGAGATCGAGAGGCCTAGCGACGCTTATCCAATATATATATATATATGCCTCTGCTTTTTCAACAAACCAAACAGTCGGTCGCAACACATGTAGTTGCTTTGAGCTGGCCAGGCGAATTATAGTGCGGAGGATAACGTTCGCCCGGTTGATAGCCTAGAGGTTGGAAACTCGTACATGGGGAGGGGGGGGGTTGGAGGGGACTTGGTATTACCTGGAGATTTAGCATATACCTTGAACCGTCGACAAATACACACACCTGGTATGCGATACATGTGTATATAATATATACTTCGATGTATGCCTGGTTTGTGTTCTGCACGGACCTAGCCGTCTTTTGTATATGTTGTCGCTCTTGTTTCTTCTGTTTTATCCTTCGGCTGCGACTCTCGAAGAGTCATACGAAACAAAACGACAACACTAAGCGCGTTCGATCGAGAAGCGGTTGCGTTGGGCGTTCTGCGGTGGGGGGGGGGACTGAAAGAGGAATAGTAGCCGTGGCAACTGAGGTGCGCGTGGCAGCGGTAGGGTTTTTGTTTTTCGAGGATCAAGGGCGAGTCTGCTGTGCACGCCTTACCCTGGCTTGCCATGAACTGAGAACCGACAGTGGCAGACGTTTTTGTTTTGCTCGTCATCGTGTTCTTGTCGGCAGTCGCTTGTGTAGCGGATAGGGGCCTCGTGCTACGGTAGCGGTACTGCGCTTTTCAGCCCACCCACCATTGTTGTTTTTTGGCAGTTCCGGAGCTCGTCAACCGCTACAACTGGCAGACTACCCGCAACCATTGTATTTCTGTTCGGATCCGCGGTTTAAAGTGTGCGACAGTATCCGTGGCCTACCTCCTACTGTACCCCCCATGTAAATTCGGATCGGGCTTGTTTCTATTGTTGTCTCAAAATCATTTTGTTTGTTGGAGGTTCTTCAGGTCGGGAGACTCACTTTACATATATTAGGTGCCACACCCGACGTGTGCTACTACGCTAGAGGTATATACCGTTTTTTGGCATGCAACGGTTCTGAATGATCGGGCTCGGCTCCTCAACGCAAAAGTCGTCGGACTTTCCTTCTGGTGTTGCGTACATTTGCCATTGTATAGTTAGGCCATCGGGCTTTTCATCCGGTACCACTTTTGTTTTCCTTCCCAAAACAAACAGTTTTCTTCATGAGCTATATACTAGAGCTCCTCCTCGAGGGACCGCCATCAGGAACAAAACATGAGAACACCTCTGTGGTAACATGCCACACCTTGTCAGTAGCCCGGACATTGTATCACACCAGTCTGCTTCCTGGATTCTTAAGATCATAAGAATGTTCTCTAGATTCCAATCTCGAAGTCAAACGAGACAAACGCACATTTGGGGTTCCGACCACAAGTCCACCCAGAGGGTGCAACCGACGTATCGAGGAGGGAGCGATATTGGTGCCAAGCGAGGCGGAGGGGTGGGGGGGCGGCGGATGTATCGATGTCGTGCATGGCCGTAGTCGTATGACCATAGATCATCGCATCCCTACAATGCCAGGACGGAGCTCGTTGGGTTTTCACCAACCAGGCAGGCACTATGTGTTTGGGAGGGGGGGGCGAGCGAAGCCAGGTTGGACGGGCGGGATTTGCCCTGTCTCCGAATTGGGTCGTACGGTATCAAGCCACGGTACTATCTGACGGAGGGGGGACACGTGCTACGGTAGAGGTAGCATGTTTTGGCTGAATCGTTTTATTTACGATCGGGCTCCTTAACCCAATTTCATCGGACTTTCCTTGTTGTGACGATTCATGTTTCAGATCAATCTTCGGTCAGGATATTTCTCATCTGGCAGCACTATCCTTTCCCTCCAAAACAAATGTTTCGGTGACGTATGACGCTCCTTAAGTGAGAAGCTCAGAAAAAACATGGTGCACCTCTATCGTAGCATGCGTTGGGGGAGTATTGTGGGCTATGTAACTCTGGAAAAGGGTACATACATATGCATCTACCGAAAGTTCTTTGGTGGTCAGGTGAACGTGCGTAGATACGTAGCTGGTCCTCGTTCTGCCGGGAAAAGCCTGTGTGGGGATAGGTGCTGCATCTCGTTTGGGATTTGGTTACCTGTGTTAATAGTGGCACGCCCGAAGGTTATATTTCCGGAGGTTGGCATATGCTCGTTGTTTCAAAGGTAGTGCTTGTCGTGGCCGTGCATGGAAGGGTTTCGACAAGGAAGGAGGGGGGTGCCTGTATGGAATCGCTGGCTGCCATCGACCTGGCGCGTACCATTATAGGTCTTGAATACGTCGGATGTTACCACGAATGCAGCTACTGACTCAAAGAAGAATAGCCATACCAGCGTCACAATTGATGCCCATTTGTTTCAAGAACCGTCTGTCAGTTGCGCAACTCAAAATATTTGACAAAACCGTCCGTGGCAATGCTTGCTGGTGTGTGCATTTGTGTGATTTTGAACGTGAGTGCCTCGCATCAAGCATTTTCGTGGAGGTCACTCTCTCGTGCGGATGAAACACCATGGCATAGATACCAAGAACACGCTTTGTACAATATCTTAGGTTAAGGTTGACGAAAAGCATAACAAATAATTAAGTATATCACCCGGTACCACACCTGAGAGAGCCTCGCGACCGCTCCCATCACGGTGACACGCTCTCGACGCATGCTACGATAGAGGTGCACCATGTTTTTTCTGAGCTTCTCACTTAAGGGGCGTCATACCTCACCGAAAAAACGATTTTGGAAGAAACTAAAAGTGCTGCCGGATGAGAAATATCATGACCGAAGTATAATCTGAAACATATTTCGTCACAAAAATGAAATTCCAACGAATTTGGGTTAAGGAGCCCGATCGTTCAGAAACCGATTCAGCCAAAAAGTGCTACCTCTACCGTAGCACTCGTCTCTCACCGAGTCCGCGCGCAAAAGACCCAGGCCGTATCGGGTTCCCGCCAGCCAATCGGTGGCCTTAAGCCCTAGCGCGGTCGAAAGAGCAATGCCACAGAATGCGTTGCACTTTTCCGGGCCAAAACCGAAGTCCTGACGGAGCTCCTCAACTATGAGAGCTACCCACTATATCTATCGTTGGACCCGATGCCTATTTTTCAGGGTACCCGTCTCATGGTTAGGCAATGGGGCTTGTGCTGCATTTGTTGGAACCAAAAATCGTTTGTCAGAGCTCCCCAAATGCCTACCCTCAGAAGCATTTGGTGCCACCCCCTACGTATGGCTATTCTGCCCCCCTCCGACAATGTATAGCGAGGCGTGCTGCGACAGGGGTGGCACGTTTTTCCCTGTAAATATATTTTATGAATGACGCAGCTTATCTTAGCCTATATTCGCGGGCATGCCATTCTTTTTTCTCAATACGCTTTTTTTGTATGCCTACTACGTAGACTGTATGGGACGGTTCATCGGGCTGCACTTTGATGTTTCTCCAAACATGTTTCTGGGTGGCTTACTACTGACTTACTGTTAGTATAGATATCCTGAAGGGAGGAACCTCTAGAAACCGATTGGTGCACCCTCTACCTTAGCATGCGTATAGCGTGAGCTTCGGTGCTGATCGCTCATATGCGCTGTGAGAAAAAGAAAATCACGGAAGCAAAAAGGAGTTCAATGCCCAAAGTCTAACTCCCTTGAGTACCTATACGTCTGGCTTTCAAGAGCGATATCTACTCAATTTGATGTCCTTGTTCATTTCCTATCATCGCGTATCGTGCAGCACGGGTCGAAGCGAAGGATAGAAGAAGCTGTGCCACCGGGCAAAAAATCAGGTGGCCCACTACATTACGGAAAGTACACAACAAGTAGTTCCTCGCATGGCAGCAGGAAGGCGTGGTTACCCCCCACCCCCCCCTCGCACCCAAAAAACAAGCCTGCACCAGAAACCCTCCATGGGTCCAATAACGCAGTCGTATATGTACAATAGTGCATTGGTATACGGCAAATACACCACAAAACACCATGTACGAGGTACACGGTACACCCGTTTATCCACTTTGTGGTAAGCACGTCAGATGCGAGGACTGTACGTCTCCCGGTCGCTACTCGTGCGTACCAGCCCTTTTCCATTGGCCAAAATCGTGCAGTAAATGTTTCACACCTCAGATTTATCATCATCTGCGTACAGATAGGATCACCTGCGTACATATAGATCACCTAGACTCCCACTTCATGGTGTAGATCTTTCATTGCAAATGTATTCCCGATATTGTACGACACATGATGCAGCTCATCATGTTGGTGGTTGGGACCCCTATAGTGCTCTAATCTCCAGGATCTAGCTCATATTTACTGGGTTGGATCTGTACTATACAGACAGATCATGCACAACCTCTAACGAAGGCAGGTGGGGCACTAAACAATCTAGATGATCTGTAATATATCATAGATAGGTCATGATCTGTCCTGCTGCAGGTGTGGACTGCTTCCGGCTGACAACGCCTCAGGCATACAAAAAAAAAAGGAAAACAAATGGCATGCCAGGTTTCGATCCTGGGTCCTCGAGGTTATGAGCCTCGCACGCTACCTCTGCGCCACATGCCAATACGGATTATGTGTTATCATCGAATAATATAGTGGGCGGGTGCGCGAGTGGTAGTAATATTATGTGACTGCGTGGACATAGAGGTTTATGGAAAACGCTCTGGTACAAATACCTGGGTATAGGTATAATAATCGTATTGTAGTACTTGGAAGGCGGTTATCTTAGGTGGGAACCAGGGTATGGTTCCCGAATGGCTTTAGCCATCTCACCTGCCCTTCTCAGGGCGCGATCCGAGATTGAGTGTAGCGATTTTCAGTTCGTGGTGTTGCCGAACTGTCTAAGGTCCGAAAAATCAGTCATAGTCATTTCTGGGGGTGTAGAGTCGATTCCGCTTGTCAGATTGTGTGCTTGGGGACGGGAAGGTCGGGTTTCAGCCAATCTGTAAGTTATATATGATTTAATGTATAGGAAAAGTAAAACAGGGGATGCATAAACCATATTATTTCGGATTTTTATACGTTATTATTCTCTTTCCATGGTTGAAAAAATATTTTTTGGGCCATTTGAGGGCAGTTTGAGGGCCATTCTGGCCAAGAAACACCCCCAAACACCACCTTCCCGACACCGGGCGCACAATCTGACCAGCGGAATCGCATCCACACACCTAGAAGCGTCTATGACCAACTTTTCAGAGCTTCACCAGTTCCGCAACACTACCAATCCGGCCCGAAACCCATTTTTGCCCACAAAGGCCCAGGAACCAGAAAACAGCTGTGGCACGCCGAATTCGTGTCGTACAGCCACGGAAGTGATGTACTTTGTATCTAATTCGACCCAGCCGAGTCGATTTATGCGATGTAGAATGTTTTAATCGGCGGTGGTCGGGGTGAAATCGGCTCCGCGAAGTACGTTATGGCCAAAAAGTGGCCTTGAAACTTTTTATTCGAAAATCTACATGACGGAATCGGTGTCTACGGCCATTTTAGGACCCAGAACCGTCCTCCTTTTTTTCTACCGACGAAAACTCGGCGTGCTACAGAATATACACTCGATCTCTCGGATCGCGCCTCGTTCGTTCATCACGCGAAAACGGAATAAACCTGCTCTTCTTCTATATCTACACAAACAACACACGTGAGTACCAACGAGTACCCGTTCCATAGGCTGACCTGGCTAGGGATACCCTGTCCTCTTATACCTAGCTTACTACACTTGGCGTTGCATTCGGCAGGACTAGCTAAAACGGAGAAATTATTTTTTACTCGTGCTCGGTTTCTTTTTTGTTAGCCGTTAGCTATTCGTGCTTTCTGAGCGAGAGAGCAGCGTTGCTCCGCTCATCCCGTCACCCGTGATGTCGTCTSAAGAACGGGGAGGATCTGCTCCCCTTCGCGGAGCGCAGACCAGGACCCTGAACCTCAGGGCCCCTTGCTGGGCCACCGTCCACGAAGCGCCGATGAAGGTCAAGCGCCAAGTACATCAGATCAACCTGTGGACTCGAGATTGGACGACGGAGCTCCTGCGACTTCGCCTGGACAACATGCCTCGAAGACGCGAGCTCCTTGCCCACCAGGCATGCAAGTTGAGCCCTTCACGCGTACGGATCCGTCCACAAGACAGGCATCTGAGCTGCGATCTCCGTGCCCACCAGGCAAGCACGTCGAGTCCCTCACGCCCTCAGCCATGGCTCTTCTTGTTCAGCTGAGGACGTTCTTCCTCTCAAGACCCCCAGAGCCTCGCAGCCTCTAGATGACGCTCGGCCTACTCCGAGGAGGGAGCCTTCTCTCAGCCAACCGGCCGGTTTGGACCATCTGCCTCGACCCGTTCTGCGCCAGCCCGCCCCGCCTCTGGCTCTACGATACCTGCCGAGCAGTATTCGAGCAGACTGACGACACTGCTTCCAGTTCTACCTGGCCCGGGGACACGACACGGGGCCGGCTTATACGGGCACCACTGGTACTCGTACGAGCCTCGACAGCAAAAACGCGGTTCAAGATGTTTCCCGCGCCAAGCCTCAAGATGGTACACTGGATTTCAGTATGGCCTGCAGCATTTCTCGCCGTTCCGCTGATGAGATTTTTAGCACAGCCACAGCCGTTCGGGAGCGAGTTCCTTTTAATAGCGATTTCAGTACCGAACACGTACAAGGCCGAGCGGCCGTTGCTGTTTGGACAGCTGGGGAGGCGGGAAACAAAACTCCCCCTCCTTTGACCCCAGCTCGTGCCCCAAGTGCCCGCAGTGCCCGCCGTACGGCACGGGAGGCGTCGAACGCTGCTGTACAAGCTCTTACCGCACGCCTGCCTGTGTCGAACTCTGCTGTACAAGCTCTTGCTACAAAAACAAATTCTGGGCCGAACTCTGCTGTCAACTTTCTGCTTCACTCCCTGATGCTGCCTCTGCTGCACCGGCCTTGCTGCACACACATCAGACGAACTTTGGTTTCGTTTTTTACAATTTTTCTTTTAACTTCGTACGTACGATACGTACGGTGTTACAGGGGCTCCGCTCCGCGGGCAGCTAAGGTACCGGGATGTACGTGTGTACCAGTGACCCGAATATTTTAGTTTTTTATTTGTCTCTCGTTTTTTTGTAGGTTGATACGTACGATATGTACGATAGTATATAAAAGGGCTCCGCCCCACGGGCGGTTGAGGTACCGGTATTTACGTGTGTACCTGTGACCACACACTATTACACTATTATTAATAGTACTCGTCTTTGCTTTTTGCTTTTTTCGATGATTGTCCTATTGTCCCCATGCCTTTTTCTTTTGTTACTCGTAGCTTTTTTCGCAATTTACCCCCGGGTATTATGCTACCGATCAGAGCGTGACACTGCCAGCAAGCACACAGCACAGGGCAATCAACCCTGCATATCTCTTTGGCATTATCAAGTCGCTAGTTGCACCAAAGCATGGATGGGCGTTTTCTTTATGCTGCCCCCTTGACATTTTGGTGCATTCTTACTTCCACGAGCGTAGCGGGCGGCGTCAGCCGCCCGCGGAGCGAAGCCCTTGTACCATGATATCCCGTCTTGGCTATCACCCTTTCTTGTGTTACAGGTTCCGCTGTTTTCAGCACACGTGCAAACCCGACACGAACTGCGTATGGCTTCGAACACACACGGCCTACCACAAGTAGGAGACACTCTTGCCCCTTGACTACCTTACTAGCATTGGGTGGCTGGTGAGGGCCGCGAATAGTGATACACAGCCCGGTGTCCAGCACGATTCTTCCTGGAGTTACTCTATGAAAATGTACGAGTATACGAGTACAGCAGCAGTACCCTGAGCCCTGAGTAGTCATGCATGCTGTCACATAATATAATTATAGTGCTTGCACGGGTCTCACTCTCACCTTCGATTCAAATAAGATCTACCACAGCCAGGAGGCGAAGTGAAGCAATCACAGCCCAGGTGCACTTGAAGCACAGCAGAAAAACGTATGGTGGTCGAGCGCGAGTGCGGGGCACGATGTGACAGCAGTGATGTCGTGAGATGCTTTTGGTTTCCGGCTGGTTTCGGGTTCCATTATTGTTTTAGGCGTGTTTCCATCGGGTCCCAGGGATCTTCTTCTCATGTGAGAGACACGGACTATCGTGCAGCATGTTCACCTGCCTGCTGATACGAATCTTCCTACGCAAGGTTGCCATTTGCGCACTCTGGTTGGGTAAGGGCTACCAATTACCAGGTATATTGTAAGCGGTACAGCAGTCACCTTCTTTCCACGCCACAGCGCCACAGGATCCCGAGCGGGGCGAATCACCCTGAGACTTTCCAAGCTCAGTATCCAAGCCGGCCGAAGCAACCTACAGTAGTACCAGGTAGGTTATTACCAAGCGCAGCATCCCAGCACTGATCACTGGCTTAGGGTTCGCATTAGGAACAGGTTACGCCAGGGTGCTCGAAAGGCCAAGGTGGATCCCCTCCCTGACCATTGTAGCAGCAGCTAGTTGGTGCACGCTTGCCGTTATGGCGCCCAGCCACACGGCCAGTTCGTGCCGTCGGTTGGCGGTCAACTATTAATAGTAGTGTCTGTATTCATACAAGGGGCGCTTGGCTCCGTGGGTGGCTCGCTTACAAGGAAGACAACAACATGCGAGTGAAGCGGACAGAGAGGTCCACAAGGGTGGCCAACTGGCGACTTGCAAATGCCTAAAGGATGTATTATACGAGTACCAACCGTCTCATTTGAACGAACAAAGCAAAAAACATAATGTTGTCGTCGGCAATTAGGCTGCTGAGGATGGCCGAGAGAATAGTAACCACAACCACCACATCGCTACCACCAGCGACAAGATTCTGCTGCTGTTGCTGCTGCTGCTTGTGCTCAGCTGAATATACGGAGCGAGACAGCTGAAATAGGGTCGGACTATTTTTGCATATACAAGAGGCTCCGCCGGCGGCCTGAACGGCAACCGGTCGCCGGCTTGCGTGATACCCAAACTATTAAGGAGCAGTCAGTGCTGTGAATAAGGATGTATGTCAAACGCATTGCTAAGGGTTGAGAGCACTCTACACGCTACCCACGCAAAATGCGAGTGACTTATACATATTTTAGTACCTACACACTCGTGGTACACGATCTTGGATCTTCGGTAACATACCCACCGCACGTATATGTGACTGCTGCACAGCTGCTGCTGTGCTGCTGTTGTAGTTCTTCTTGTACGACTGCCGCGCAATGCACAGCTGGGCAGATTTAGGGGTGTCTCATAAACGAATTGCACCGGCCCCGTAGCAGCATGACAGGTTCCATAATACATACTACACAGGCGGGCGAGCGCGAGAGGGTATACGACTATGCTTCCGGGGAATGGGAAAAGTAATGTATGGGCTGTGTTGCAGTTCATGCACTCCCCCGGTTTATGGGTACCATTTGCCATACATGCACATGCACCTCCNGGCGGAGGTGGGGGCGACGGCGGCGGCGGCGGCGGGGATGGATGATATGAGCAACATTGGGGTGTACCTATACCGCTGAAATAGTAGCAAACCGCGATCCGATTAAGGCACTGCCGGCTGGGTCTGTCGTTCGTGGGCAACGAGCCTATAATTCACGTCGAACTTATGTGGCGGGATCGTTTTTCTGTCTGAGCGAGCAGGTCGGTTGTCGTCCGCGCTGGTGACCCCACCGGCGTCCTGCTGGTGGACTTCGAACCGTTTCAGCAAACAATAGGTGTGGCTTGTTATGTTTACGGCTCACGCGTAGCGACATTGCGACCGAACGAATGATGGCTTCGACCTTGTCCGAATCGTCCAACAGTAATGTCAGCACACATACTCGTAGACTGCGTGATTTGGTATATTGCTGTCCAGAGCGTTACGCGTAGCCGTTTCACTTCGTTCTCAGGCTAGTTTGAGCATCTGCCGAAACACTGCCGTTGCTGTATAGGTCGTCGCCAATAATGTTCGTGAAGTTTCCCCCCATATCAAAGTCATGAAAAAGGGTACAAACAGCAGTAACCTATGTTCCTACTGCAGAAACATAATACAGACAAGTCTAAATGTAAGCAAGCATCCCTGTTTCCCGAACCTGCGGGTGCACGTCTTAACGGCTCCACTAAGTTCACGTATCATAAGGTTGGCCTTAAATGGTTAGCGACTTAATATTCCGGGGGGGCATAGTTATCAGAAACGTAGGGGGGATGGTACATGGTTTTTAGGTCCATCGACGCGTGCTACGTACGATGATGAAGGTAGCACGGTCCGGCTGTTTTGTTTTGTTTTTATTTTCTGAATGACACGGGCTCCTTAACTAAAACTCGTCGGAGTTTTTTTTTTGCGTTGCCGAATGTTTCCTTTTATACGTAGGCCGTGGGATGGTTCATCGGGAAAATAGCATTTTTATTTTTCTCCAAAAGTCCATTTTTTACTTACTATTAGTATAGAGCTCATCAAATGAGGAACCTCAGAAAAATCTGTAACATGGTGCCCAAATCTAACATATCATGCGTCCATCTTGGCTTATGTTTAGTACTCCCCCTCCCGTAAGTAATACTATTTCTTGTTCATGTATATAGACGAGCACAACTCGCTGCCGTTGGTGCGGTCGATATGTACAGTAAACAGTACGCACAGAGTGCGCCAAACTACATGCTCGTTTTGGTCGGGCTTTGGTCTGATTGGTGGAGCCCTGGAAGGGATTCGATCTGAATGTTTCGCGGGGGCAAGGGGGGGAGAGGGGGCATAGGAGCTTCTCAACGTACTTGGCAGAAAGGGTGACGGCTAACGGACGAAGACCAATCGTGCGTTGGTTTGCAATCTTCTCCCTCAAGTTCCGTTTCGAGATCGAGAGGCCTAGCGACGCTTATCCAATATATATATATATATGCCTCTGCTTTTTCAACAAACCAAACAGTCGGTCGCAACACATGTAGTTGCTTTGAGCTGGCCAGGCGAATTATAGTGCGGAGGATAACGTTCGCCCGGTTGATAGCCTAGAGGTTGGAAACTCGTACATGGGGAGGGGGGGGGTTGGAGGGGACTTGGTATTACCTGGAGATTTAGCATATACCTTGAACCGTCGACAAATACACACACCTGGTATGCGATACATGTGTATATAATATATACTTCGATGTATGCCTGGTTTGTGTTCTGCACGGACCTAGCCGTCTTTTGTATATGTTGTCGCTCTTGTTTCTTCTGTTTTATCCTTCGGCTGCGACTCTCGAAGAGTCATACGAAACAAAACGACAACACTAAGCGCGTTCGATCGAGAAGCGGTTGCGTTGGGCGTTCTGCGGTGGGGGGGGGGACTGAAAGAGGAATAGTAGCCGTGGCAACTGAGGTGCGCGTGGCAGCGGTAGGGTTTTTGTTTTTCGAGGATCAAGGGCGAGTCTGCTGTGCACGCCTTACCCTGGCTTGCCATGAACTGAGAACCGACAGTGGCAGACGTTTTTGTTTTGCTCGTCATCGTGTTCTTGTCGGCAGTCGCTTGTGTAGCGGATAGGGGCCTCGTGCTACGGTAGCGGTACTGCGCTTTTCAGCCCACCCACCATTGTTGTTTTTTGGCAGTTCCGGAGCTCGTCAACCGCTACAACTGGCAGACTACCCGCAACCATTGTATTTCTGTTCGGATCCGCGGTTTAAAGTGTGCGACAGTATCCGTGGCCTACCTCCTACTGTACCCCCCATGTAAATTCGGATCGGGCTTGTTTCTATTGTTGTCTCAAAATCATTTTGTTTGTTGGAGGTTCTTCAGGTCGGGAGACTCACTTTACATATATTAGGTGCCACACCCGACGTGTGCTACTACGCTAGAGGTATATACCGTTTTTTGGCATGCAACGGTTCTGAATGATCGGGCTCGGCTCCTCAACGCAAAAGTCGTCGGACTTTCCTTCTGGTGTTGCGTACATTTGCCATTGTATAGTTAGGCCATCGGGCTTTTCATCCGGTACCACTTTTGTTTTCCTTCCCAAAACAAACAGTTTTCTTCATGAGCTATATACTAGAGCTCCTCCTCGAGGGACCGCCATCAGGAACAAAACATGAGAACACCTCTGTGGTAACATGCCACACCTTGTCAGTAGCCCGGACATTGTATCACACCAGTCTGCTTCCTGGATTCTTAAGATCATAAGAATGTTCTCTAGATTCCAATCTCGAAGTCAAACGAGACAAACGCACATTTGGGGTTCCGACCACAAGTCCACCCAGAGGGTGCAACCGACGTATCGAGGAGGGAGCGATATTGGTGCCAAGCGAGGCGGAGGGGTGGGGGGGCGGCGGATGTATCGATGTCGTGCATGGCCGTAGTCGTATGACCATAGATCATCGCATCCCTACAATGCCAGGACGGAGCTCGTTGGGTTTTCACCAACCAGGCAGGCACTATGTGTTTGGGAGGGGGGGGCGAGCGAAGCCAGGTTGGACGGGCGGGATTTGCCCTGTCTCCGAATTGGGTCGTACGGTATCAAGCCACGGTACTATCTGACGGAGGGGGGACACGTGCTACGGTAGAGGTAGCATGTTTTGGCTGAATCGTTTTATTTACGATCGGGCTCCTTAACCCAATTTCATCGGACTTTCCTTGTTGTGACGATTCATGTTTCAGATCAATCTTCGGTCAGGATATTTCTCATCTGGCAGCACTATCCTTTCCCTCCAAAACAAATGTTTCGGTGACGTATGACGCTCCTTAAGTGAGAAGCTCAGAAAAAACATGGTGCACCTCTATCGTAGCATGCGTTGGGGGAGTATTGTGGGCTATGTAACTCTGGAAAAGGGTACATACATATGCATCTACCGAAAGTTCTTTGGTGGTCAGGTGAACGTGCGTAGATACGTAGCTGGTCCTCGTTCTGCCGGGAAAAGCCTGTGTGGGGATAGGTGCTGCATCTCGTTTGGGATTTGGTTACCTGTGTTAATAGTGGCACGCCCGAAGGTTATATTTCCGGAGGTTGGCATATGCTCGTTGTTTCAAAGGTAGTGCTTGTCGTGGCCGTGCATGGAAGGGTTTCGACAAGGAAGGAGGGGGGTGCCTGTATGGAATCGCTGGCTGCCATCGACCTGGCGCGTACCATTATAGGTCTTGAATACGTCGGATGTTACCACGAATGCAGCTACTGACTCAAAGAAGAATAGCCATACCAGCGTCACAATTGATGCCCATTTGTTTCAAGAACCGTCTGTCAGTTGCGCAACTCAAAATATTTGACAAAACCGTCCGTGGCAATGCTTGCTGGTGTGTGCATTTGTGTGATTTTGAACGTGAGTGCCTCGCATCAAGCATTTTCGTGGAGGTCACTCTCTCGTGCGGATGAAACACCATGGCATAGATACCAAGAACACGCTTTGTACAATATCTTAGGTTAAGGTTGACGAAAAGCATAACAAATAATTAAGTATATCACCCGGTACCACACCTGAGAGAGCCTCGCGACCGCTCCCATCACGGTGACACGCTCTCGACGCATGCTACGATAGAGGTGCACCATGTTTTTTCTGAGCTTCTCACTTAAGGGGCGTCATACCTCACCGAAAAAACGATTTTGGAAGAAACTAAAAGTGCTGCCGGATGAGAAATATCATGACCGAAGTATAATCTGAAACATATTTCGTCACAAAAATGAAATTCCAACGAATTTGGGTTAAGGAGCCCGATCGTTCAGAAACCGATTCAGCCAAAAAGTGCTACCTCTACCGTAGCACTCGTCTCTCACCGAGTCCGCGCGCAAAAGACCCAGGCCGTATCGGGTTCCCGCCAGCCAATCGGTGGCCTTAAGCCCTAGCGCGGTCGAAAGAGCAATGCCACAGAATGCGTTGCACTTTTCCGGGCCAAAACCGAAGTCCTGACGGAGCTCCTCAACTATGAGAGCTACCCACTATATCTATCGTTGGACCCGATGCCTATTTTTCAGGGTACCCGTCTCATGGTTAGGCAATGGGGCTTGTGCTGCATTTGTTGGAACCAAAAATCGTTTGTCAGAGCTCCCCAAATGCCTACCCTCAGAAGCATTTGGTGCCACCCCCTACGTATGGCTATTCTGCCCCCCTCCGACAATGTATAGCGAGGCGTGCTGCGACAGGGGTGGCACGTTTTTCCCTGTAAATATATTTTATGAATGACGCAGCTTATCTTAGCCTATATTCGCGGGCATGCCATTCTTTTTTCTCAATACGCTTTTTTTGTATGCCTACTACGTAGACTGTATGGGACGGTTCATCGGGCTGCACTTTGATGTTTCTCCAAACATGTTTCTGGGTGGCTTACTACTGACTTACTGTTAGTATAGATATCCTGAAGGGAGGAACCTCTAGAAACCGATTGGTGCACCCTCTACCTTAGCATGCGTATAGCGTGAGCTTCGGTGCTGATCGCTCATATGCGCTGTGAGAAAAAGAAAATCACGGAAGCAAAAAGGAGTTCAATGCCCAAAGTCTAACTCCCTTGAGTACCTATACGTCTGGCTTTCAAGAGCGATATCTACTCAATTTGATGTCCTTGTTCATTTCCTATCATCGCGTATCGTGCAGCACGGGTCGAAGCGAAGGATAGAAGAAGCTGTGCCACCGGGCAAAAAATCAGGTGGCCCACTACATTACGGAAAGTACACAACAAGTAGTTCCTCGCATGGCAGCAGGAAGGCGTGGTTACCCCCCACCCCCCCCTCGCACCCAAAAAACAAGCCTGCACCAGAAACCCTCCATGGGTCCAATAACGCAGTCGTATATGTACAATAGTGCATTGGTATACGGCAAATACACCACAAAACACCATGTACGAGGTACACGGTACACCCGTTTATCCACTTTGTGGTAAGCACGTCAGATGCGAGGACTGTACGTCTCCCGGTCGCTACTCGTGCGTACCAGCCCTTTTCCATTGGCCAAAATCGTGCAGTAAATGTTTCACACCTCAGATTTATCATCATCTGCGTACAGATAGGATCACCTGCGTACATATAGATCACCTAGACTCCCACTTCATGGTGTAGATCTTTCATTGCAAATGTATTCCCGATATTGTACGACACATGATGCAGCTCATCATGTTGGTGGTTGGGACCCCTATAGTGCTCTAATCTCCAGGATCTAGCTCATATTTACTGGGTTGGATCTGTACTATACAGACAGATCATGCACAACCTCTAACGAAGGCAGGTGGGGCACTAAACAATCTAGATGATCTGTAATATATCATAGATAGGTCATGATCTGTCCTGCTGCAGGTGTGGACTGCTTCCGGCTGACAACGCCTCAGGCATACAAAAAAAAAAGGAAAACAAATGGCATGCCAGGTTTCGATCCTGGGTCCTCGAGGTTATGAGCCTCGCACGCTACCTCTGCGCCACATGCCAATACGGATTATGTGTTATCATCGAATAATATAGTGGCGGGTGGCGAGTGGTATAATGTTATGGTACTGCTGGCATGAGGTGGAAACGCCTGGTAAATACCTGGTATCAGGTATAATAATCGTATTGGTAGTACTTGGAAGGCGGTATCTTAGGTGGGAACCAGGGATGGTTCCCGATGGCTTTTAGCCATCTCACCTGCCTTCTCAGTCGTTCATCACGCGAAAACGGAATAAACCTGCTCTTCTTCTATCTCTACGCAAACAACACACGTGAGTACCAACGAGTACCCGTTCCATAGGCTGACCTGGCTAGGGATACCCTGTCCTCTTATACCTAGCATCCCTACACTTGGCGTTGCATATCGGCAGGACTAGTCTAAAACGGAGAAATTTTTTTTTTACTCGTGCTCGGTTTCCTTTTTGTCAGCCGTTGGCTATTCGTGCTTTCTGAGCGAGAGAGCAGCGTTGCTCCGCTCTCCCGTCACCCGTGATGTCGTCTCAAGAACGGGGAGGATCTGCTCCCCTTCGCGGCAGCGCAGACCAGGACCCTGAACCTCAGCGTCCCTTGCTGGGCCGCCGTCTACGAAGCGCCGATGAAGGTCAAGCGCCAAGTACATCAGATCAACCTGTGGACTCGAGATTGGACGACGGCGCTCCTGCGACTTCGCCTGGACAACATGCCTCGAAGACGCGAGCTCCTTGCCCACCAGGCATGCAAGTTGAGCCCTTCACGCGTACGGATCCGTCCACAAGACAGGCCTCTGAGCTGCGATCTCCGTGCCCACCAGGCAAGCACGTCGAGCCCCTCACGCCCTCAGCCATGGCTCCTTCTTGTTCAGCTGAGGTTGTTCTTCCTTCTTGTACAGCGGAGGACGTTCTGCCTGTCAAGACCTCCAGCGCCTCGCAGCCTCTCGGTGACGCTCGGCCTGCTTCGAGGAGCGAGCCTTCTCTCCGACAACCGGCCGGTTTGGACCATCTGCCTCGACACGATCTGCGACAGCCCGCCCCCGCCTCTGGCTCTACGATACCTGCTGAGCAGTATTCGAGCAGACTGCGACACCTGCTTCCAGTTCTACCTGGCCCGGGGATCGACACGGGGCCGGCTGATACGGGCACCACTGGTACTCGTACGAGCCTCGACAGCAAAAACGCGGTTCAAGAAATTTTTCCCGCGCCAAGCCTCAAAGACGGTACACTGGATTTCAGTATGGACGCAGCATCTCTCGCCGTTCCCGCTGATGAGATTTTTAGCACAGCCACAGCCGTTCGGGAGCGAGTTCCTTTTAATAGCGATTTCAGTACCGAACACGTACAAGGCCGAGCGGCCGTTGCTGTTTGGACAGCTGGGGAGGCGGGAAACAAAGCTCCCCCTCCTTTGACCCCAGCTCGTACCCCAAGTGCCCGCAGTGCCCGCCGTACGGCACGGGAGAAGTCGAACGCTGCTGTACAAGCTCTTACCGCACGCCTGCCTGTGTCGAACTCTGCTGTACAAGCTCTTGCTGCAAAAACAAATACTGGTCCGAACTCTGCTGTACAACTTTCTGCTTCACTCCCTGCTGCTGCCTCTGCTGCACCGGCCTCTGCTGCACACACATCAGACGAACGTTATGCTGCAATTTTCTTTACTGCGCCCAACGCTGCTGTACAACTTTCTGCTTCACTCCCTGCTGCTGCCTCTGCTGCACCGACCCCTGCTGCACACACATCCGACAAACGTTATGCTGCAAATTGTTTTACTGCGCCGAACTCTGCTGCGATTTCGCCTAGAAGACCAGCATCTAAGCCGCGAGCTCCTTGCCCACCAGGCATGCAAGTTGAGCCCTACACGTCCACAAGACAGGCATCTGAGCTGCGATCTCCGTGCCCACCAGGAAAGCACGTCGAGTCCCTCACGCCCTCAGCCATGGCCCCTTCTTGTTCAGCTGAGGTTGTTCTACCTCTCAAGACCTCGGATGCCTGGAAGCCTCTCGATGACGCTCGGCTCGCCAAGACGAAGAACGAGCCAACGGCCGACTTGGACCCTTGTAGGGCCCCGCCTCTCGACGCGCTGCACCAGGCCACCCAGCTGCCCAGCCCCCTTCCGCCTCTGACTCACGATACCTGCCAGCAGATTCGAGCAGACTGCGCCTCCAACTTCCAGTTCTACCTGGCTCTGAGCAAGACACGGGGCTGGCTGATGCCCAGCCGAGTACCGCTGGTACTCGTACGAGGCCAGAGAGCGATACTGCTGTACGCAAAAAAATTGTTCCTGGTATTTTCCCTCCTCGCTCAACTGCTGAAGTTCGGCCTCTCAAGACCTGGAAGACCGAGCCTCCTTTCCGCCCAACGGCCGACTTGGACCCTTGTAGGGCCCGCCTCTCGACGCGCTGCACCAGGCCGCCCCAGCTGCCCAGCCCGCCTCCGCCTCTGACTCTACGATACCTGCCGAGCAGTATTCGAGCAGACTGCGCCACCTACCTCCAGTTCTACCTGGTTCTGGGCAAGACACGGGGCTGGCTGCTGCCCAGCCGAGTACCGCTGGTACTCGTACGAGGCCAGAGCGCAAAAATGCTGTTCGCGATTTTTTTCCCGCGCCTCGCTTAGAAGATTACACACTGGAATTCAGTACGAGCATACTCCCTGTTTTCTTCACTGCTGTTAATGTGGACGATGCTTCTCATAGGGATTTCAGTACAGCCGCTGATATTCTTACTGCTGTTAGAGTCGACTCTTTCAGTACAGGCTCTGCTGCCGGAGCAGATGTGCTTACTCCTGCTGTACCAGCTTCAGCTGTTGTGAACAGTGATGTACAAGCTCCTGCTGTACCAGCTTCAGCTGTTGTGAACAGTGATGTACAAGCTCCTGCTGTGATGACTACTGCTGATACTTCCTTCCATGCTGTTTATGACTCAGAAGCCACCTTGCCGCCCCGTACTGCCAGTACCGCGCCTGACATTTTTCTTCGCCCTCCATTGCGTACTCCGGCCGCCCAAACTGCCCCCATGAAGCACGCCCTCCGGCAGGTCTTTCCCGGCGCGGTGCAGCAGCTACATCAGCATGCACTCCAGTCGACCTCGCCCGGTGTGGCCCAACAGCTGCAGAAGCCACAGCAGCTGCAGACCCTCTGGCTGGCCTTGCTAGGAGCGCCCCACCAGCTGCAGCAACAGCGACAGCGGAAGCGGGCCCCTCAGCCGGCCGAGGTGCAGCAGCCACCGTCACCACCCCCGCTCGCGTCCCGAGCTGTTCATCGGACTACGCGACCCCGCGCTCGGCACCGCTGAGTGCCGGCTCGCAGGAGCCGCTTCCGCCTGCGCCGTGGCCCACACCGCGGACGCCGCTTGCTCTGTGCTGTACCGTTGGCTGCGCATGGGACACTCGCCGTAGGACAGGACACTCGGCGCGCAGTTCGCGAAGATGGCTGCATCGGCGTGCCATCACGAGGCCCAACGACGGGGAAAATCTTGCAACTCTACGCGCGGTATGGAGTGGAGGACAGTTCTTTCAGCGGCAGAGGCTTCCGCTCGGCATTGACCACGCCGACTTCACGATTTTCTGGACCACTGGCAGGCAAGAAATTTTCCTTTTTGGTGGACGTTGCCTCCTTCGCTGGTCGTCTTGAGCACTTTTATTTTTAATCGTGCCCTCGCACCTGTTCAAGTACCGCGCGCAACCGTTGTTTTCAACCGTTGCAGCCGCGAGCGCTGTGGCCGTTTCTGCGGAAACCGCCCGCCTCGCCGCAGTATAGCGCGCGTTCGTAAAACTGGATTTGCGTACGTAGAATCGAGCTCTGCTCTTCAGGTATGCTCTCCCCTACTTTGGTGGTAGGCTGAGACCATCCACTTTTATTTTTAATCGTGCCATCTACCTGTTCAAGTACCGCGCGCAACCGTTGTTTTCAACCGTTGTAGCCGCGAGCGCTGTGGCCGTTTCTGCGGAAACCGCCCTCCTCGCCGCAGTATAGCGCGCGTTCGTAAACTGGATTTGCGTACGTAGAATCGAGCTCTGCTCTTCAGGTATGCTCTCCCCTACTTTGGTGGTAGGCTGAGACCATCCCTCTGCAAAATCTTCATAGGTGCTATATATTACACACCACTATTTCTTCTTCGCTGTTTTCAATCGAACCGGCCGGTGATGCGCGGCAGCGCCCTCGTTCGAGTTTCAAGCGACGTTTTTTTTTCCCCGGTATCTGTGACGAGCGTGGCTCCTTGGGTTCTATCTCCCCTACGTAGGCCGTAGGCTGAGATCATCCCCTTCGCAAAGCCTTCGTACGTGCAAGCACCACCACTGACCTCCCCCGCGTTTGGACGCCTCTTTTTTCGGCACTGGTTCACAGATCTCGCGAGCCTTGGTTGGAGAAACCTCTGGATCGGAGACTCTTGCAGCGCCTGTGGAGCGGTCCTTTTTAACTGTGGCGACGCAGCAACAGCTTTTGGGAAGTTGCTGTCTTTCAGCGAGCGAGTCTTGCGGCACCTTCGTTTTCCCCGCATCCCCTTCGGGTTTTTGTGGGATGGTGTCGGGATAACGGGTATTGCGCGCCAAGTGGCTTTGCTCGCCGTGTGCACCCCCATTTTTCCAACTGCCTTCGGGAATTTTGCGTGAGATTATACTGCTGCAGGGGGGAGGGACTTTGAGCTTTCGGCGCCAGGTGTCGCACACGTACTTTTAATACGCATCGGTGGGTGTACCCCTTTTTCCTCCTGCCTTCGGGCATGTCGAGTGATATTTTAGGTGGTAATACGGAGTGGGCATCTCTTACCCGCGCTAGTACTACAGGCAGTACGCGCCGGTGTGGACGGGGTCTGGGCTAAGACCCACGTTTTATCTGGAACTTTGGCTTGAGATCAGAACCGTTTGTAACGGTTGGCACCATGTGTCTCGCTTTCGGTGTGCTTTGGGAATAATAAAATACCGGCCTTCAATGGCGGTTTTATTATTTATTTCGCCTTTCCTGTTTTTCGACGGGTACGCGGTCAACCGCCCCGCGGCCTCGGCCCGCCTCTAAGGGGCGTGGCCAGGCCCGTACGCCTTCCCTGTCGCCTGGATGGCAGACGGGATCGTGTAATTATCATGTCATGAATACCATCCATTTCATTGACCCTTGGCTTGATTTGTCATCCATATGCTGGCCCCTAACTGCCCACCACCATGCTGAGGTTTTCGCTGTCTGGGCCCCCATGGAGACCGACGACACTCCTCTATGGAGCAGCCTACTTTCACCGACCGCCCGTGCTACCGCGCTCCGAGAAAACCGGACCCCGGCCTAAACTGCCGCGAAGACTTGCACCCATTAAAACAGTGTAGACACCTGTCCATTTTCGCGAGCGACCGTAATCAGTGACGACGGTGCGGCGTACCGACGTTGTTAGGCACGCATGATCCGATGCCGCCGCGATGACAACCCCTCGCGCTCGATCAACCAGAATAACCAGAGACAAGTATCCATCGCTCGCGTTGGCCAAGGTCCGCAGAACAGACATATCGACGACTACAACAAACACGAAACAAGGTAACCCGTTGTCGGGTCTACAAGGTACCGTTTCTGGGTCTGGCCACGATGGTGATGTCCCGCTCTCGCCCGCCTCTTCGCCGCTGTCTCCGCCTTCGGTGTTCGCGGCGACGCCAGCGCTGCCAAAATAAGTATATACTTCGTATATAACTTTGTTTTTCAACACACAAGCATTGAGTTCACAAGATGCTCGTGTTCCAGGCTCGTCCAGCGCTCAGCGCCGACCTGCCTCGAATGCTGCCTCGCCTGCTGGCCTTACGCCCAGCACGTCGTCCCGTATATCCGGTCGACGTAGCCACAGCACACTTTGGCCAGCACGTCGTCCGTATATCGGTCGACGCAGCGACACAGCCACACTTGCTTCTGCGGCGAGCCCATGGGCTCCCCCTCCGCCTGTTACAAAGTTTCATGGCCTATATCCCGCGACGGGAGCCTGCGCTCGAGCGCCGCCCCCCTCAGCCCGGGTGCTGACGACCGCTGAGGAGTCTCTGCGCACTGCGCACGCTCTGCCAGCGACGAGCCTGCGCCTCGAGCGCCGCTCCCCTCAGCCAGGACACGGGAGCCCGCGCATTAGCGCCGCTTCGCCAGCGATGGGAGCCCGCGCTTCGAGCGCCGCTCCCCTCAGCTACGGCATTTTTCAGGCGACGGGAGCCTGCGCTTCGAGCGCCGCTCCTCTCAGCCCTTGGCACGAGAGCCTGAGTTTAAGACTCCGCTCTCCCCAGCCACGCGCCGCGCAGCACCAAGAGTTGCGCCTGCGCGTCGCTCTTTTCAGCGAGGGTGCCCCCCTCCTTCACTCCCGGCCATGTGGTGGCGGTCGGTTTGAGGTGCGGGAAGGCCGGCACCGAAACCCCGAGATCTCGGTTGAAGCTCGACTCGGCGTTTCCTCGTAATAACGGGGGCCGCTCCACCCTTTTTCCTTTCGAGGAGGAATCGACAAGATTAGCTACCTTGTCCCCCTTCCCCGGCAGGTCTACAGGGAGGAAGCCCTCTCCGGTGGACACTTTGTTGCCAACCACCCGAGCCCCGTTTTTTCAAAGTCTTTTCTGGGTCTGCAGGCCCCCATTCGACTTCGCGCACGCTACCCCGCGTGCGAAACGCTCCTTCGGTTGCAGTGGAGCAGGAAAAACTTGACACTGCCCGACGAGCCCGTGGTGAGTCCACGGCCTCCGGTCAGGCCAACCGGATGGAATACCCGTTGAATTCGGAAGAATCGCAACTCTCGTCAAGCAGAACGGGCTCAGAGCCCCCTGCCCCCCTTGGTTCCAGAGAGAGACCATCGGGCGCAGTAAGAGAACCTTCTGGCCATTTTTCGCCTTCGAGCGATGGTGTCACCGAGCCAGTATACGTGGGATCGGACTCGTCTCGTGCACCAGGGGCCCAGTGTTCTCAGAGAAGTACACTGCCGCCCCCCCATACCGCTACAGCGGCCACCGGCGGTTTGGCACCGTCGGTCTTTGACCCTACCCTCGAGTACTCAACGGAGGCGCCCCCGCCCCCCGTCCACCCCCCCCCCCCCCCCCCACCCCCCCCCCCTTTGTGCCATCTTTCCCCTCTAATTAGCAGTAACGGCCCACTCGTCATTTCCCGTCAAGTTAGACACATGATATATTTACCTCGCGAGAGTTATGATGCGAGGCCCCGATCTTTTAACCACAAGACGAATGCGCGTCGGATTATGTCCTCGCCGGACCCGCGCGAGCACAAACGCATCGGTCGAGCCGTGCGTAACTTCGACGGCGCCACCTGGGACCAGTGTTATAAGGCTTAGTTCGGGTAAGCGATCGGTTAACCTTTTACCAGTAGCCCAACGGACTAATGCCTTAACAAATGGCGACGACGGCAGGACATGAGTTGCTGGCCGTGAGTTCGAATCTCACCTCCACCATGAAAACACTTTTTAAAGAAAAGTGAATTTCCTCATGTCAAGAACCTGAACAATACTCTCTCTGGGTCCCCATAACATTGGAACCGCGAGGCCAATTGGCTTTGACACGACGACCCGTATATCCGGTCTGTCCTGAATATCCCGCCGGTCCAGGGGGGGAGAGTGTTATAAGGCTTAGTTCGGGTAGGCGATCGGTTAACCTTTTACCAGTAGCCCAACGGACTAAGACCTTAACAATAATCAATGATTTCCGCAAACGAGGTATGATATATACGTACGCAACACAAATACGAGGGTATGGGTGGCTAAAATTAATGAATTATGGAAATTATTCCGCGTGCTTCAGTAGGGGTAGCATTTATCTTCACAAATAATTTCTGACTTCCGCGGCTCCTTAATCCCTTAAGAACTGGTCCGACGTATTTGGGGACAAGTTACTGGGAATTATTGTGGGATAAGTTTTTCAGTCCTCCCAGGGAACTCTGCCCAATAAGGCATATGCCTTATAAAGCACATGCCTTACGCGTACGTATAAGGCATGCCTTATCGTTGGAACACCATTTATTTATGTTTGGCGCGGTGCGCGTTGTACACGGTAGGTCCATCGCATTGCATTTTCAATTTCTTTTTTAACCAAAATGAGTGTTTCGGTGGACTGGTGCTACGATGGGGGGGGGGGGTACCCACATTTTCACTACCGAGTTTTGGGCACTCGGACGAGTGGTCCCGAATGTAACTAAAATGTGGACCTAAACATAATTTGTTCGCGTTACGTAACAAAGCCTCCATTGGCGGTACTTGATGAACAACAACAAAAAAAACAAAAAAATCGTTATGAGTACAACGCAGTAAAGCAGTCAGGGTGCTTGATGAACAACAACAACAAAAAACAACAAAAACGTTATGAGTACAACGCAGTAAAGCAGTCACTCTGCCGAGTGGCTCTTCACAGGGCGAAAACAAGCACCCTATACATGACCCCCCGTACCCTAGCACCAGTCGGTGAGGCATACTGCAGTGTAGAGCTGCTTAACCCCTTAAGAACTGGTCCCACGAATTTGGGAACAAACTACTTGGAATTGGAGTTATAAGGATTACCCTGGGCTGGGTAGTCGATCGATCTTTCACCCCAATAGCTCAGCAAGCAATACGCTCACATTTGACGTCGTCGGCAGGACACGGGTTCGAAGCTTACTTCGAACGTTTTCTTTTATAGAAACGCTTGCGCGTGCGTCCCTAAAAAAACACGTCTCCCCTGGTTCCCTAGGCATTGAAACGAAGCGGGTTGGTCAACGTATGGCCGTATACGGCACCGACGCTTCAAATATCCTGCCTTTCGGAGCGGGGGAGGGTGTCATAAAGGGTTTTTCCAGTTCTGAATGGGTTATTCCAAGAGCCCCAGAAACAATATTTTTGTTTCTTCAGTAGTTTTCTTCTTTTGGAGTGGAGTGCTTCTGAGTGATCGATGTTGAAGCTCATCCATACTACGCACACATTTTGAATGGCGAGGATACTAATATTGATAATATTAAGTGTAGGCAAAGGTGTCTCTGAGGGGGACTGTATTACTGGTAGAAGGTTATGTCGAGTAAAAAGCAAGCATGGTGCCTTCCACCTCGGAGGCACACGCTACTTTTATAAGGGAATTTCTGTGAGTACGGGCTCAGGTTCTGCTTGAGCCTGTGGCACTTTCCTTTCTTGTCTGTGTAGCGTCGAGGAGACGCCAGGTTGTTGGAGCATCCAGGCTTGACGACAAGCCAGATGAACGATACGAAGATGTGAGCAAGGGGGGCTGCCCTTGCTGCGCATTCAAAGATATTGGTTGTCGTCGGCCATTACTTGTGCACAGGACAACATATGGGCTGCCGAACACGGCAAGTAGTACGTATTGGAATACGAACGACCACAGTAGTATAATAAGATACAGATATCTATGACCTCGACGAATGGTGGAACCGAAGCAGGACATACCCATGCGACGGTTGGGTCGAGAGCCTGGCACTCACATTTCCATGCGTACATACGAAGTGCCAGATATGTGTTTGGACGCTGGCGTGTGGCAGAGTCCTTCCGTCCAGGACATGGCTATACCTATACACTCGGACAGGCGGAGGTGGTGCGCAGAGACGCCGAAAGGTATCCACATAATAAATCAGACGAACGAATGTTCTTAAGCTTGACATAGAGCTGGTTTCAGTAGAAGACCCAACACATCAGTGATCACAACAGATAGAGTAAACATGTCATTGGGGTAAGTTCGGAGTGACATCGTCTGAAGGCGCGGAAAAAATCGCCCCACATAGATCTTCCGACGCCCCCACATCCCGCTTGAAGAAGCATTCCACCAACCATGGAACTCCCTGGTCTACGCCATTTTTTGTATCTTGCTACGATGAGCATGCAGTCACGAATAAGACACCAGACATCGGAGGATTGAAAACAATCAAGACGCGGGCTACGATGAAGGGGTTTGCCTTAAAAGGGTAACACCTTCTTTTTAGAGGCTCCTCATTTGAATTGAGAATAGGAACGATATACCTCACACGAAACTGGCTTGGAGGAAACTTTGGAAGTTTACACATATTCTGTGGTGGGCAACCCAATGGCCTGGGTGCTACGATGGTACAAGGAAGAGTAGCGATTTTGATCATAATATTAAGACTTATGTCACTGAGACTGACGGGGCTGCTCACCTGATATTTTTTCCAATCAATAATGCCTTTTTATGGGTTTTTTCAAAAAGAAAAATACACCGGGTATTAAAGAGCAGCCTAGGCGCCGTGGGATTGATTGCTCGTTTTAAGGCTGAACACTTTTCCGAAATTTGAATTCACAGCTGACGTGTTTCTTAGTTTATTATTAATTACGTACCTGGTATGTATCTGGCTGATATCGAGAGCTCTCCTCTTGAATGGCCTCAGGGAAAAACTGCGGGTATACCCCCTGTACATCGTAGCATGGAACAGTGGGTACCCCCCGTTTAAGAGCACCAAAGAAGAGCGCTCTTAGCTACACAATGTTCGCTCTTTTCTGTAGTGGGCAATATATATATATAGCTTTTATTATAGGCGGGACACATAATATGCCGATTAGACCGTTCTTAAATCCCGCATGCTCTTATTATCGTGGGGCGCTCTCAAATCGGGGGTGCCGACTAACTAACTGTAGCGTGCAGCATACATACGCAGGTAGGTATACATATACCGCGTACAGTAGTTTGTGCGTTAAATGAGGCAACATGGTAATATAGTAGAGAGGTGCTCTGTTTGTTGGGGGGTTTTTTCTTCTGAGGTCTTTACTATTAGTAAGTCATCTGTACTATTCGTAAGTCATGTATACTATTAGTAAGCCATGTGTACTAATAGTAAGGTATTTGAACTGCTATTTTTAAGCCAACTATAATGATAGTAAGTCACAAACTGATTTTTGACCGAAAGTTGAAAGTGCCGCCCGATGAACGATAAATATCCATGGCCTCCTGTGTGCGGGAAAAAAACAAGAAAAACAATATTTCGGAAAAAAAAACGAATTGAATTTCGACGATTTTTGTGTTAACCCCTTGAGAACTGGTCACAAGTATTTGGGGACGAACTACTAGGAATTAGTGTGGGATAAGTGTTGCAGTTATGAATGGGTTCAAGAGCCTGTCGTTTCTGAACTATTGGACCCAGAAAGTGCTACCGCTATCGTGAGTCGAGAGTTGAGAGCTCTCCGTCAGTCAAAACGTGATATTAGGATCCCTGTACCGTAACCGGCGCCCTCTACGAGCATGCAGTCAGCACGACGAAAACCAGACAACGAGATAATCGAAACGACAATAAGAAGGCAACAAGAAAAAGGCATACCAGGTACAGATGTTGGGCTGTTTTACGTAGTAAAAACCTCTTACGTCCATTACCGTTTGTGCGTTTGTATACATACTTTGTAGAGGTGGCGACAGGAACTCAACGCATTAAACGCAGCATCCCAGATCTAGTGGTACCTCGCCGATGGCAGGAGGTATATGCATCCAGCCCCGGTGCGGGAGAGGGGTTCGTGGGTGCTGCCGCCTTGTGTGTCCTCGTGAAAAATTGATTCAAGAGGCTGCGATTTATTATATGTGCCGAAACGATGAAGGATACATGTACACCAAGATCGAAAACATGTGATGGGAATCGGAGAATACGGGAGGTGTGGTCTACCTTGTGTCGGCGTGATCATCTCGGCAAGGTCATTCAAACT
Organism: Saccharina japonica; assembly: GCA_008828725.1. Lineage (NCBI taxonomy): Eukaryota > Phaeophyceae > Laminariales > Laminariaceae > Saccharina > Saccharina japonica. The sequence continues at coordinate 84,450 of MEHQ01004416.1, forward strand.
GATATATGTGTGCAACCGCGCGTGGTCGTCTCGACAAAAAAAATGTACAGGGCCGATGTACTCTGTACGGTCTGGGTTGGCATAATGACCCTGATGGGCTGTAATGGCAAAGGGGGGGGGCGCCTATTTGAAACGCGCGGGTTGTAAACAATGTTTTAAACTCCTAGTTGAAAACATCCGACAGGGACCCCCTAAGCCGAAACCCTAACCCTAACCCTAACCCTTACCCTGACCCTATTCACCTCTACGATAGAGGTGGTACCATTTGGCTGGAACCGTTTCTGTCGCAGAGCAGTGAGCGGTTGTCTGGAGAGAGAGGGGTCTACCTGTCGTTAGCGCCACAGTCATTGATTGTCGGTGGGTCCATACCCGACGGAGAATTGGCGACAAGCATGAATGACGTAATCCTGGAAAGGGCGAAAGAACGCGTGAAGTAACAAAATAACAAGATAAACATCGATAAGCACCATGGCAATGCTGAACGAACCCTCTGCGCGATGAAAACGGAGACAGGTACTGGGGTGGGGGGAGAAGGGAAGGGAAGACGCCGGTGGCCGCGGCATGTCCAAACGGCAGACGACTGGTGGCTACGATGGAGGTAGCAACGTTTGGCTGAAAACGTTTTCTAAAATGATCGGGCTCCTTAACCCAAAGTGGAAATGGTCGGAGTTTCAATCTTGCCTTCCAACTTTTCCAGTGTTTACTTCGACCATGGGGTTGTTCGTCGGGTGTCTCTTTTAGTTTCCTCCAAAATATGTTATCGTGTGAGATCTATGTAGAGCTCCTCAGAGAAGGAGCTCCCGAATAAGCATGATGGTGCACCTCTATCGTAGCAGGCGTCAGACGGAAAGTTAGAGGTGGTGACGCGTGCTACGGTAGAGGTAGCACATTTCGGCTGAATCGTTTTCTCAACGATCGGGCTCCTTAACCCAAGTTATTTGGACTTCCATTTCTGTGACGAATAGTGTTCCAGCCTATACTTCGGTCGTGCGATTTAGCATCCGGCAGCACTTTTATTTTTCTCCAAAATCATTTGTTCGGTCTGGTATGACGCTCTTTAAGTGAGGAGTTCAGAAATATCATGGTGCACCTTTATCGTAGCATGCATCTGGTGGTTTAATAAAATGAAAAGCAGAACTGCTAGAACTGTTGAAGCTAGAGACGTTGTCCGCGGATTAACCCTCTGTGCGCACTGTTGTCGTGCTGCTTCGTTCGGTGCAGGCTACGCCACGAAGAGCGCTTGTGTGAAAAGGGAGCGTGGTTTCCTCTCATCATCAAGTTCACGCGCTGCGTTCACGCGCTGCCGTTCGTTACGACTGCGCAAGCTCCCGGCAACACGTTTACCCCTGATCACAATCACCCCCACTCCACGTCGCCCGCGAAGCGAATTGACACCAAACCAACACGAGCGGGGTGGAAACCAGTTCCAGATGTGGAACACATATATATATATATATATATAAATGTTGTATTGGTACCGCTGCTGCCGTGGTCCAGACGGAAATGTCATAGCCACTAAATTTCCAGCGTTCCCCTACGTTAGCGTCCACATCGGCGTATGCGCAGCCCGTCGAAAGGTCAATAGTGAGGTCGACATGTCACAAACAAAACACACGACACTCATCTCACGGAGTGAAGGGACTGCAGTTTGGGCTGAATCAATCAATTGTTTGTAAGGGACTGCAGTGTCACGCCTGGTACGACAGAGGCAGCACTTTTTCGCTGAAACGTTTTCGAAATGTCGGAGATCCTTCACACAAGATCGTCCGATTTTTTTATTTTTTTTTCGTGTTTCAATATTTTTCGTCGTGTACTTAAGCCATGATCTTGTTTATCGGGTGAATACGCAGCACTTTTGTTTTGCTCTAAAATCAGATTTTTGGGTGGAGTGTGTATGGAGATCATATCAAGTGACCGCTCTAAGAAACAGCGATGGTGCACCTCTAGCGTACTCAAAGCGCACGTCTAGTAGTACAATGGTTGACCTCTTCAAGTGAACAAAGTACCGCCAAGTGTTATAATTACAGTACGAATAGTGTTATACTTACTGTAGTGTTATACTTAGTGCTATACGTAGTGTTATATTCAGTGTTAAACTCAGTTTTATACTTAGTGTTATACTTAGCGTTATACTCAGTGTTATACTTAGTGTTATACTTAGTGTTATACTTAGTGTTAAGGAATAGGCGTCATCTGCCTATTTTGCCGTAATGTATTTGTAAAGACACCAAGTACAGCACAGCGGTCCATGTAGGCTGCACGCAATCGGATAGAGCACCACTGAAAAATAAGTAGAAGTTTAACAGCCAGCGGCATGCGGCTCTTGCTCGTAGTTCGATATATTATAAATGGAATGTATCACCGTCAGGAAAGATGCTGTTAATGTAGGAACGTTGCTAGAAAAGTGCTAGGACGTACGTAGCAGGGACCGAACCAGGAACATCTACCCGTAGCATGGGCATTATCCCGCGATGATCAAAGTGACGCCCGCGCCCACTTCGATCAGTTACGTACCTCTACTACTCCCCTTTCTCCATCTCTTCTTCTGCCTTTCAGCGTCCACACGTAGCAACGTTGACCCTCTTTGGTTTCCAAGCACCAGCCAGATAGTTTATAACCACTGCCAGCTCAAGCAGGTGCTACTACCTGCCAAGGGCGTGTACCAACAAAATACCCGTACATAATTATGGTTTACACATTATTTGTGGAAGCACTACAGTAGCGCAGGGGTGCACAGGGGCGATGGTCGAGTTGAGCAAAATAATTCCATCGAAGGCACGTTTCGGGCGGGGTATTGGTCTCTTCTCGCGAAGAGCTCAGAAAGTAAGCCACCCCCCCCTTTAAGGTTGGCATTGCTCACAATGAATGGCAATGGGACGGCGAAGAAAAGCGGGCAATCAGGTGCTCAGGTGAGAGAAGCCCAGTTCGAAACAAAAAAGACAGTGCCAAAGACGAACCCCCTCTGCTGCAGAATAACTCGTCGTCACAGCGCGCATGAAACATAAACGGAAACAGCTCCCAGCAGGCCTCTGGAATATGAATTGCATGATATCAACGCGTGCTCCGATAGAGGTAGCCCTTTTGTTGGCTGAAACGGTTTTTGAACGCCGAGGCTCCTTCACCCAAAATTGCCGGAATTTCATTTTTTGTGTTGCAGTATTTGTCCTTGTATAGCTAGGCCATGGGACTGTTCATGGGGGCATACTCGTAGCACTTTCGGTTTCCTCCTAAATCGGTTATAATAGGGCTGTCCTCAAGTGACCACCCTCAGAACGATGCGTGCTACGATAGAGATAGAGGTATACCTTTTTTTGGCTGGAATTTGTTTCTGAGTGGAGGGTCTCCTCAACTTCAAATCGTCGGTACTTCGTTCGCGTCTTGCACTATTTTTCGGTTCATACTTAAGGCCACGGAATTGCTTATCGGGTATATAGCACTTTTTTAACTTCCTCCAAAAACAGTTTAGAGCTCCTCGAGTGACCCCCCTCGGAAAGCCACAGCAGTTCACCTCCTACCATGGCATGTGTCGAGCATAGATGGTGCGCCTCTACCGTCGTCGCCTGCGTCGCTCTATATAAAAAACAACCGTTGACCAAAACCGATGATTGGTGACCCGTCCATACATACGTCAGTAAAGTGCTATAATAAGCTGGTGAGCCAAACCCCTGTGTTTGAAAAAGAAAACCCGCATGCCTGATAAATTTCCCGGGGGGGGGGTACCGCCATGAAAAACTTATTTCTGGAAGGCGTGTTTGTAGCGGGGGTGAAGCTTATAGCAAGGGTTGCCATAAGCTCCCACCCCCCCCCCTAACACAATATTTCGTCCGTCAAGCCTCCCCCCACCCCCCGCGCTACCGGATTATATCCGACTTCCAGAGCTGCCAAACTAAGCGCGCGCATACACCCGGTCACGCTGCTTTCTACCATCACGAACAGCACAGGTGAGAGAGACCCGGGTTGTTTGCGGCGCCAAGTCTACATTAGGCCGTGTTCACGGTCGAGTCAACCTAGAAACTGTGCATTTGGTTTGGTTCGCCATAATATGGTTTACTACCACCGTATAACTGTATTTTTTATATCACCGAATAACTCCAAGAAAGGAGTTTTGACGTTCGTTGCCACTCGTTTTTATCGATAGACGAAGGCGTGCTTCGATAGAGGTAGCGGCACGTTTCGTCTGAAAAGGTTTGGGAATGATCGGGGGCGCCTTAACTCAAAATCGTCGGCTTAAGTTCTCGTGTTGCCATGGTTTGCGCTGTGTACTCAGGCCATTAGATTGTTCACCGGGTAGCTCTTTTGTTTCCCTCCGAAAGCACTTTGTTTTGACTACTGCAGGTGTAAGAGGCATAGAGGTCCTCGAGTGACCACCCTCAGTAACAAAACATGGTGCATCCCCTCTATCGTGGCATTCGTCTGCCCTCACCAAAGAACTCCAAGAAAGGAGTTGTGACGTTCGTTGGTACTCGTTCTGTCAATAGACGCGAGCGTGATACGGCCAGGCAGGGTGTTCATGAGGTTATTCTCCATTGCGGAAGCTATATTTGCCTCACACCAGAAACCTGACTTTGAATAAAACAAAAGTATAGCTACCGGGTATCAGTTCCTATTTTTAGATAGTTTACGAAAACAAAAGTGCAACCCGAGTCATAATGCGACGACTTATTATGTAGGTGTCAGTTCTTCTTTTCAGATAGCATGGGTGGGATGAAAGAGTGGAACCGCCCCCCTTACTCTATACAGCTCCCCCCTCTTCCTCCCTCGGCAGGGTTGCTCGTGTCGCTCTTGCCAATATTTGTACTAGACAAAAAGGGAACGATGCCACACCCCCCTTATGGGGGTAGTACCTTGTTTTCCAAGCTCCTCGCATGGACGGCTTCTTCAACACGCCTGTTCGCCCCGCCCCGACCACTATTTAAGAGGCAGCACTTACTTGCACACGGACTTGCAATCGTCATTTCGTGCCGGAACGGCTGCCGACTGATAGTGAAAAAAAAAAGAAAATGTGTTCCAGACAGAGTAGATGTTGGCTAGACACTCAATCCGTCGAAGGGCTCCGCCCCGTACGTGATACCTCGTGCATGTTTTGGGCGAACAGGTGCTGCGATTGTATAAACCTGTAGAATAGCTTCGCTCGTGTGTCTCTGCGGGAGATAGACCACTGGCTCCGATACCCCCACCACCTTGAAGTACAGCTTGGTCTTTAGAAAAATTGGCGGGTTTTTAGTCGCGGCGTCCCTGACTTTCTCGTGGACCACGAAGTAAGAGGAACTTGGTGTTCTCGTGATTCGACCGAGTATGCTGTAGTAGGAGACGGATGCTAAGATAGAGGTGCGCCATGATTTTGTTTAGCTTCTCACTCTAGGAGCTCCATACTAATAGCAAGTAAAAAAGGATTTTCGAGGATGATAAATATACTACTCGTACCCGAGGAACATTCTTACGTCCGACGTATACTCTTGAAAAATATTGCACCACAAGATTGAAAGTCCGACGAATTTGGGTTAAGGAGCCTGTTCTCGTTCTGAAACCGTTTCAGCCAAAATAAGGTATACCTTTACCTCTATCGTAGTAGGCGTCAGTGGGCTATCGACGCGTGCTACGATAGAGGTAGGGGTATACCTTTTTTTGGCTGAAACGGTTTCAGAATGATCGGACTCCTTAACACCAAAATCGTCGGATTTTTGCATTTTTGTGTTGCAATATCGTTCAATGTATACTCAAGACCATGCTATTGTTCATCGGGTATATAGTATAGTATATATAGTATATATAGCACATATAGCACTTTTGTTTTCCTCCAAAATCAGTTTTTTTTGGGTGAAGCAAGTGTAAAGCTCCTCAGGTGACCATACCACCCTCAGAAAATGGCCTGTATACAGGTGCACCTGCATGCAGGCTACCGTATAGCATGCATGCGTCTATCCCTCCCCCACTGTCTTCACGGTTGCAATCACTATCTATACCACCTGGCCCGGCTCGGATGCCTTGCGCTCCCTGGCTGCGATAGGAGTGCCGTGCGTTTGGAAGGCGTGCTTTTATGCGTATGATAGAGGTATACGGAAAGCATAATAGGTAGCAAATGTTTCGTGCTAAAACATGTTTTTGTAGACTGACTCTTAGTACCAATATGACTGTTAGTTTTGCTGCTATTAATATAGTATGACTAATAGTACTACTATTAGTATGACTGTTAGTAATACTAATTGCCATAGTATGACTATTACTTTTCCTATCTAGTATGAATATCTGTATGACCATTATTAGCACTACTATTAGCATGACTGCTAATAGGAGTGTGCGATACCGTTGGAATGCCACTACTGTTAATAGTGTGTTACTATACTACACTATGGTAACGTTAAGCCTCTCTAACACCCGGTTCGTCCGGTGCATATATATATAGTAGCCCTTTCGTTTTCCTCTAAAAAAACAGGTTTTCCTCGGGTGATTTCGCTAAAAGACTTAGAAATAGTGTACACCTCTACTCAAGCGAGGAGCCGAAGAGAACCAACATTTTGCGCCGCTTCGATATCATAGCACCCCGCCATTGCAAAACATCTGCTCCACCGACCCGCTGATACATTCAACGAGGCGCTTGCACTCTTCTTTGTGCGACGTTTTTTATTATTATTATTCCATGTCGGGCATATCAAATGTAGAGTTCTGACCGGAAGGGTAGTCGGCATAAAACACAGCAGCTTCAACCGTACGTGGTGCACTAGCGCGACTGCTGTAGGCCCAGAGAAAATCCCGAGAGAAAAATCTGGAAGAAGAAAAAAGATTTACCGTTCGTAGATCCAGCGTGCTATGTGAGTGGTATGGATTCAGCTCGATCGCGGAGAAATCATGTTTGGAGTTAGTCACATCTCTCGGGCAGATCATCGATTCTTTTGAATGACCTTCATCGTCTATAAGCAGTAAACCTTTCAAGGAAAAATTTAAGTTGTATTCCCTATCTTGTATGATCTGTATGATCTGTATGATATGTATGATATGTATGATCAGTATGATCTATATGATCTGTATGATATGTATGATATGTATGATCTGTATGATCTAGCTCGTCGTATTGTCGGGTGGAAGCCGTACTATCTGCATGATCTACACGGCAGTAGTAGTAGCACACGTTTCCTTGGGCTGGATCTGTACTCTACAGATAGATGCTGCACATATTATCACAACAGCATGTATGTAAGTGAGGAACTACATTATCTAGATGATATGTAGATATATAGTCTATACCAACATTATCTGTCCGAGATATGAAGGTATTAATAGTTCCCGGGTCGGCGTATATCTAAATAAGCGGTATCTCATCATGGCCCAGGGAGACTTCTGGGGAAGAAACTGGACAGCGACTATGACTGCGCACGCGCTCCTCGTAGATCCAGCGCGCCGTCTAGTATGTGTCGTACTCAACTCTGCGCGGCGCACGGATATATATATATATGTATATATATATATGTTGGCTCTAGTCACGGTTTCGATTCGATGTCGGCGTAACTCAAAGCACGTGTCACGGGCCCAGGAATACTTCTGGGAAACTTGAAAAAAACAAAAAGCGGACCGACCTAGCTTGCCGTCAGTTTTTGCTTTTGTTTTTGTCCTTCCCGTTTATAATATTCTCCCTCTTTAGTCGTAACTCACAGATCCGGGGTCTCTAAGTAGGCGCTTCTCCCCCCCCCTCCCCACTACGGTACGTGCCTTGACGTTTTAATCGCAAGAAGATTTCAATACTTTCTTCCCTCGTCGACTTGCGTCGGATTCCGTTGTATACGATAGAGGTAGTGATTTTTGGCTGAAATCGTTTTTTCTGGATGATATGCATATAGGGCTCCCTTAACCCAAAATCGTCCGAGTTTCATTCTTGTGCTGGAAAATTGTCCATTCATTGTATACTTATAGGCATTGTATGGTTCATCGAGTAGTATTTTTTGTTTTCCCCTTCAACATCAGTTTTTGGGTGAATTATAGAGCTCATCATCATGAAGTGACCCACACACTGGTGCTACGTACGGTAGGGGGGGGGGGTAGCCTGATTTTCACCCCCACGTTTACTCCACGTGGCGCTGCCTCTACCGTAGCACCAGTTCAAACACTCAGAAACAAACGTGGTGCGGCCTCTACCGTAGCATGCGTATAAATTTCATGCATATCGATTCGCATAGTATATATAGAACGTGTCGTTCGAATGTGAAAACTAATGAATGTCTTGAATTCCAGTATGAATAGTGGTATGAATTGACGCACGCTACGCGTACGGTAGAGGTGCACTCTTTTGTTTTTGAGGGTGGTCATTCGAGGAGCGCTGTACCTCCCCTCGATAACCGATTTTGAAGGAAAATACCAGTGCTACCCGAATAACAACCCCACGGCCGAGGTACCATATGTAACGAAACCATTGCATCACGACAATGAAAATCCGACGAGTTTAGGGGCGCGTGCTACGGTAGAGGTAGCACTTTTTGGCTGAATCGTTTTCCGAACGATCGGGCTCCTTAACCCAAATTTGTCGGGCTTTCATTTCTCTGACGAAAATGTGTTTCAGCGCAGACTTCGGTCATGAGATTTCTCATCAGGCAGCACCTTTATTTTGCTCCAAAATCATTTTTTCGGTGAGGTATGACGATAGAGGTGCACCATGTTTTTTCTGAGCTTCTCACTTAAGGAGCGTCATACCTCACCGAAAAAAACGATTTTGGAGGAAAATAAAAGTGCTGCCGGATGAGAAATATCCTGACCGAAGTATACGCTGGAAACATTTTTCGTCACAACAAGGAAAGTCCGACGAATTTGGGTTAAGGAGCCCGATCGTTCAGAAAACGATTCAGTCAAAATATGCTACCTCTAGACCGTAGCACGCGTCCATGCGCCTAGGGTAAGGAGCCCCGTCAATTAAAAAATATTTCGGCTAAAATGTGCTATTGATACCTCTATCGTAAGCACGTGCCAATGAATTAAAAAAAATGGCGTTTTATCGTAGGCTTTGGGGAATGTACGAAACGGGGACCGGGTGTCTCTCGTATCGTGTCCTTCGAAGGCGAAAACTATAATGAATGTCTTGAATTACAGCAGTAGAGTATGAACGAATTAAACAGAAACGGGGTTGTATCGTAGTAGGCGTCGGAGAATATACCAAACGGGGGCCGGGGACATCGTATCCTTCGAAGGTAAAAACGTGAAAACTATATTGAATGTCTTGAATTACAGTACGTAGCATGAATAATTTAAAAAAAAACGGCGTTGTACCGTAGGCTTCAGAGAATGTACCAAACGGGGTCGCCAGTGACGACGATGATGATGATTGATTGATTCATTGATTGATTGATTAGTTGTCGAATGCAAAAACAAATCGATCACGGGACGTCGAGAACAGAAGAACAAAAACACCGTGCGCCATTCCACCTCGCGTGCCACCGGATCGTCGTCCACTCTGTCTAAAACGGGGAAACGACGATCTTCGAGGCGAGGAGAGGGCACAGTCTACTCTAAGTCGGTCGCCCCGATGGTCTATTTAGTGGTACCCTCGAACGTTACTAAGAGTTGTTTCTGGGGTTCGAGTCTCACGTCTAGTGGTACCCTCGGATATGACTAAGCGTTGTTTCTGGGGTTCGAGTCTCACGTCTAGTGGTGCCCTCGAATGCTACTAAGAGTTGTTTCTGGGGTTCGCGTCTCACCTGGATCGAACGTTTGAGTTTGTTTGCGAAGATGTAACAGAAAAAAACGGGAGCGACTGACTGAGAGCGCCTAATGGCGCGGGTAGGCGCAATTCGATGCGAGTCGACGAAAGGGAAGAGAGATCTGAAGTATTCTCGCGATGAAAATGCAAGGCGCGAACCGTACGTAGTGTGGAGGGGGGGTATATAAGAGCTTCCTAAGTGACCCCGGGTCTGAGTCACCACTGAGCGATCGCACGGTAGGGGTACCACTTTTTGGCTCGATATTTTCTGACCGGTTGTGCTTCTCACGTGAGTAACCATCGGATACGATTCTTATTTTACTGGCATATTGTTTTTTGGACTACGACCGCATTGGAAGGTTTGGTCGGATTGCGCGAACGGATGTTTCCGAAGTCATGTTTCGGGTGAGATATTGAGCTCCTCGTGTGAGGAGCTCAGACAATTCTGCTGCGCCCCTACCGTGGGTTGACTCCAGCTATTGATAGGAAGGAGAGAGAAAAGAAGGGGGTGGATATTAAATGGGGCGAAACAAACAATGTGGAGGGGGGGGCATGCTCGAACAAACGAGGGAAGGGCATCCTACTACCCAAGGGGATAGCGGGGGGGGGGGGGGGGGGGGTGTACTCATGTTGTGCACGGCCGTAGTCATATGACCATAGACCCTCGCATCCCTACAATGCCGGGACGGAGCGCGTTGGGTTTTCACCAACCAGGCAGACATTGCTTGCACCAAGCGCGAAACGCCGTGAGGTATTGGGCGAGTCGCATGGAGGGTGAGCTGCATCCTGCTCAGAACCGCCTCTGAGGCGGACTTGCATGTGGACGACAGCTTCAATGAGTTAATTTAATTTCTGGTGTGGCCACTTCCGGAGACAGCAATGGGTTTTACTATGTAACTGCCTCGCGGATGCCTTACCATTTTAACACTACGTGATACGACCATTCCCCTTGTGCGGAACAAAGGTTCTCCACCCCGCACAAATGATCTACTCGACCGCCAGCTTTGGTGACCGCCAAAAAAAAATAACAAAAAAAAACGGCACCCTGGTTGTCTAGCTCACGCAGCGAGTGGCGTGTTTTACAGCGTCGTTGCCAACCGACGCCAACCGACTATAAATATTTAATATATTTATGGCGGGGGGGGGGGGCTAAAGCAAAACCAAGAGGGTATAAGTTCAAACCGTAAAAACAAACTATTTTATGTATTTGTGCAGAAATCTCCCCCCACTGGTTCATGTGTTTCTTGTCTGACTCGAAGGAGAGAGTGTGGTGTCGTTTCTTCTCATGCCATGTATGCGCCACTCGGGTACGCGACGTGTAATGCAGTGCTAGAGATTTGCGAAGGACAAGCAGCTAATACTACGGTAGATCATAGTAAATAGGACCAAATATTGTTAGTAAGCATGGTTGAATGTATACAGCAAGTAGGTTGTTGAGTGTTCCGTAGGTCCTATTTACTAGTGTTTACTATGGTCCCCACGTAATATCATACAGTTAGCTTTTCAAAGTTGTATGGAGTTTTCCTTGGGGTGGTGGACAGCTGCTTTATCATACGCCACTTGTCAAACAGTTCACACGTTGGACAGCTAGATCATCTACAGATCATCTACAGATAGATGCACCATCTAGATCCTAACTTGAGACTGGTGCTACGGGTGGGGGCGAGAGGGGTACTCGGTACTGATGCATGGCCGTAGTCGTATTACCATAGATCCTCGCATCCCTACAATGCCAGGACGGAGCATGTCGGGTTTTCACCGACCAGGAAGACATTGCTTTCACCAAGCGCGAAGCGCCGTGAGGTATATTTTTTAGTTTATACTTAAGGGCGTCGGATTTGTTCGGGTTGGGAGTTTCTAGTTTCTTCCAAATTACCTGGTACGTTTTTGGGTGGGGTGACCACCCTCAGCAACAAAAAAAGGGTTAACATCTACCGTTGCACGGGTCAATACCATGACCTAAGAATACAACGAAACACATCTCGACACAAGAAGGAAAATCAGACGGTTTTGGGTTAAGGAGCCTCTAATAGATCGTTCAGAAAACGTTTCAGCCAAAAAAAGGTATACCTCTGCTTCAAGTATACTGTAGTATTCTTGTACGCTTTCAACGATCATTTAAAGTAAGTATTGGATTAGTTGAGGCCTCCTGCCCCGAAGCAGGAGGGCCTCGTCCGGGATAAATCACCCCCGTGCTGAGTGCATACTCAGCGCGGTGGCGATCCCGGCCGTTGAAAACTACAAACGCAGAAACTACTGTTAAGTACCTGTCAGCTGGGCGGGTGGGATGGTCAGAATTGTTTATCAAAAGCCTCGATGGTTTGGCTTTTGGTCGCCTTTGAAGAGAATGATCTCGTGTGCTACACCATGACCCAGTAGTTTCGGTTTCTAAAAGTGGAACCACATCCCTACGATCACGTAGTTCCATTTGGTTGACTCCCGATTTTACTGTAGTATTCTTGTACGCTTTCAACGATCATTTAAAGTAAGTATTGGATTAGTTGAGGCCTCCTGCCCCGAAGCAGGAGGGCCTCGCCCGGGATAAATCACCCCCGTGCTGAGTGCATACTCAGCGCGGTGGCGATCCCGGCCGTTGAAAACTACAAACGCAGAAACTACTGTTAAGTACCTGTCAGCTGGGCGGGTGGGATGGTCAGAATTGTTTATCAAAAGCCTCGATGGTTTGGCTTTTGGTCGCCTTTGAAGAGAATGATCTCGTGTGCTACACCATGACCCAGTAGTTTCGGTTTCTAAAAGTGGAACCACATCCCTACGATCACGTAGTTCCATTTGGTTGACTCCCGATTTTACTGTAGTATTCTTGTACGCTTTCAACGATCATTTAAAGTAAGTATTGGATTAGTTGAGGCCTCCTGCCCCGAAGCAGGAGGGCCTCGCCCGGGATAAATCACCCCCGTGCTGAGTGCATACTCAGCGCGGTGGCGATCCCGGCCGTTGAAAACTACAAACGCAGAAACTACTGTTAAGTACCTGTCAGCTGGGCGGGTGGGATGGTCAGAATTGTTTATCAAAAGCCTCGATGGTTTGGCTTTTGGTCGCCTTTGAAGAGAATGATCTCGTGTGCTACACCATGACCCAGTAGTTTCGGTTTCTAAAAGTGGAACCACATCCCTACGATCACGTAGTTCCATTTGGTTGACTCCCGATTTTACTGTAGTATTCTTGTACGCTTTCAACGATCATTTAAAGTAAGTATTGGATTAGTTGAGGCCTCCTGCCCCGAAGCAGGAGGGCCTCGCCCGGGATAAATCACCCCCGTGCTGAGTGCATACTCAGCGCGGTGGCGATCCCGGCCGTTGAAAACTACAAACGCAGAAACTACTGTTAAGTACCTGTCAGCTGGGCGGGTGGGATGGTCAGAATTGTTTATCAAAAGCCTCGATGGTTTGGCTTTTGGTCGCCTTTGAAGAGAATGATCTCGTGTGCTACGCCATGACCCAGTAGTTTCGGTTTCTAAAAGTGGAACCACATCCCTACGATCACTTAGTTCCATTTGGTTGACTCCCGATTTTACCTCTATCGTAGCAGGCGTCGACCGCAGCACCTGTCCCTGGCGGTATGGGTGTGTTATTCTGCTGGCTCTGTCTGTCCAATGATTTGTACAGATCTCAACTCAGGAAACATGTCCTACAAGATCATGCAGATTGCGGCAGCACCCGTCGTCTGGCAACATGATGAGCTAGACCATACAGATATCTTACGAATCTACAGTATTTTTCCCTGTTAGACCTACTGCTATACTATAGTTGTACTGTAGACCATGAACTGAAACTCGATTATCTGTCCGATGTATATACATGTGAAACTGTTTGCAGCACGTAGGGAGTGAAAATCAAACTTAATTTCCACCCCTCGGGCAGATGATGATCTACCTATCTACAGGTAGATCATCTATATATCATTTAGTTCAGCACCTTCCGTTGTACGAGGTTGTGCAGGATCTGTGTAGCACAGGCCCAACCCAGCAAACACGGGTTTTGAATGGTGCAGATTATACGGTTCCCACCCGGCAACATGAGCTAGATCATACATATCATACAGATCGATACAGATCATACAGATCATACAGATCATACAGATCATACAGATCATACAGATCATTCAATATATATGGTTATCGATTCCCGCTCGATGATCAGCCTACCTTGTCTGTATAGGCGCTCGCCGTCTACACGAAATAGAACTGAATCCATCACATTCTCGTTCAGCCAGAATAATAGAGATATAAGGACGTCAGCCTTGCATCCTAGTTTAGAGGGCTGGGGTTGGGCGACTATAAGTTTCCGGCTACATATTTGTTGCCAATAGTCGGCTAGACATTTACAGTCAGTTGCCAATAGTCGGCTAGACAGCTATAGTTAGTTGCGCCCGGCGAATGGTGGAAGTTTCTTGGCGCATTCGAGGCTCCAAGTCATAGTGTGTTTGCTTACGTACTGGTGTGTTTGCTTACGTATTGCTCATTTGTTAAACTAAGTCAACTATTACGAGGGATCATAGTCAATAGAACCAAAACGTTTCAGTAAAAAGGGGTAAATATATAGGTGTTTGTATGTACCGTAGGTCCCTACTTACTCTAGTCCCCCGTAGTGTCTAGTGCTACGGTTGGGGGGTCGTGCATAGGTGATTGGTTTTCACCTGCACAGAGCCACTCGGCTGAGTGACTGCTTTACTGCGTTGTACTCACAACCTTTTGTTGTGTTTGTTGTTGTTCTATATGCACCGCAATTTGAGGTTTTATTACGTAACGCGAACAAACTATGCTTAGGTCCAATTTTCAGTTAGATTCGGAGCCACTCGTCCGAGTGGCCAAAACCCGGTACGTAGTGAAAATGTGGGTACCCCCCCTATCCTAGCACCAATCTAGTACTTGGCTGATTTAGCCGTCCAACGATCAATAGTAACTGCAGCAGTAGTCGTGAAGCCGAGCCAATTCCACTCACAGCCCTACTATTTCACGGGTTGGTTACCGTATATGACAGTGTACATCACACCCCCTGGGGCGTGAATTTCAAAGCCAATTATCTCCACAACCAGGGGGGCACAGACAACGAAAAAAGGTGGCTTTGGGAGCATCTCGTCGACATCTCTCCATAGACGGGTCGCTCGGGGTTTGCACTCGACCTACTCGGCGTTGAAATTCATCAGAGGGGGTGTGGTATACACTTTCATATACGTACAAGAGGGCCGACACTGCTGTATCGTAGCACGACGCGTGATACGACCGACCTAAGGGCCCGAATTAACGAGTATAAAATAAATTCAATTTAAGAAGAAAAAAACAAATCAAATCCGCTTTTCATTGGTCAACACACGCACCAGCACCAAATATTATGCCCCAAGATCCTAATATTTGTGGTGCTGGTGCGTGTGTTGACCAATGAAAAGCGGATTTGAATATTTTTTTTTCAAAATTGATGTTTTTTCTTCTTCGTTAAAACGGGCCCTAAGACACGTTTTGGCTTTTTTTTTTTTCGGAATGACCTAGTAATAGTAAAGGCTCCTTAACCCGAAATCGTCGGCATTTCGTTTATGATTATCGTGTTGCAAAATTTCGCATGCTACACTCACGATAGGCCATTAGAATTGTTCATCGGATAGGTATACATATTACGGGGGACCATAGTAAATAGGACCCTACGTTGTATACAAAACACTATATATTATTATTTTTTTACTAACAATATTTGGTCCTATTTACTATGGTCCTCCGTAATAATAGCACTTTCCCCCCCCCCCTCCAAAACCATTTTTGGTGTGAGACATAGAGCTCCCCAAGTGACCATCCTTATAAGGCAGAAACAGGTTGCACCTCTACACCGTAGTATGCGTCGCGCCCGTCAACAGATTCGAGCCATTCCACGGTATCGCGGGGGGCGGGGGGCGGAGGCGGGGGGCGGGGGGCGGGGGGCGGGGGGGGGTTCATGTCGTGCACGGCCGTAGTCGTATGACTATAGACCCTTGCATCCCTACAATGCCGGGACGGAGCACGTTGGGTTTTCACCAACCAGGCAGACATTGGTGGGGGGGTAATTGGGTCCATGTATGTCTGGCTGGCGGGACTGCCCATCTGTGGAGCTACTGTACTCCATATTAATGCGAACACAGTTATGGAATGCTTGGGATACATGCGTAGTTCCTGACATGATTCATCGGGTTTCTCACATATATTTCCGTTCAGGGCCGGTGTTCGGATGAGACGGAGTTCTGCATGTAACGAACCTGATAAAGCGGGTATTGTTTTTGAGCTAAGATTTGACATCAGCGCTCCTTAGTGTAACCTGGCACTTGTGTTAAGCTAGAACTGCAGGAGAGTCCTGTGCTAGTCTAGAGCTGCGGGAGAGTCCAACGCACTTACTACAAGCACAATATGTACGAGCTTGTAATACTACTCTAGAGCTATGAAGTATATAAGCTATAGGCTGTGGTAGCTTACACGAAATGGTCGGCGGCAGAGGTACAGTACAGCAGGTAACTCACCAGTATATGTCCTCAAAGCTACAGTACCTCAGATCTAGGGCTCGGGTACCCTACCTACTGCATGTAATACCGCAGTGGATCAACGTGCTTACGAGTGAACCACTCGAACTTTCATGCCGTGCGGATCACTAGCCTAGAGGATACCACTGCCTGTCATGACATGTATTGCAGGTCACCGGGCTACTGTAGTGTACGCAATAAAGCCAATGCCCTCGGGTATCTCCCCCCTGCCGCGACAGAATGTATCGTCCCTGGGTGGCAATGACCATCGGAAAAAAAGTGCACCCCATCCGTAACAATATACCAGACCCTTCAAGCTCCCTTTCGGTGCGATGAACCTCCCGACATGAGTGTTTCGTGCTGGGTGTTATCATGCAAGTTGAGTGACCGCTGCATCATCATGTCATCGTGCCCATCTGTCTTGCCTTAGTTTTGCCGACATTTGTCTCTGGCCCAATGTTTTTGTTTGGTAAATAACCAAAAACGGGTATACCCGGTCGCTTTTCACTGAAAAACGGGTACAGCCTGGGATCAAGTAAAAAATACACCCAGCGAGCCACGCGATTGACTCAATTCCATGCTGTACCCGTTTTTGACTCTAACTGGTGCGGGTGTACCCGTTTTTGGTTATTGCCCTTTTGTTTTCAGCGCCATGAAAGTGGCCGAAACGCGGTGACTGGCAATACAAAATGCGCAGTTGGATTTCCGTCGAGCGCTCCACCGCGCAGAACCAACACCCAAGCCGTCTCGACCCCCCACAACCCACGCGCACGCACACGTTTGTCTCCGCACGGCGACGCTGACCATCGCGGCGGTAGCAGCACAGCAGTAACAGCAGCGACAGCAACGAACAAGCCAGACTAGTACATACGTACGAAGCAGTTATACGTAAAAACAAGCAAACAAATAAGATCTACACCGTCGAGCGTTCCACCGCGCAGATCAAACGTCCAAGCCTTGTCGACCCCCAACAACCCGCGCGCACGCACACGTTTGTCTCCACAGGGCGACGCAGACCATCGTGGAGGTGGGAGCACAGCAGTAACAACTCGTATATACGTACGAAGAAGTTACGTAAAAACAAGAGAAAAAAACAGATCCACAAATCATGGGTTGTTCCAGCAGTAAAGATCCACCCGTTGAAGATTTCGCCGCCGGGGAAAAAAAAGGTTCCACGAAGCACGCGGAGGAAACGGCGAAGGAGGAGAAGAAGAAAAAGCGCCAAGAACGTAACCGCAAAAGGGCCAGCGCTTGCGGAATACTCTCGGACTGTGCTTCTTTGGCTGGAAGCTTTTGATAACGAAGAATGACGCTGTGTATTACGCGAGACCGCGCACGCACCTCTAGAAACAAGGAAAGGGTCACGACCTACAAGCAGCGCATGTGCGCGAAGAAAGTCTTGGCAGAAAATGAGTGAAGGACTAAAGAGCGTGCGCGCAAGAGGGTTAACAGGGCCGGTGACGAGGCAAGTTGTCGCGCTGTCGGGGCGGGGGCGGGGGGSSCGGGGCGGGGGCGGGGGCTGCGGCTGATGATCACGTTTGTTTGCGTACACTCGTTTGTGCACAAACTGTGTTTTCTCGTTCAGCAGGTACCCGTGTTCGTAGCACTACTGTATGTGGTCGGGTTCTGTTTGTGGGAGTCCTGGAGAAGTTTCGGCAGGGAGGATTGTTTGTGTCGGCGGTGGTGTAACTGTGTGCGACGATTCCCGTTGGTTTGGGTGTTTAGAGAAGATCCGACAGGGAGAAATGATTGTGTTTGTTTGTGGTGGGGGTGGTGGAGGTGATCGCAACGGCTTTCCCGAAGAGGCTGTGTATGAAAACGAGACGGATCCAGACCCAGCCATACTACCTCGCTGCTGCCACCGCTTTGCCTTCATCGAGCTGCATCAATCGGCCAGGCGCATCACATACGACGATGTATGCCCTCATTACGTGTGTGTAAAATACAACACAGTCGAAAGAGGCAAATATATATTTTGGCACATTGTTGGTCCTGTGGCCATATTATAAACTACTACAGTACTACTACCGTAGTTGCGCTAATCGTACATAATGTATGTACCGTTGGTGTAGGTGTCTGCGACGATTCCCGTTGGTTTGCGTGTTTAGAGAAGATCCGACAGGGAGGATTGATTGTGTTTGTTTGTGATGAGGGTGGTGGAGGTGGCTGCAGCGGTTCCCGAAGGGGCTGTGCATGAAAACGAGACGCATCCAGACACGCGTCCAGCCATAAAAACCTCGCTGTGCTGCCACCGCTTTGCCCTCTTCTAGATGCATCAATCGGTCAGGCGCATCACATAGGACGATGTATCCCCTCATGATTTTGTGTGTGAAATACAACACAGTCGAAAGAGTCAAATATATACGTTGGCACATTGTTGGTCCTGTGTACATATTATAACCTACTACTGTGTTTGTTGCGCTAATAATCGTGCATAATGTATGTACCGTATCACAGGCAAGAAAACAAACCACCTCGGACGAATTTCGAAGCTGTAATTATCGGCAACAAGGACAGTGCAAACGCGGACGAATTTCGAAGCTGTAATTATCGGCAACGAGGACAGTGCAAACGCAGAAAGAGGCGCACAATCATCAAATATCGATGAGATATATCCCCAAAGCAATCACGTCTGCTGTGTGTGCCCCTTTTTGTTTTTGGAGAAAACCGGCTCGAAAATTAACCCAAGGGTGCGTGCGATCTTGCCGGTTACTCGGAGCTTTCTTGTCTTCTCTTATTTTGTCTTGTCTTGTCTTGTCTTGTCTTGTCTTGTCTTGTCTTGTCTTGTCTTGTTTTGTCTTGTCTTTTCTTGTCTTGTCTTGTCTTATCTTGTCTTGTCTTGTCTTGTCTTGTCTTGTCGTGTCTCGTCTCGTCTTGTCTTGTCCTGTCTCTTCTTGTCTTGCCTTGTCTTGTCTCGTCTTGGCCTCGCGTGTGTTGGCTTGTGTTATCTTGTCTTGTTGTGATGGTATGGCCTTGGAAGGACGGCAATTACCTCAGAATAGGTCATTGGTCCGCTTTCGTATTTCTTGGATGATGTTTGCATTCGGGGTAATCATGAAGGGAAGGGCTAGGAGCCCTTCCCAGGGAAGATGCCACCGAGATTATGGGGTTAATAAATATATGTATCCCCTACTTCTGATTTTACATGAAAATGAATATCCGTAAGGACATGCTTAATAGGCAGGCCTGCAAGGGGATAGTGTGTGTCTCACCCAGCAGTTGCCTTGTCTTCGTTCTTCGTATCTTGTGTTAGGTCTATGTAGTTTGTGGGGTCATTTCGTGCGTTCGAGGTGCGGTCCAATCGTCGTGCGTGTTGCGCAAGGAGTTAAGTTGGACTGTGATATACCAGGTACTCGGTAGGTGGCAGAGGTGGGGGCGGAGACTGCGAGAGTCTTTGACGGGGTTAGGTGAATGGGCGACAACTAACTGAAGTACCCAGGACGGTGGTGTGTCGAAGCTCTGCGCCCATCTATGCGTCGACGCTGATGAGCTGTTGATCAATCCGTAATGTAGTCGGGTCTGGTTGATGGCACCCCGCCGTGTTCGAAGTCATTGGGTTCTTGATTTCCTTTTGTATGTGTGCGTGGTATGGTTGAACAAGCGCTACACATGGTCAGATGGAAAACGATCAATTAATCATACCTGGTACGTGTTAATAATGCTGCTGTGTGTCGAGGTTTATAAACTATTCGAATCGAACATGCATCGAAGCACTGAAGTCACCGCTGCACCGAGGCTGGGGAAAGCATGCACTACAGGAAACTGTGTATCGAGGATCATAATCTGTTGGAGTTGTCAAATTTCCATCGAAAACCCTACATCTTCACCTGTGTCGAGGTTGCCGATAAGGTACTAGGATTATGTTGACGAGGCCCATAACCTGTTGGAATGGATGAGATATCGAAGCTCTGTGGTTATACCTCGCCCGAGGCCGATAATAGCAAATACATGATGTTTACCGACGAGACTCATAACCTGTTGAAAAACAAATACATGTATGTATCCAAAAACACTCTGCATCGTCAGCTGCGTCGAGACTGTGCTGTGGTACCCCCTCTCGCCTGTTGAAGCGTTAGCATTTGTAGGTAATGCCTCTGGGTCATAACTAGTGGGTATTCATTGTCGCCCGTCTGGATGACAGTTCCCACGGCCCTTCGTTCAGAAGACACCCGGCGAGCAAGCAATAAAGTTATATGCAAACAAATAATGTATAAGCACCTGTCGAGCAACCTGTGTGAGTGACCTGAGCCAGGCCAGAGGCTAATATTGTATCGAGGCTGATAACCTGTTGGAATAATTGGCTGCTATGCTCGTACGCATGTACGGTTTGCGGGCACCTACAGAGTGATCCAGCATCGAGCATACACCTGCGCATATTTCTGCACCAACGCTGAATATGGCATGCTTGAATAGTATGTGTCGAAGCTCACAACTTGTCAGAATGGAACATTCATCGAACCTTCGGTCTATCTCTGCACAGAGGTTGATAAGCACATACCCTGGTATCACTCAGAATCGGAATATAAGGACCGTTTGTATACTAACATGTAATTGAAATGGTGTTTATATCTCTGCACAGAGGTTGATAACCACATACTTCGTTCGAGGATGCTCGGTCTCGAGGCTCGGCAACCTGGTGGCAAAAGGTATACGCACTGAAACTCTGTTTGCTTCTCTGCAGTGAGGTTCAACAAACAGTGCATCGGTTACACCGCAGGGACAGACACGGAGCGAATGCACAAAGCCAAACAGCGTAACGCCCAGGCGTACTTAGCATGGCCGGCCGATTATAAGGTTCAAGGTTGCGACATATTGCGGGAAATCTTGAGGCATGCAAAAGAAGCAACCGCCGACCACTTGACGCGCGGTCGAGAGCCGAAACGAAGAGGACCACGGCATATGCTATCACGTTTGGAATCCGACAATGAGCAACACAACAACAAACTCTTCAACAACGTGCACTCGAAAAAAGCTACAGAAACAAGAAGCCGACGTCAGCATTTCGTTGCCGACGTACACTCACGCATCTTCCAATGTTGGGTGTCGAGTGCTCGAAGGTCGGACTCACAGCTGGCGGCGTGTTTTACATAACTGTACGTGAAATAAAAATAACAATGTCTTGCGACCCTGCGGCTTTCGTAAGTTCTTCAGTAGGAATATCATTTGTTTTTCATTTAATTGCGCAAACGTACAGCAGTTAGTGTGCATCGAAAATGTTATTCCGTGGATACAGTACATGCAACCAGTCAGAATGGTTGATCACGTCCGAAGCCAATCACAACTAGCTGGTACGTGCGGACACACGAATCATGCAGCAAGAAGAAGCATCGTCTATACCACACTGCACTACTGGCAGATTCAAGCGTACCACAAACAAACCCACATAAAACGCACCAATCAGTCGGGACACGAAGGTCCGCCCAATAGCCAATAGTAACCGCGCCAACGACCAGCCCCGCCCCCAGAGGGCAACAACAACATTCGCTAACCGTGGCTCCCCCTGACACCACTAACCCTAACCCTTAGTCAAACACGACCAAATATTTTAAGGTTAACTGATCACTGTGCGATGCAAAAAGCGCAACCAATCTAGCAAAAGATATATACCATAAACCAATCAACCAATCAGGTTTCGCTCGTTCCCATAACATATCCCTCCCGCGCGCTACTTTCTACTCTACACCACCAGGCAAGTTATAAAACCCCTTGCCTAGATAATATCGAACGCCCCATCACCCCCACCTACCTCGCGCCCCCCATCCTTCCTCTCCCTCCCTCACATTTTCCACCTTTCACTTCGATCTCCTTCATATATATATATATAGATGTGTTTTCTCCTTCCCCTCCTTCCCTTTTCGATCTTCAGCGCGCATGGGAAATACCCCCAAACATGGTCACAGGATGGCCGCTAGGTGATCACAGCACACCATACC
The DNA here is from genome assembly GCA_008828725.1 of Saccharina japonica. NCBI lineage: Eukaryota > Phaeophyceae > Laminariales > Laminariaceae > Saccharina > Saccharina japonica. Next base: position 106,560 of record MEHQ01004416.1, read on the forward strand.
ACCCCACACAATCTATCGCTCCGTCCCGCCTTACGACGTGGCGCGCGCAAACCGCGCAATAGCGCGGGTCGCCACACCAAGTAGTCGAGTAGTAGCCATACTGTACGTTCAAGGTATATCTAGGACAGCCTTTGTTTTTTGGAACATGGCACAAGAGTAACAGCGACACAGCACGACAGCACTCGAGTCTACAATGGTGGCGCAAGGGGGAAATACGTTCACAACAGCAACGTAAAACGATGGACCTCTATAAAGTATACATCTATAACGCCTCTAGAATTATACCGCACAGCAGAAGCGAGTACCGCGACTGGGTAACACGAACATAATGAAACACACAGAAAGAAATGTAAACGACGATGTGCCCAGCAGCACCGTCGGAGCGGCGGTACTCGTAGTACGTAGGACTATTAAAGTAGTAGCAGACGCAGTAGCAGCAGCCGCAGCCATAAAAAAAGCGAGCAAACAAACCATCAGCAAAGGGTCACTATAGCTGCATCACCAGCCGGGGCTACCACATCCCTGGCGGGTGAAAACAAAAGCGGGCGAACCAATTACGCAAAGTTCCCCCGTAGCAGCAGCAGCAGCAGCAGCGGTAATCATGAAAAAAGGCGATCACGAACCACCAAACAAACGCGGTCGACAATGGCAACCGTAACGGCAGCACCAGCCGGGGCTCCCGCAACCTCGGGGGGGAAAGCAGGAACAAACAGCGGGCGAACTAATTGCGCCATGTTAGCCCCCGCAGCAGCAGCAGCAGCAGCAGCAATACATAAAAACTGTAACTGATGAAGAAACGCGGTTTTCAACGGCAACAGTATCGGCAACAGCAGAGGCAACGGCAGCCGAGGCTGCCGCATCTCTGGCGGAGAAACGAACATTAAACAGCGAGGGAAATAATTGCGTTATTGCGGTTGCCCCGCAGCAGCAGCGGCAGCAGCAGCAAACGAAAAAAAAAGGCGGCAACAAACAAACAAACGTCATTCGCAACGGCAACAGTAACGGCAACAGCAGCCGGGGCTCCCACATCTCCGACGAGGGAAATGAAAACATATACCAAACATCGGGCGGCCAACTTGCGTAGTTTTAGTTCCCCCGCAACACCAGCAGCAGTAGAGAAAAAAAAACAGCTTACAAGAAAGAACGAAAAAAACGATGTCTGTAAGGGCAACAGTAACTGCGATAGCCGCCGGGGCGAGGCGCCCACGTTCCCGGTGGCGAAAAACAAGCGAATTAATTGCTACCTGGTACATAGGATGCCACAGTTTGGCCCGTTGACGAATCGCCCCCTTTCACTTACACTATCTAGAGTATGTTACGCCGTAAGAGGGCTTGACGATCCCACAAGACTGGCCCCCAGGAATATTTGCAACATACCGTCTGCGAAATCAGGACCGACCGTTGATAACGCCACACGCCTGGAACCTGAAACATTTCAGTTTTTTACCAGGCAGAATGCTTCCGTTCAACAATACCTGGTAAGCATTAGGCCAATCCGAGTAACCCCTGTTTTGATGACCAACCAATCAATGTCCTTCTCCAAAACAAGAGTATTCCATTTGTTACAGGCAGTTACCAAGCAGACTGCTTCCGTTCAACAATAAGCATTATACCAGTCCGAACAACCCCTGCCCTGTTTGGCTGACCAACCAATGTCCTTCGCCAAAAAGATAGTATACCAAACAGACGGGGCTATGCTTCTTCGACCAGAAGAAAAAAAAAAAAATCCTTTCAATAACAGCTGACCAAAATAAATATAGAAAGGAATCCACCAACAACCTAAAGCTCTTCCCATCATAAAAAAAGAGTCGGCCAACGTGAGAACTACGCAAAAAATAAGCAAGCTTCACGCTCGACCCTTCAAAAAACTGTTTCAACTCTGTGTCCCGGCGTGTTCGGGGTTATAAGAAGGGGCGGACATCGCAGCGTTTACAGATAATACAGACACAGAAAAGAAATGCAATGCGTTTTGACGCGCTTGCTGCTACTTGCTGTTTGCTACGAGTGCATGTACGTACGCGATAACTAATCCTAGCAAGAGACAAAAACAAACGTGGAGGACAGTTGGTTATAGTTACGCTGCTGGCCGAAGGTTCGACATTGTTTCCTGCAACAGAACGCGCCCGGGCCCCGTCGTGGATATGATCCGGAAGCTACCAGATACTAAAATCCGGTAACATACGAGACATAGATTAGCGAGAAATATCAAACGCCGCCATGGGGAGGCGTCATAATTTCCTCACTACCGCGCGATACAAAGCGTGAGCGGGGAATCGCGACAAGGACAAAAAAAAACGGTGTTTACTCTCAATTTTGCCACCTCTCAACACCGATGTTTTTGGCCTGTTCAACACTGACGCCAGTGCTGTTGTTGAAAACCAGGTACCTGGCTGCTATACTCGTACGTATGCACTGTTTGGCTGGCATCCACCGAGTGGACCAGCTGACTTGACACAGGTTAGGACTTGAAGGCATGTCTTACCCAGGGGGGACGAAAGACTTGGAGGCATGCCTGAAAGGAGACTAAGACTTGAGAAAAAGGAGAACCATACATGAAAACGAGAACAAGGCGTGTCTTAAACCGGAACACGAGTTGAAGGCATGTCTTCAAAGGGGGGACAAGACTTGGAGGTATGCCATACAGGGCGGAAAAACGAATGTCATAAAAAAAAGTGACGCTTACAATATGATAAGTAGTAGCATCGGTTCCCACGAGGCAGGCAACCCGGGCTGCTGAGTAAGGCAAGGGCTGAACCCGACCTACTTAATACCAGCGCAAAAACGCCTCGGACGAATAGGATTGCGGGGAGAGGGAACACCGCAATCAGAACCCACGGTAAAAACAAAAAAACAGGTATCCCCATACACTACAAACCATATTTGGGTATGATGTATGTCTTCCCCCCGAAGTACCCGTACGCCCCATGACCCCCCTAGTCGTACTGCTGCTCACTCTCAGCTAACGGGTGATAGCACAACACTTGCGGGTTAACTTGCGGGTTAATAGGCATATTCCAAGCGGGTTAACCCAGCGTTCTTTACGGGTCAAGACCCGACCCGCGGATCGGATCAGTGAGTTTTAGAAATCTGACAGGTCGGGTAGGGTCCGGTCAGGTCTGGTCGGGTCTGGCCGGGTCAGGAGCATCCCAAACTCTCGCGGCTCGTGTCTGGTCACCGTCACCCGACCCAACCTGGCCCGTGAGGTTTGACCCGAGCCCTGGGAAAATCAAGATACAGTCGCCCTCTCTTCTTACGCAAAAAGCACACAACAAGAGACTTAAGGTGTCGGGCAGTACGCAGATATATTGAAGAAAGCAAAAACGAAAAAAACGAAAAAAACGAAAAATAGTGAAAATTAATGGACAGCACAATCTCGGCAACAACGTACAGTACGCATTTATCACTGGTATTTATTAGAGTACAATGCGTATATGGTAGAGGGTCGGTCTACAAAATACGACGCACATGACAACAGCACCGAACGTATACCATGCAAATCTATAATAATAATCGTTCAAATTGTCTATCACCCTTTGAATCCATCTACCAGCTATCATCTACCGTCGCATCTATTTTTCACCATCGAAAGAACAATCCCTCAAGTCTAACATCCGTCTGACCAGCAAAAATCTACCAAAACAAGTAAAGTATAATAGTCGAAACACCAAAATTTAGAGGGCGCCGAAATGGCACACGACCCCCCCCCCCCCGCGCCCAAAACGTCTCAAGGAAACACCCATGGAAACCCCTCCATGCCGGTGCTCGTAAACATATAGAAATAGACTACCCATCTCGTCAGGTTTTCTTTCCGTCCGAGGGATGTTGAGGGGAGGGGGTGGGACACTCGTGGCCCCGCATTGGCAACAAACAGCGCTACAACGCACAAACGCAAAGCCGAGGCTTAGGGTTCAGACAGCAGTGCGTATATACGTGAAAACAAACACACGCAAGCAATGCACGTGAACCAACACACGCAACGCACGTGAAACAAAACACACGCAACGCACGTGGAACAAACACAAGCAGGCAATGCACGTGAAACAAACACACGCAATGCTTCGGAGTTTTCTCATCTTGGCGTCCACGCTTTTTGCCACTGCAAATACCATCCACTCACTCTACGTTAAAGTGTTTGTCCCCGAAACGCGAGGGTAAACTTGCCACTCTTACCCCCAAGTGTCGGGGGCAAAAACGCGAGGGCGCAGTGGCCCCTTTAATCCCATTTTTTTCTTTCTCCCCCATAAAAACAAATCCCCAAAAATACGTGGAGGCGCGCGCGCAGTAGTTATATGGGGTTAAAACAACGGCATCTATCTACGTACCAGGTATATCATACTGTGCTTCCCTCGACGAAAAATCAAAACGAGGTGGACAAAAAACAATTCAGAAAAAAAACGAAAAAAACGAGGGAAAAAAAAAACGAAAACGGTAGAGAGTTTCACGTCCGTTCGCGCGCCGAGCCGAACCGACATCGAAACCGCCCCAAACCAATGCCGCGATCCAAGGCATTCCGCATATATCCTAACCGCAACCAAACCCCTCTATGGTCATACGACTACGGCCATGCCTAAAAATGAAGTACACCCCCCCCCCCCCCCCAAAAAAAAATAAAAAAAAAACCCAAGACAAGGTTTTTCGCATATAGGTTAACGGCTGTCTCTCCATCAATGACGACGAAAGACGCCCGCCCAACGAAACTGCAGAGCATATCCTGTCCAGCACAAAACATCGCTCAGAACAAATAGCCCCCAGCTCAAACGGAAAGATTTAAACATGGCAATACCATCTGGAATGCCAGGGTTACGACTGCAAAACAATACGTGCGCGGAAAGGGGGGGGGGGGGGGGGTCCAGCTTCGCCCAGACGCGAATAGAAAGTAAAGCGGCCAAGAAAATGGCCCGCGTCGAGTCGTCTGGGCTCTTTTTGTTCCCGAAACCCCCCGGTCCACGTTCTGCTGGTTGGTGAAAACCAACAAGCGCTCCGCGCGGCATCTGTAGGATGCGAGGGTCTATCGGTCATAGATACTAGCGCCGGTGCAGCAACAAGTACCCCCCGCCACCCCCCCCCCGGCACGGTGTCCACGACGCAGTAGAGGCTCCCGAGAGCTTGCAATTGAGGGCAGAAAACACCCCGCGAGGAGCATTGATGGGCGTGCGGGAGAGAGATAACCCATAATCGCGTCCCGCCGGTTTGCCGCTCTCGCCTAGGTCTAGGACTGAGCACGTCGCGTGCAGATGAGTGGCGCCCCAGCCAAATGGAGCAAAATAAGCTTCCGGCTGGGCGTGCTGCTAACCGCGCCGCCCCTCCGCCCATTCTCTCGGCCACCGTGCTGCCGCGCACTCCGGGCCCGCGCGCGGCATCTCCTCTGCTTCACGAAAACGCCAAGTCAGTCGCTCGCCGAATTTAATCATCCCGTTGATCGTTTTTGCTTGGGGGGGGGGAGACGATAACGGCGGGGGAGGTGGAGGAGAGGGGGCTAAAAGAGATGAACCTTTTCATAGAGGATATGGATGTGCAGAGTAGCTTAGGCGACAGGACCGATGCGCGGACTGGTTGGCGGGTATACGACTAGGGGCCATTGCAGCGATCAGGAGTACACCCACCCTGTGGTGTTCCCTCCGCGTGGCCCGTCACCTGGTCGCCCTGCGGGTCGCTCTCGGCCGGCGAGATGAGCAGGCGTGGACAAAAAAATAAAAAAAAAACCCAAGACAAGGTTTTTCGCATATAGGTCTTAAGGCTGGTCTCTCCATCAATCGACGGAAAAGACGCCCGCCAACGAAAGCTGCAGAGCATTATCCTGTCCAGCATCAAAACAGTCGCTCAGGAACAATAGGCCCCCAGCTCAACGGAAAGATTTAAACCATGGGCATACCATCTGGCAATGGCCAGGGTTACGACTGCAAACAAGTACGTGGCGCGGAAGGGGGGGGGGGGGGGGTCCAGCTTCGCCCAGACGGCGAATAGAAAGGTAAAGCGCCAAGAAAATGGCCCGCGTGAGTCTTGGCTCTTTTTGTTCCCGCCGCCCCCGGTCCACGTTCTGCTGGTTGGTGAAGAACCAACTAAGCGCTGCCGTCCCGGCATTGTAGGGATGCGAGGGTCTATGGTCATAGATGACTACGCCGGGCAGCAACGAGAGCTACCCCCCCCACCCCCCCCCGGCACGGTGTCCACGACGCAGTAGAGGCTCCCGAGAGCTTGCAATTGAGGGCAGAAAACACCCCGCGAGGAGCATTGATGGGCGTGCGGGAGAGAGATAACCCATAATCGCGTCCCGCCGGTTTGCCGCTCTCGCCTAGGTCTAGGACTGAGCACGTCGCGTGCAGATGAGTGGCGCCCCAGCCAAATGGAGCAAAATAAGCTTCCGGCTGGGCGTGCTGCTAACCGCGCCGCCCCTCCGCCCATTCTCTCGGCCACCGTGCTGCCGCGCACTCCGGGCCCGCGCGCGGCATCTCCTCTGCTTCACGAAAACGCCAAGTCAGTCGCTCGCCGAATTTAATCATCCCGTTGATCGTTTTTGCTTGGGGGGGGGGAGACGATAACGGCGGGGGAGGTGGAGGAGAGGGGGCTAAAAGAGATGAACCTTTTCATAGAGGATATGGATGTGCAGAGTAGCTTAGGCGACAGGACCGATGCGCGGACTGGTTGGCGGGTATACGACTAGGGGCCATTGCAGCGATCAGGAGTACACCCACCCTGTGGTGTTCCCTCCGCGTGGCCCGTCACCTGGTCGCCCTGCGGGTCGCTCTCGGCCGGCGAGATGAGCAGGCGTGCCTCCCTTCCCCACCCCCCCTCCCCTCGGCGGCAAGAGCTTGAAGCCCAGAGAATGAAACCGATCCCGGCCACAATCGACCCCGACGCATCGCTCCCGTCTATCGTTGTCAACAATGGTTCCGTCCCATCCATCGCTGCAATACATCGTTTGCCAACCACTTCCCACAGCCGTTTCCCAACCAACACTGCCAATCGTCATTGCCAGCCATCGTTGTCAACCGGAGTTCCCGAACATTCGCAACAGCAAGCACCCAGGGCAGGTCGGGCGGCACCCAGACACCCAAGACACCTCTGCACTCTCGTCGTAGAACCGAAAACAAAATGTTGACGGTTACGTTTCGCAAAAGGAGGGGGGGGAAAAAAAAAATGCATCCGCCGTTCTCACGACGTCTCCTTGATTGAATCTTCACAACGATGAGATGTATACCTACGAGCAGGCATGTCTGCAAAATCTCGTCGGATAATCGACAACAAACTTTTGACGGTTACGTTTCGAAAAAGGAAAAAAAAAAAACTACCCTTCCGCCGATCTCAAGTTTGCCGATCTCACGACGTCTCGTTGAATCTTGACGATGAACGATGAGATGGATATCTATGCGTTTGGCGACGGACATCTTCCAGCGCACCAACGGCATCCAACAAACCGTATACTCGACCATCCACTCACCAACGCCTCCATCCGACTAGCCCCTCTCATCCCATGCACTTTTCCATCTACCCATCTATCTATCTATCCACCAGACCAGACCATCCACCGGACCATCCGACCATCCAACCATCGGACAACCCCGACCATGGGACAATCTAACTATCGGGAGGCAACCCCAACCATCGAAAACCGATATCCTCTGACAACCCAACCATCGAACCCCCCCCCCGACAAAACAATCGGACAATCCAACCATCGAAGAAAAACATAAATAAAAAATCTCCAACCATTCCTCCAGACCGTCCAATCATCGGACACCCCCAACAACAATCGAGCAAAAACAAATCTATCAGCCACCCGTGCCATCTACCAGAGCCTAACCGCCAACCATAAAGACTCGTCAGATCATCAAAACAACGGACAATCCAACAATCCAACGGATCTATCAGACCCCACCACCCGCCTCGTCAACACCACCAGACCCACCCAACCGACGTAAACTCTAACCATCCGACCATGTTAAACCAACCATTAGACATTTCACCCCAGCCATCGAGCAGTCTAACAAACAGCCAGAAAAACGAACCCAAACGGAAAATTCAACCATCGGATAATCCAACCACCAAAAAATCCGAAAATCGGAAAAATTCGATCGTCGGAAAATTCAAACATCGGACAATCCATCCATCGGACAATCCGAAAATCGGATAATGTAACCATCGGAAAAAATCTCTACCGTTCAATCCAACCATAGGATCATCCAACCACAGGAAAATCCAACCATCGGACCGCTCTAACCATCGGGAAATCCAATCATCGGAAAATTCAACCATTGGACAATCCAATCGTCGGAAAATTCAATCACCCAGAAATCCCGTCATCCTATAACCCAACCATCGGACAATCCAAACATCCGACGCTCCGATCCTCCAACCATCGGACAATCTATCCGCTCAACATATCGCACCCTTCGGACCATCCAACCATGGGACCATCCGACCATTGCACAATCCAACCATCTGACCCACCCACCACCAACCCACCCACCCACCCAAACGAAGATGGGGCGAGATAGTAGGTCTGTCTCGCTGCGTGCAGTATGCCAACACGAGGCGAACCATAAAAAGATGGAAATGTGGTGAGCTTACACCTTAGTAGTGACTGCGCTGCTGTGCATCTACCGGAATTTGACTCTTACCACACTCCCCCAAGCGTGTTGCCTCCGCCATGGGAGTGCAGCTCTAAAGGGGTTTAAAACTAATATATCTTTCCAATCCGTTGGTGGATTTCACCAAAAAACAAAAAAAAACACACACACACACAACACACACATCCACCACAACAACAACAACCGACAACAATGCCCAACCGCGAGCACCAACCACCAGGATTGTCCTGCTTAGCCGGCCCGCTTTCTTTTTGCGCGGCAGGTCATGGATTTGGCGATCTCCGCCCCCGACGCTCGGCAGGAAAGCGCCTGCTAGGTAACCTCCGCCGTTAAAATACTTTTCCTCTTTTCCACCTCGCATGTAACGGCGGAGGTAATATTTCCCGAGACTTTCGTACTCCAAAAAAACATACAGCGGGGTTTTCGATTGAGGGTGGCCTGGCCTTCTGTCCACACCTGCTCTGCTGTTCCAGTTATAGTTTCGACCTAAGCTCGCAAGCCAACGTTTCGGTAGCAAAAACAAAACAAAATATTGGACACACGTGTGCGATTCAAGGCTTTTCTTCCACACGCAAGCAAAAGCAAAAGCCACGTTCGGTTACCAAAACATCGGACCCCAACCTACGAGTATAGAAGGAACGCACCAAGCTAATCACACAGCCTACGAAGGACAACCATTGCTCGTGGCCCACTCGAACACATCCATCGCCCCCGTCTCCGCCGCGGCATCGAGGGTGCGAGAGTCCCAAGGGCAGCCCTTACCCCTGAGCCAGACGAGGACCTCCAAGTTACCGCCTGCGGCGGCGCAAGCGCACGTCCGTCTGTCCCACGGACACGCCTCCTCGAACAGGAAATTCAGCATGTCCATGTTTCCCACCCGCGCCGCGGACCTACAAAACAACAAGGAGGCGGGGGGGCCGTGGCGGGGGCCCGAAGCCGGGGGGGGGGGGCGGGGGGGGAGGGGGGGGGTAGGGCCGCGCGCCCGGGGCGCGTAGGGCGGCGAAAGATTGTAGACGGGGCGGGGAGGGGGGCGGCGTCGGGACGGCGCGGGACAGGGGGGTGTACTTCATTTTCATGCATGGCCGTAGTCGTATGACCATAGACCGTCACATCCCTAAAATGCCGGGACGGAGCATGTCGGGTTTTCACCGACCAGGCAGACATTGCACCAAGCGCGAAACGCCGTGAGGTGCTGGGCGAGTGACATGAAAGGTAAGCTGCATCCTACTAAGAACCGCCTGTGCGGCGGACTTGCATATGTATGACAGCTTCAATGAGTTAAAATTCAATTTCTGGTGTGGCCACTTCGTGAGACAGCAATGGGAGCACTATCTAACTGCCTCGCGGGTGTCTTACCATATACACACTACGTGATACGACCATTCCCCTTGTGCGGAGCAAACGTTCTCCACCCCGCACAGATGATCTAACTCAACCGCCAGCCTTCGTGGCCGCCAAGAAAAAAAAAAACGGTACTCTGGTTGTCTAGCTCACGTAGTGAGAGGCGTGTTTTACAGCGTCGTTGCCAACCGACGCCAACCCAACCTATAAATATATACCAGGTAATGCTTTCGAGTTCCCCTTATAAGGCAAGCCTCAAGCGAAGACCCTCCTAATATAAAAAATGTTTTAGGCGCTACCCCTATATATCAAACGCAAGCCTCAAGCGAGGACCCTCAGATACAAAAAAAAGAAGAAATCGCTACGAACACACCCCCTAAAAAAGGCAAAAACAGCACGCGTCCTTCCCCTTCACCTGAAAGTCGACGAGGCCCACGAGCAACCGTTTTTGCGGGCCCATACCAGAACCTCAAGCTGGTTCTGCCGCGCTGCGAGCGTGCACGTGGCCTCGGTCCAGGGGCAGCCCGCCCCGCGTGCCCACTGCAGAACCTCGAGATGCCCCCCTTCAGCAGCGTTCGCGCACGTGCCATCTCCCCACGGGCAGCCATTGCCATGTGCCCACTGCAGGACCTGCGTACGTTACAGGGAAAAAAATAAAAGGGAAATTCCAGGGGAAAAAAACGTATGTTTGATACCAGGTAGTTAAATATTATGGGGGTCTTACGCATACTATGCCAATTTTCATAATTATTTTTCTTTTTTTTACGATGGCTAATTTAGGTCTTCCTGGCACATCAAGTTTTATAGGGGAGTTTCTTTTATTAGTTTCGGTTTTTAAAAATCCGTGTGTTTGATAGCTAAATAGTATGGAGGTATGGAGGTCTTACGCATACTATGCCAATATTTATACCTATTTTTCCTTTTTTAAATATGGCTAATTTAGGTCTTCCTGGCACATCAAGTTTCATCGCAGGGGAATTTATTTTTTATTAGTTTCGGCTTTTGAGGCAAACAGTACTGCTTGCTTTTTTGCAGCTGCATGTTGGGGTGTATGCGAAGCACGTCAAACTTTACGCGGGATTGATCATTGCAACCTGGCGAAACAATTGTGCCCCTGTTCTTACTATTCCACACCATGTTGCAACTGATGTTGCAATAGGCTTTTACTGGTATTGCTCTAGGTTTTTGCTCCTACGCTTGATTCCGGAACCCCCTCTCCATCAACGCCCCCCCCCCACCCCCTCCCTCCGTCCTACCACACGAACCCTTCCAAGAGCCACTATTTCCAACTCTTCCCCCGCACACCCGTGCTGCGGCTCGAAAAGGAATGCTTGGTCAGATGACCGGATGCTCAAGGCAATCAATAAACGGAGTGTCTCCGCCCCCCCCCCGCTCATCGCTGGGGGGGGGGTGATCCAGGTATTGTGGCCACTCATACTGGGTACAGGACCGTCATTTTCTGTTCAGTCTTTTTCATGGATGTCCCCCCCCCCCCCTATAAATACTTTATATATTTATAGGTTGGGTTGACGTCGGTCGGCAATGACGCAGTAAAACACGCCTCTCACTGCATGAGCAAGACAACCAGGGTGCCGTTTTTGTTTTTGTTTTGGCGGTCACCAAAGCTGGCAGTCTAGTTAGGTCATTTGTGCAGGGTGGAGAACCTTTGCCCCGCACAAGGGGAATGATCGTATCACGTAGTGTGTATATGGTAAGGCACCAACGATGCAGTTAAATAGTGCTCCCATTGCTGTCTCGGGGAGTGGCCACACCAGAAATTAAATGAACTCATTGAAACTGTCGTCCATATGCAAGTCCGCCTCAGGGGCGGTTCATAGCAGGATGCAGCTCACCCTCCATGCGACTCGCCCAATACATCACGGCGCTTCGCGCTTGGTGCAAGTAATGTCTGCCTGGTTMGTGAAAACCAAACGTGCCCCGTCCTGGCATTGCAGGGATGCGAGGGTCTATGGTCATACGACTACGGCCGTGCACGACATGAGTACACCCCCCCCCTCTCGCCTTCCACCTCCCGCCTCCCACCTTCCCCGTCCCGCCTACGGCCCCCTTCACCATCCTCCCGCCCCGAGCAGCACTGGCGCACGTCTCCTCGCCCCAGGGGCACCCCCTGTCCCTCGCCCACTTAAGGACATCTAGATGCCCCCCGGCTGCGGCGAAGGCGCACGTTGCTTCGTTCCTATCGTACCATCCAGCACAACAGGTAAGGGGAGGCGGGGGGGGGTACTCATGTCACGCATGGCGGTAGCGTTATGCAGTATGCGTCTTGGTGGGGGGGTATGGGGGGGGGCAGAGTAGTGCGCGAATCAGGGTTCAAATAATAATTAATATATAATAACAACAACAAAAAACAACCACAACACCAAAAAGCCCGACCGCCCCGCCCCGCCCCGCCCCAACCAACCCCAACCCAACCCAATGTAACCCAAGCCATCACTGAAACAGCAGGTCATCGCATATAGGTGTACTATTCCAACGTTTCGTCAGAAAAAACACTACACACTGGGAGGGTAGGCAACACCCTCTACCAAGCCAAGCCCTCCTCCTCCTACCCAGCAAGGTCTCCAGGCGCCGCCGCTGGCAGCGATACGGCGCATGTCAGGACGTTACCGACGGGCAGCCGTTTCAGCTTCTAGCGTTAGCAAGAAATTCCATGTTGCCCTCTCGCGCGGCTGGGTAGGTAGTTGGAGTTCGAGAAGGGAGGGGGGGGGGGGGGGGCGAAGGGGGAGGGGGGGGGGGGGGGGTGTACTCTGCATCTGGCCGTAGTCGTATGACCATAGACCTCGCATCCCTACAATGCCGGGACGGGCACGTGGTTTTCACCAACCAGGCAACATTGCTTAGCACCAAGCGCGAAGCGCCGTGAGGTTTGGGCGAGTCGCATGGAGGGTGGGCTGCATCCTCTAAAAACCGCTCTGTGAGGCGGACTTGCATAGGACGACAGCCTCCAATGAATTGATTAATTTCTGGTGTGGCCACTTCCAGAGACAGCAATGGGTATTACTATGTATCTGCCTCGTGGGTGCCTTACCATATACACACTACGTGATACGATCTTCCCCTTGTGCGGAGTTGAGGTTCTCACCCCCACAAATACTAACAAGACCGCCAGCCTTGGTGACCGCCAAAAAATAATGGGGAGGGGGGGGGGGGTGTACTCATGTTGTGCACGGCCGTAGTCATATGACCATAGACCCTCGCATCCCTACAATGCCGGGACGGAGCGCGTTGGGTTTTCACCAACCAGGCAGACATTGCTTGCACCAAGCGCGAAACGCCGTGAGGTATTGGGGAGTCGCATGGAGGGTGAGCTGCATCCTGCTAAGAACCGCCTCTGAGGCGGACTTGCATATGGACGACAGCTTCAATGAGTTAATTTAATTTCTGGTGTGGCCACTTCCGGAGACAGCAATGGGTTTTACTATGTAACTGCCTCGCGGACGCCTTACCATATTAACACTACGTGATACGACCATTCCCCTTGTGCGGAACAAAGGTTCTCCACCCCGCACAAATGATCTACTCGACCGCCAGCTTTGGTGACCGCCAAAAAAAATAACAAAAAAACGGCACCCTGGTTGTCTAGCTCACGCAGCGAGTGGCGTGTTTTACAGCGTCGTTGCCAACCGACGCCAACCCAACCTATAAATATTTATAGGGGAGGGGGGGGGGGGGGGGGGCACGGCAGTATTCTAGATCTGTTTCTGGGGGCCGTCAGTTCGGTGGGCTTCACGGCTACTACCACTTGGTCTTCAAATTCAAGGACCGTTTGAAAAAAAAATGGGCAACACAATTAAAATAGGGCAACATAGGAACGAAAAATTCCGACGAAATTTGGGTTGGGGGGCTTTACTAGGTCATTCCGAAAACGTTTCACTCAAAAAAGCCAAAAAAAGGTATACCTCTATACCTCTATCGTAGCACGTGTTGCCTTTTATGTAAATTAATAGTAAGCCGACTGACTGGCTTTTTTTTTTTTTTTGTTCCTTGTAAGGGCCCGTTTTAACGATTATAAAAAAAAATCAATTTGGAAAAAATAAAATTTAAATTCGCTTTTCATTGGTCAACACGCGCACCAGCATCAAAGATAAGGATCTTGGTGGGTGTTGGTGCGTGTGTTGACCAATGAAAAGCGAATTTGAATTTTATTTTTCCCAAATTGAAATTATTTTATACTCGTTAAAACGGGCCCTAAAGCGCGGCCGGCCTGCCTGGCTCGCCACAAAAAAAAAAAAAAAAAAAAGGGTCCTCGTATCAGGGACCAGTAGGGGGGAAATATTATTTTACCAGCACGATTGTTTGACGTGTTTCGGTCGGCACATTATTTTCAGGCAATACAACAACAACAACAACAACAAAAACGCGCGGCGAAGTCAAAAGCCGAGCACGGGCCGGTCCGCCAAGCCTCAGCCTGGTATATAGGGTTAGGACCACAAGTGCCAAACGGTTTTTGAGTATCCACGCCAAAAACTCAATACAGGAAATTTCCAAGAAAATTCCCAGCCCCTCGGGGTCAGGAATAGGGTTAGGCTTTAACGTCGACAAAAAAATGACGGGGTAAGCCGAGGTCCGTACAGCCCTCCCGCCCTCGCCCCCTCCCTTCCTACACTCTCCCTAAACCTTCATCCCTCCCTCGACGCCTCTCCTATCCTCCCTCCCTGCCCTCCCTCCCTCCCTCCCTCCCCCCTCGCGTATACATCTACATGTACGGTATATAACCGTGAGCAGCAGCGGCATGGATTGGCCTTCACTCCGTGCTGCTGCTGCTGCTGCTGCTGCTGCTGCTGCTGCTGCTTGGCGCTTTTGCAACTCTACAATAAAAAACAAAAACAGAGACGGGGGAGAGCTTGTATCGCAAGCGAAGATATCTGAAAAAAATCACGGCCATCTGCAATACAGGGCATGGCTTAAAAAAATGCAGGGCACGCCTTTCTATACAATACAGGACATGCCTTGCGACAATACAGGGCATGCCCTACTACTACATACGGAGACCCAGCGAGAGCTACCTACGTACTCGTACCCAATTTTACTGGTGTACTCGTTCAGTCCCACGGCTTTTGGGAGGCATCTCCGGTGACAACAGACTAGATTTTTTACCCCCCCCCCCCCCCCCCGTAGCAATGTCTGCCTAGGTTGGTGAAAACCCAACGTGCTCCGTCCCGGCATTGTAGGGATGCGAGGGTCTATGGTCATATATGTGACTACGGCCATGCAGCGACATGAGAACACCCCCCCCCCCCGCGCCTTCCCTGCTGTATGGTCATACGACTACGGCCATGCATGAAAATGAAGTACACCCCCCCCCTCGCCCTTTCCCGCTTTTTTTTCCCCCACCTCGCTTGTCGTACTCTCGTCCCAGGCACAACCGTTGAGGCGGCACCACTGCAGCACTTTCAGACGCCAAGGAGGCGGTTGCGAGGGGGGGGCAGGGTTCGACGCCGACGGGGCTGGTCGCGCCGCCGCCCACAGAATCATATCGCTTACCGGCACAAGGTCCTGCCGGGGCATCATAATAAGGAGGAGGATCGATCGGGGTATATGTTACATAGGGGGTCGAATAGGTCAGGAGACGGGTCAGCCAGTCAGTCAGTCAGTCAGTCAGTCAGGCAGTCAGGCAGTGAGTGAGTGAGTGAGTGAGTGAGTCAGTGAGTCAGTGAGTCAGTGAATCAGTGAGTCAGTGAGTCAGTGAGTCAGTCAGTCAGTCAGTCAGTCAGTCAGCCAGTCAGTCAGGCAGGCAGGCAGTCAGTCAGTCAGTCAAGCGGAATGAACGTGCGACGGTCAAGGGCGCGTCGATCCGAGCGTCGGTCCACACGAAAACCTACTGGTAGTGGATTGTAGTAATTAGGTTATGAAAGAACGCGTGCTACGATAGAGGTATACCGGTACCGTTTTGTGGGCTGAAAACGTTTCTGAATGAAGGAGCTCCTTAACCCATTCAGAACTGAAAAAAAATGTCCCACACTAATTCCAAGTAGTTTGTCCCCGAATTCGTGGGACCAGTTCTTAAGGGGTTATAACCCATAATCGTCGGAATTCCATTTTTGTGTTGGAAATGTTTTTCGCTGGATCGTTAGGGCCCATATTAACGAGTATAGAATAAATTCAATTTGGAAAAAGTAATATTCAAGTTCGCTCTTCATTGGTCAACACACGCACCAGCACCCCCCCAAGATCCTAATATTTGGTGCTGGTGAGCGTGTTGACCAATGAAAAGCGGAGTGTATTTTATTTATTTTTTCCAAATTGATTTTTTTTTTTTTCTTCGTTAAAACGGGCCCTTACGCCAGGAGATTCGTCGTCGGGTATATACATAGCACTTTTTGTTCAATCCATAATCATTTTTCGGTGTGATGTAGATTTCCTCAAGCAAGAAGCCTCAGAAAATGGCCTGTATACAGGTGCAGCTCAATCGTAGCATATTTCAAAGCCTAAGCGTTCCGCACGAAAACCTAGTGAAAAAAAAGGCGCCAGTCAATAAAAAAAAATAAAAAAAATGCCGTCACATATGTTCAGGAGACGGACGGGTCAAGTCGAGGGAAAACGTGCGCACCCGTAAAGGGGGGGGGGGGGGGATCCGGGCGTTCCACACTAAAACCTGATATTTTGGCGTCAGTCAAGGAAAAAATAAAAAAATGGAATATTGCCGTCGGTCAAAAGGGGCCGGAAGACGGCTGGTGAAGGTAATTACCGTGGAACCATACAAAAACCTGGTAGTTTTAGCATCAGTCCAGGGGGGGGGGGGAATATATAGTATAGGGTGTTGACCAATACTTCGGTTGAACTCAAAATGGTTGGGTTTCTGCTGTGGTCTCAGCCCTTTCAGATCTGCGAAACTTACCCCACACATATTCCAAAAAGTTGGGTGTCCCCAAACGGGAGACCGGTTCTTAAGGGGTTATATATAACCCATTCAGAACTGAAAACACATCCCACACTTACTCCAAGTAGTTTGTCCCCAAATGTGTAGGGCCAGTTCTTAAGGGGTTAACCCATTCAGAACTGAAAAAAATGGCCCACACGAAATTTCTGGTAGTTTGTCCCCAAGTTCGTGGGACCAGTTCTCAAGGGGTCGAGTACGTCCTATGAAAAAAACGACCTCAACCCTTCAGGATCTTCCCATGATGAGGTTTCGGACAAAAACGGCCAAAAATGCCACGTTTTAAACCCAACTATTCTTGGGTTGAGTTGGGGGGCATTCTTATAATAGGAAAAACGGACCACAAAAAAAAAAAAAAAATGGTTCCAACCGAATTCTTCGCAAGACACCGTCCAAAATAAAACCTAGACTAGTATTTTGGCGTCCAGTAGTGTTATGATTCGACACAGCTATCATATGCTGGTTTTCGAGTAGTTATAATTGTGATACTTTTGACGGTCGAATACACCTGGTTTTAGACTGGCCAACCACCCACCCACCCACCCACCCACCCACCCACCGACCGACCGACCGACATACCCATTACTGCAGCTTATACAGCAGTTGAGTCAGTACGCGCAGACGTACGTTTTGATCGCATCTCTCCATTGCTGGGGCACTCGAGCCAAGCAAGAACAATGAAAATTGGCCGCCAGCCAAAATGGGGCGAAAGGAAAAAAAGAAAGGACGTGCCGTTTCTTGGCACGTATTTGGTCCGGATGGGATGGAGTAGGTTGAGTTCAGTTGACTCCCAGTAGGTTGGAAGGAAGTGGGTTGAGGTCAGTTGAGCTAGGATGGGATGAGGTGAGTTGAGATCAGTTGAGTTATAGGTTGGAATGAGGTGGGTTGGGTCGGGTTGGGTTGCAATGGGGTGGGTTGCGTTGGGTTTAGGTGGAATCAGGTGGGTAGGGGTTGGGTCTAGTTGGAGCGGGTTGGGTTGGGTTTAGTTGGAATGAGGTGGGTTGGGTTGGGTTGGGTTGGGTTTGACAGGAATAAGGCGGGTTGGGTCGGGTTGGGTTTAGTGCGAACTAGGTCGGTTAGGTTGGTTTTAGTTGGAACGCGGTGGGTCGCGTTGGGCATGACTGCAATAGCGCAGGTTGCCTTGGGTTTAGTTGGGATGGGGTGACTTGAGTTCAGCTGAGTTAGGTTGGAATAAGGTGGGTATAAAATAGGCGTTGGGTATAATTGCAGTGGGGTGGACTGCGCTGAGTCTAGTTGGAATGAGATGCAGGCTGCGTTGGGTTTAGTTGGCATGAGGTGGGTCGATTTGTGTTCAGATGGAATGAGGTGGGTCGAGTTGGGTTTACTAGATGGAATGAGGTGGGTTGGGTTCGGTTCGGTTGGAAAGGGGTGCTGTCGACCGATGCTCCATGAGTAGGGTAGGACGTTCACTGTTGTCAAAAGCTGAAGATATTTTATCTAAATGGTTCAGGGAGTTGGAGCCTCCCGCGAGCTGACCGGACGAGAGATTGCCGGGTTCAAGTCGAGTACGCGTTGATATATTGCCGTCTACCCCCCTGAGCAGAACCACAGTCGTATGGGAAAGCTAGCCGGACGAAGATCGAGAGATCATCGTGAACACGCGTCTGAAGGGGCAAGGGTTTTCGTTAATTCTTGCCTATAAGGGTGGGGACAGAGATCTGCTGGCCGCAACAAGAAGAAGAAGTTTCGCTGGGGTGGGGTGGGTTGAGATACCGCGTGAACTACTGCCCTGTACAGAAGCATACCCTGCCCGACTCAACCTCCGGCTACAGCAGTAGGCCTTCCCCGAAACAGTCACGGGGGGGGGGGGGGGGGTTTGAATTTAGGGGGGGGGGGGGGGTGGGGGGGAAACAAAAAAAAAAAAAAAAAAAAAACGCGTTTTATCCCCTCTACCCTTTTATCTCACCATCGCGTAACCCCCCCCCTGCTCCCCCCTGCACCCCCGAGACACAAAACGCGGACCCACCTTCGACGCGGCGTGGGCGCAGGTCCTCCAGTCCCACGGACACCCTATCGCCCTGGCGTACCGCAAGGTGGCCAGGTGACCCCCCGCCGCGGCTCGCGCGCACACCATGGGCCCCCACGAGCACCCGCTAGAGCGCGCCCAGCCCAGCCGCGACGGCGACTGAACGGCGGCGTTGAGGCTCGTCTCCGGCGGCCTCGCGACCCCCCAAGCACCCCTCCAGCTCCTGGAAACCCCGGCCACAAAGAGGAAGCCGTCCCCCGACGCGAAGTCCATGACGCGGCGCAGCACAGAGGGTTCTCCGCCGGCTAGCGGGGCCGCGGGGGTCGGGTGGAGGGCAAGCAGCAGCGGCGAAGGCGGCATCATTCGGACGCCGTTGACCAAGGCGCCGCCACCGTTGCTGGCGCCATGGCCGTTGCTGGCGCCATGGTCGTTGGCGCCGAGGTTGCCAGCGCCGTGGCTGCCGAAGCCCCCGCCTCCACTACCGCTCTGAAAAGAGTTGCCCCTGTCAAAGCTGGTGGCTCCCAAGCGGCCACCAAAGCGTCCGCCGAAGCGCCCCCCGGAGCGCCCACCGAGCAAGGATGTACCGGCGAGCCCGTTCGAGGGCTTTCTCCGGTGGGTGCTAGAGTTCAAGCTCTGGCCTACACCGCCAGCTCCGCTAGCTCCGCCTGGGACACCGCTACCGCCACCGCCGCCGCCGCCGCCCTCACCCCCCCCGACACCGCCGAAGCTAGCGCCACCAAAGAGGGCACCGCCGCCGCCGCCCCCGCCCCCGCCCCCGCCCCCGCCGTGGCCCCCGAAGCCGCCACCAACACCATTACCGGTACAGCCGGACGAAAACACGCGGATATCCCGCTCGCCCGGGTCTTGACTGGGGAACCCGCTGGGGAAGCTCTGCCCCGGCAAGCTCTGCCCCGTGAAGGCGCTCTGCCCCCTCCGCAGGGCCATCTCCATCGCGAAAGGAGGGTCTGGCTCGCGCACCAGGGGAGCAGCGCTCGGTCCGCCGACTCCGATCCAGGCCCCGACCCCTTCGCTGCGGTCGCTTCCACCGCTGTGGCCGTCACCGTGGCTGTCGGCGGCGTCAAAGCCCCGGAGAGGCGCGGGGCGGCGGCGACCGACGAGGTGCCGCTCTCTAAGGTTGGTCAGCGGGCCGTCCTCCTCTCCCCCATCTCCAATACCGCCACCACCGCCGGTGTGGCCGTTAGCAGTACCGTTAGCGTCGTGCCAGCCGTGCCTGCCGTTTGCAGCCGCCCCGGGCGGCGGCCAGGACACCTCGCCGTCCCAATCCACCGTCTCCTCGACAAGCATCGAGCGCACCACGGCCGCTGCGTCCCCAGCTTTCAGCCGCCAGACAAACACGTCCGGCTTCTCCCTCTCCCCCGCGCCCCACCCCCCATCCCTGCCCCAACCCCCGCCTCCATGCCGAAAGCTCAGCCGCCTCCTTCCCCCTCCGTCCCCCCTTCCGCTTCCTCCGGAGTCTGCCACCGCCGACGATGGCGACGACGACCGACTGGTCCCCAACCAAAGAAGCTTCCACACTCCCTGGAGGTCCGTCAAAACCACCACGGGTCGGGAAGACGGGCTCCGAGAGTTGGCCGCTACGAGTGCCGCGATGGCGCGGTAAAGCGCCCCCCTTCCACAAGCTCCACCCCAATCCACACCATCTCCTCCACCACCACTACAGCCGTCGCCACCCCCGACTCCGGCGCCGGCTCCGCTGCGGCCGCTCGGCTTCCTCGATGCAGGTGGTCTAACAATCTCCAGTACCACCCGCAAGCCAGAGGAGGGGGTGCCGCTCCTGACTGCCTCGGCTAGACACACCGCGGCGGAGGGCGCACCGGGGCGGAGAACGTTCCAAGAACCGTTCCCCCCAATCCCACCCGCCGCAACCTCCCCCTCCAAATCCTCCTCCTCCTCTTCTTCCCCGTCGCACTCACACTCCCCCCTCCTCCTCATGCTCCTTCTCCTCGCCCTTCCTTCCCGCGGACACGGCACAGACAAAAAGTCCTCTCCATCTGCGTCTTCCTCCTCGTCGTCGTTACCGTAGCCGTCCCCGCTCGACCCGTGGGGCCGTGGAACGACGCACTGGTTCCCTCTCCCGGGGCGGAAAACAGCGTTCAGGTACGTGGCAAGGGCAGCCCGGTAACGCTCGTTGCACGGGCGATATCTCCTGGTAGCAGCACCACCACCACCACCACCAGCACCCCTTGCGCCCACCAAACCACCAGCACCAGCACCGGCACAAGTACCACCAGCAGCAGCACCCCCAGCAGCAGCGGCAGCGGAGAAGGAGGAGGACGCGGTAGAGGGGGGCGAGGAAAGGGGGAGGGCGGTCTCGGGCTCCACTCCCGGCCATTGGAAGCGGTGCAGGTCGGCGTAAGGAACGCTTAACTCCGCTGTTGTGTGCAGATATGAAGCGTAAACCACAGGGGGGGGGGGGGGGCATTTGCCATCGATTTGGTTTGGTTCGGGTTTCGTAGAGAACATAGGAGCGGGTGGCGGAGTTGGGGGGGGGGGGGTGGGGTAGGGAGGGGGGGCGGTAGGAGCAACGGTGGCGCAGGGGAGGAGGGGGGGGGTAGGGGTTGATACAGGATTGTGTTTGGACGAATGTATTATGTGTACGAGCCAAAAACTCGGTCTGTACGAGAAACAAGCCGGGGTTTCATTGTAAGCTTGCCTTGCCCGCTCCGCGTTTCGGGGCCTGTGAATATTATTTGGCTGCCGTTACACGCTGCCCGCTACTGGTGCTCCAGCGCTGGTGCTACTGCTACTGCTACTACTACTGCTACTGCTATTGCTTTTACTTCTACTACTATTGCTAACTGCTCCTCGTGCTACTACTGCTTCCTGCTCCTGCTTCCTACTACTGCTACGCCACTCTACAGCTACTGCTAATGCTAGTAAAGCTGCTGCTGCAACCACTAGTACCGCTATTCTGCTGCTACTTCGGATATGTCACTGCGACTGTTATTACTGCTGCTGCTGCTGCTGTTGCTGCATCAGCTGCATCTTTTCTTCCGCTGGTAATGCTGCTGCTTCTTACTGCTATTGATACTACTACTATTACTACTACTACTACTGCTACTACTGATACACTAACACTAATTTCAGTGATTCTCACCTCTAGGCACCGGCGCATCGACCGTTCGAACGCCCCCGATCCCCATGTGGTCCATCAGGGCCCGACACGCCACCCACGTGGTGACATCAGAAACAACCCCCCTCCCCCCTGCGCTTCCCGACCCCGCCCCCAACACGCCAGCGGAAGGTGGAACACCTCCCGTGATCTTCGTTTTATTACCAGTATCTTGAAACACGTCACATAATAATATATAAATACCAGTGTGTGAATAGGTTAATAATAGAATGCACATATAATAATATACCAATAATACCAGTGTATGAATAGGTTAACAGAATGCATTGTTAATACCAGTGTATTAATCAATGTAACAGGCACCAGGTATGAATATAGCACACGAGTATATCGCACAGTCGTAGCAAAAAATGACGTGTTACATGAACATTCCAAGAGAACGGACAGAGGCACGGAAACAACACCGGGCACGCACAAACGAAAAAAACGAAGGCGGGGAGGGAGGGGAGGGGGGGGGGGAGGGGGGGGCGGGGGTAGAGGTGAGGAGGCTTCGTAATAGTTTGTGCAGTACCCTTTGCTTTCTTCGTTTCAGTTTCATAAAATATCTTCGCCTTTCTTTCCTCTCTCCCTCCTACTGCTGTAGTCGTAACTCAGATCCTGGGTCACAAAGTAGGCTCGTCTCCCCACGGCAGGTAAGCTGTTTTTCATTCCACTTTTTGATGATTTATGCACCCAGTGTGCTCGTTTTTTCTTTTTTTTTTGGTACCCGGTATGGGGGAATCATGCTATTCCTGCCACGCGAGCTGAAGCAGTGCTCAGATCGAGATTAAACCTCGACGAACGTGTCCGGGCGGGCTTCCGGTGTCGGCGTACTTACCGTTTTGCCGAAAAGTGTTACTTATGAAAACAGACATGTACTGTTGGCATGCTGGTACAGCAGCAGTGTGACTATCAACACAGCTCTACTAACTCGTACCACTCTGTACGGAAACATAAAACCGTTTCTATTACATATTAATGTACGAATGATGCTTATATTTAGGGACAAAGTGGTATATCATATCGTAGCTCAACGCAAGTTATTTATCGTATGTAGCAAGCAATTAAACTGCAACAAGCTCGCCCGTAGCCACTCGTCCATCTCTCGATCGTAGCCGTACGATTCAGCAATGCAAGTGCAGCAAGCTCGCTGTCTTGGTTTCTATCGCGCAGAGGGTTCAGCATTCCCAACGCTCGTCGATTTTCATCGAATTTTGCTAACTCACGCTCTCGCGCTTTCCGGCAGTCAAGATAGTTATTGCGAGAAAAAGTCCCCACGAGTACGTAATACGTATGCACTCGGGGTGGCTCGAACCCGCGACCTCGACTCAAACAGGGACGAGATTCACCTGTCATTCCACCGGGGACGCCGGCTAGAAACGTAGAATTTCTCGTACGTACTTTTTTCTCCTTTTTTCCGAATTATTATCTTCGCCCTTCTTTTCTCTCCTTCTCCTACATATTAATAGTCGTAACTCAGATCCGGGGTAACATAGCGGACTGCCGCCCCCCCCTCCCCCGGTGCCCGGTCTCGAAAGGGATGCGTGGTCAATGGTCAAATGACTAAGGCAAGCAACAAATGAGTACCCCCCCCCCCCCCCCACCCATTCACTATGGTTTGAGTCTTCATTTGTTTTTTCGCGAGAGGACTCCACTTCATCCCAGTCCCCCCTTGCCTACCCACGCCAATGACGCAACATTACAGGACACCTAATAAGAAACAGGAAATCTGATTCAGGCTGGGTTTCTTATTTTAGAGAGGGTGCTTTCTACACTAATGTCAAGATAACGACTCCCGAATTTCTTATTTTCCTCCAGGTCTCAGCCTGGCTTTCTTGTTAGCCTGTTTCTTATCAGATGTCCTGTACTGCTGTACTCAGCAGTTGAAATATTGTAGTTTCAGCTTTCATAAAAATGGTAAAATACGTCAGCTGTGAGTACGACCGCAATATATAGAAATTGTCACCATGCACTGCCATGCACGATGGGATTTGAACTCAAGGGGATCAACAAAAAACATCAAGCGAGCATTCGAGGGCACCCTATTTACTAGGGAAAATGATAGGGCTGGGTACTGGCAGTAGTAATCTACTGGCAGTAGTAATCTACTGGCAGTAGTTATCTACTGATTGACCCGGCCAGTATATTCGCCAGTAGTTTTTTTCTCACATGTACGTCCAAGAAACACGCCATACGTATTATAGTACGGAAACCCACCCAATGCGTTTCGGAAGGAGAGAGGAGAGAGGAGAGACAGCAGTATACTGCTGCAATCCAATCCAGTATACTGATTGATTTTGACAACAGTATACATCGCTACTGACTGAGTCAGCCAGTGCCCAGCCCTAGCAAATGATCGTTTTTTTGTATTTTCACTTTACTCGTTTGTATGATATTATATATACGTAGTTCTGGCTATTGTCAAAACAGCAGAGTAGTGGCTCACAGCAACAGATGGACAGGTCACACGCCACAGGCGGATCATTGATTGTTAGGTGAGTTACATACGTACGTGCGTACCCGTACACCAGTACGTACCTGCGTACCTGTGCAGACTGCAGCCTACAATAGTTGCATGAATACCACATAGTTTACGAGTACGCATCCACGGAGCGTGGCTCACAGCAGTGGCAGATGAATAGATGGGCAGGGCACACGTCACGGGCAAGGCATTTTTTTTTTTTTTTGTCCATCCCATTTATTATCTTCGCCCTTCCTTTCTCTCTCCTCCCTAGTCGTAACTCAGATCCGGGGTCACAAAGTAGGCTCCTCTCCCTCCTCTCCCACTACGGTTCTTGCCTTGCATTTTTATCGCGAGAAGACTTCAGCCTTTTCTTCCCTCGTCGACTCGCATCGAATTGTGCCTACCCACGCTACTATTAATTGGCGCTCTCAGCAGTTGATTCCGTTTTTATTTATTTTTGCAAATAAACTCAAAAGTCCGACCCACGTGAGATTCGAACTCCAGACATCAACGTTCAGAAGCGTTCGAGGTTACCTCTAGACCATCGGGGCGACCTGGTTGTTATTAATCGTTAAGGTACATACCTGTACACCAGTACCTATGCAGACTATAGCAGTTGTATGAAAAATAATTGTCTACGAGTACAGAGCACAGGACACATATTATATGAATAGTAAGAAGCAGGATAATAAGAAAGCCAGGCTGATATTTGGGAGGAAAATAGGAAATTCGAGAGCCGTTATATTGAAATTAGTGTAGAAAGGACCCTCTCAAAAATAAGAAATCTAGCCTGGGCCAGTTTTCCGGTTTATTATAGGTGTCCTGTACTGCTGTATGTATCCACGGAGACGCGCGCGCCGAGTGCGCTTCTCTTGGTCTCTAGGCCCGAACCCGTGCCGGCCAACTTTAATCTGGCCACGGAGAGACGCACCGACAGCGCTTCGGGCGCGAAGCAACGTCGCTGTGTCATCATCCAACTCATCGATCGTTCTGTTGCTGCTTGCTTGCGTGGACAACATCTTAAAATTTAGGTAAAATGCCGATTTTCGATTAGAAAATCTGATGGCCCAAGTCGTCGATTTTCGGGCCTAAATCTGACGACTTGGGTCCATGTTGGATTATCGAATCGAACTTTTTCCGGTCCGGTTTGGCGCATTACGATTGCGTAAGCAGGCGTTTTCATTTTTGAGATCGAAACAGGCAAATTTGAAGCTCGAAATCGAGCCGCACAAGAAACAGCCTAACAACACAGGAGTAGTGCGCGTACCAATTTATCAACTTACAGGTATGCTGGTACGTTTTTTGCTTGTTTGTCTGTGTGTTTTTGTGTATTTGTGTGGTTGTTCTTAAAACTCTTTTTTTTTTCGCTTTGTCTTTTCTTTTCTGTTTCTTTCGTTTTTTTATTCTCTCTCTTTCACGCATCTGGATTGCTAGCAGGGTAGGTCGTGCCTGTCCCATATGGCATTGCATTGTCTGCTCTGCTTACTGCTTACTGATTACTGCACTGCCGCGTAGTATCTCTGTGTCGTGGTTTTGTGACCACATAATAATAGGTATCTCTCTACGGTGAACAATCGGCACGGACACAGTGCTGAGTGCTGAGTGTCGACGGGTATATGTCATATTATAGAAATAATAACGGTTTAATGTGAAGGACACACACTGCTGTATAGACTAGCAGTCTAGAGTAAAAGTCTACCACAGGTACAGCAGTAGCAGCAGTGTCAGTCTATCTCCTATTAATAGTGTATGTGCGTACGTACCTACGTCCTTGGTATGTACGTACGTACGTTCGTGGTTTGAAGGGGTCAGGAGTCAGGAGTCAGGACTGGACTGGTCTGTACGGGGTCGAGCAGCAACTAACAAGCAACACTCAAATAATCACCTGGACGTGTGACCGTGACCTGTGACCTGTCCACCTGTCGCTGCTGTGAGTCAGCTGTGACAAAAATCAACAATCAAAAGACCGTGCAACTACAAAAAAAAGTACTCGTATACGAGTACGAAGTGTAATACCATTATACAGGTATATGTCTACGAGTACATACCAGGTATGATACAGACAAGAATATAATTTCGCTCGAACATGCGAAAGTTCAAAGCAGCACCATACCTATGATACTACAGTACCAGATACACCTTACGTATGAATGTATTATATGTACTATATGTACCTGGTATCATACAGCAGTACAGGAAACCTAATAAGAAGCATGCTAATAAGAAAGCCAGGCTGATATTTGAAATAAAATACGAAATTCGAGAGTCGTTATCTTTGAAATTAGTGAAGAAATAACCCTCTCTCAAATAAGAAATCCAGCCTGGGCCAGCGTTCCTGTTTCTTTACTGGGTGTCCTGTACTCTGTACAATGTATACCAGGTATGATACAACACCAGAGCTCTCGCAAGAAACCTCAACCCCTGAAGAACTGGTCCCACGATTTGGGGACATAACTACTTGGAATTAGTGTGGGGTAAGTTTTTCAGTTCTGAATGGGTTAAATCGGTTGTAGATGGACAGGGCACGTTAGTTGACGTGCCCGTAACCCGCAGACTATATACAAGCAAAGAGGTCAGGAGACGGCACTTTCACTCCTTGACTGACGGCATTTTTTTTTTTTTTTTTAATCCTTGACTGACGCCAAACTACTACTAGGTTTTAGTTAGGAACACTCGGATCCACACCCTTGACCGATGCCCGTTTTCCCTCG
Organism: Saccharina japonica; assembly: GCA_008828725.1. Taxonomy (NCBI): domain Eukaryota; class Phaeophyceae; order Laminariales; family Laminariaceae; genus Saccharina; species Saccharina japonica. The sequence goes on from MEHQ01004416.1 coordinate 133,682, forward strand.
ACTGAATATCTCCTGACTCCTGAAATATTTGGACTCGTACAGCAGTTGTATGCATATGTAGTCTACGAGAACGACGTACGTATCCACGGAGAGACGCGCGCCGAGTACGCTTTTCTTGGTATCTAGGCCCGAACCCGCACCAGCCGACTTTAGTCAGGCCACGGAGAGACGCGCCGACAGCGCTTCGAGCGCGAAGCAACGTCGCCGTGTCATCATCCAACTCATCGATCGTTCTGCTGTTGCTTGCTTGCGTGGACAACATCTTAAATTTAGGTTAACATGCCGATTTTCGATTTGAAAACCTGATGGCCCAAGTCGTCGATTTTCGGGCCTAAATCTGACGACGTGGGGCCATTAGATTCTCGAATCGAAAACTTTCCGGTCCGGTTCGGCGCATTCGGACTGCATAAGCAGGCGTTTTCCTATTTGGGATCGAAAATACGTACAAGTTTGAAGTTCGAAATCGAGCCGCGAAGGAAACAGCCTAACAACACAGGAGTAATGCACGTATCAATTTATCAAGTTACTGGTTTGCTGGTACTCTGTTTTTGTGTGTTTGTCTGTTCGTGTGTTTTGTACGTTCGTTCTTTTTTTCTTTCTTCTTTTTCGTGCTTTCTTTTTTGTTATTTTCTTTTATTTTCTTTACTTTTATTGTTTCTCCTCTTTAACACGAATCTGGATTGCTAGCAGGGTAGGTCGTGCCTGTCGCAAATGGCATAGCATGGTCTGCTCTGCTTACTGTGTCACGACGTAGTATCTCTATCTGTGTCGTGGTTTTGGGATCATAGACCTTGTGTTTCTCTCTAGGATGAAGAATCGGCACGGACACTGGGTGTGGGTGTCGACGGGTAGAAAGAACGGTGCAATGCGAAGAACACACACTGCTACCAGTCCCTCTTTCGAGGAGTAAAAAAAGTGTCAACCCGCCCCAAACCCCCAACCCCGACCCAACCCGACCCTAAACCAACAAAACAACGCCTCCCTGTCACGAAATGAATCAAGTACAACTCGTCCCCAGCCCAAACCCGATTATAAAAACGTCCTGCTGTTTGTATGATACTTGTGTACACAACCAAAAAAAAGAAATGAAAATAGCTGTGAGCTCGAGGACTTCGTCGAAACTCATCTTTGCATATATATGTATAATACGAGTATACGTATTATACAATAAATATACTCATTGTTAGCTCCGGCTAACGAGCGTTCATATCTCTGTAATACGCTTCGGTAGTGATGATGATGGCGGTGGTGATGTCGTTTCGGATCTTGAGGACTATACAGCAGCTCCATGCCGTTTACACTTTTGGGTGAGGTTTTTTTCGCAGGAACGCGGCGTTCTAATTCCGCCGCCGCTGTCGCGACTCGTTTAGCTCTCCTCGACGCGCTGCGGCAGCGTGCACGTTGCTGTTTTCGGTCCAAGCGCCCCGGCTTTCAAGCAAGAACGCTAAACGAAGGAAATGGACGTGTACAGCAGCAGTACAGGACACCGAATAAGAAACAGGAAATCTGGTCCAGGCTGGGTTTCTTACCTGAGAGAGGGTGCTTTCTACGCTTAACCCTTATAGGACTGGAGTCCCGTTTTGGGGACAAATTACTTGTAATTAGAGTGGATTGTCCCCAAAACGGGTCTGCAGTCCTAAAAGGGTTAAGACAAGATAACGACTCCCGAATTTATCATTTCACTCTAAATCCCAGCATGGCTTGCTTATTAACCTGTTCCTACGTGTCCTGTACTGTTTGTACGTTACATACGTGCATGTGTGTTGTGCGCACTGTTCGTATGGCCCTTTGGACGAAAAATCGTTTATCCTATCCGACGGCGGCGACAGCTCAGCCAAACCCGTACTACATAAATACAGTAAACAACTTTTCGTCCGATGTATTGTAGCCCGTAAAGAGATACCGGTAGTTCACCCTCGGGTACAAAGTCTACTGTCACAGACGTATATACGAGGTACGAATGGAGTATGAGGTACTAGATACAATAAAACAAAACCATCCCAAATTCATCGAGGTACACTATTCGTACCGACTACTGACTGTACTGCTGTACAGCTGGCTGGACTACTGCTGTAGCTGTACAGCAGCAATACGAGTCCGTAGAACGCACAGAACAGGCGTTCCACGAGGCTTCAGCGGTTGCACGCCACGCGACCGCCATCAAACGCGGTGGCCTCACCGCGGCCGAGTCATCTCGGCAGGCCTCACAATTTTTCGTTTCATAATCTCTGCGAAGTGTTTCGCTATATATATATATATATCGTACCAGGTTTTGGAACCGACGGAATGTACGTAGCCGTAGCGTTTTCAGAGCTGGATCGGCTGATATTGCACCAGACACAGCCGAGAAGCGCTACCGAGTGGTCCTGCTTCCAGTCGTGCCAACTGCCCACGCCTTGAGGGCCCATCAACAAAGGATTGGTCATCCCCGCAGTCACAGCGAGGTGCAGGACGTGCAATGCGCACCCGAGGCGATGACCGAAGATGGGTGCAGTCTGCAGCAGGGTCACCAGCTGGTTCTTCAGAAGCCGCGGCTTGATGCATGCCCGACCCTAGGGGATGCACTGGCCTGCTGTCGGCCATCGAGCTCAATATTCCAACAGTTATTGTTTTGTTTGGTTGTTTGATTGTCTATTGGTTTCCTTTATTATATTTACTATGTATTCTTTATGTTTTTCCTTTTCGCTTGTTCTTCTCTTATTTCTCTTTTTTCTTTTTTCTTATCTTTCATGCAGCTGGATTGCTAGCAGGGTAGGTCGTGTCTGTCGTATATTGCATCGCATTGCCTGCTCTGCTTACTGCACTGCAGCGCCGTATCTCTGTGTCGTAGTTTTGTGACCACAGAACTGGTACCTCTCTAGGATTGGAAGAATCGGCACAGACACTGGGTGTGCTGGATGTCGACGGGTGGAAAGGACGGTTTAATGTGAAGAACACACACAGTAAAGTGCGGCCAGCTTACGTCAAACATCTGTGTGTTGCAGCTCTGCGCTCTGCCCCTAGTGACGTGTAGCAACTCATTCGCGAACGATACCATAGCAGGTAGGTAACGCAGCAGCTCAAAACATGTTTTGCTCGTAGGAGTCAGCGAGGAAGGTCCAGCTCTTGCGCCGTCGGAAAAAGAGGGAAAATGCATCCACACCACACAAATTGAAGAGACGTGTATTGTGAAATTTGACATTTTCCCCCCATCGCCGATTGTCTGATCGTGAAAGTTTATTTTTGCCAGCTTAAAGATGCCCAGTGATTTTTTAATAGCGGCGCATATAAAATAAAATAAAATAAAAATCGATTTGCTTCCCCGGCGTTTTGGACGCAGGTGTGCGGCTGTAGCTATCGAGTTTTTTTTTGCCTTTTTTTTTTTGTTTTTGAGGTGCCCTCAGCAACGCCGCCACCACGAGCGCTATACTTGGATGCCCAACGTGCTAATAAGCGCATTCAAAAGAAAACATCGAGAGCTATCCATACCATACTTCAACCCAACTCAACTCATCGGGGGTATATGAGATATCAAGCAAAGGGCGCAAGGTATCTTCTCCGTCGCTGCTGAAAGCACCACATACACGTGCACCATACTGTACAAAAACTATAATACAAAAATCGATCTGGCAGTGTTGACGATGCCGAGCTTTAAACTTATAGAGCAAGTGTTTTTATCCCCCTTCCTTCCCAGGTGCCTCTTTTCTGGGTTACATTCGACCCTCGTTCGATTGCGCGGAAGGTGCTCTCACTACCCCAACAGCAGCAGCAACAGCAGCAAGAAGCAGCAGCAGCCTCAAGCTCATAACGTTTCAGGATGTTGTCGTTGTCGTCTTTGTTTGCCTCGTCTGGTTTAGCTTGTATTCGTGCTCATTTTTACGTACGCGAAGTCGTATGATACCTCGAGCACTTGCCACACACAGCTCACGGGGCCACACTTTCTAACTCTGGTGATGTACATGGCAAGCCCTGGCCATACTTGTCAGGGGCTGGCTCTATCTGGAGCTGCTGCGTTAACACTGCTGCAAGATGCGGGCGGGGCTGGCCTCGTCCAAAAAACGACACGTACCGACGAAACTCTCATGATGCCCCCTGCTCCCTTTTTGCTGGTGATCCAGGCGTATGAAGCCCTACTTGAATCAAGTCAAACCAATGCGACACGAAACCGACGGCGAGTTAAAAATAGCGACACGTTTCCGACGGGCGTGCGCTGACAGTAAACAATCGCTTCTCCCGGTAAAAAACACGGAGATTCTACGTCTAAACAAAATGCATCGCTACATCGCTACCGCTGACAGGAAGGTCTAGCTCTTGCGCCGTCGGAAAAAGAGGGAAAATGCACCCACACCACACAAATTGAAGAGACTTGTATTGTGAAATTTGACATTTTCCCCCCATCGCCGATTGTCTGATCGTGAAAGTTTATTTTTGCCAGCTTAAAGATGCCCGGTAAAAAACACGGAGATTCTACGTCTAAAGAGAAAATGCATCGCTACATCGCTACCGCTGACAGGAAGGTCCAGCTCTTGCGCCGTCGGAAAAAGAGGGAAAATGCACCCACACCACACACAAATTGAAGAGACTTGTATTGTGAAATTTGACATTTTTCCCCCATCGCCGATTGGCTGATCGTGCAAGTTTATTTTTGCCAGCTTAAAGATGCCCGGTAAAAAACATAGAGAATTCTACGTCAAAAAAAATATGCATCGCTGCATCGCTACCGCTAACACCACACACCACACAGCAGTGGTATCAATATAATATGTACGCACCTGGTACGTTGTGGTTTGAAGGGGTCAAGACTGGACTGGTCTGTACGGGGATCGACCAGTAACTAACAACCAACAGACAAATAATCGCCTGTGGCGTGTGACGTGTGACCTGTGACCTGTCTACCGTCGCTGCTGTGAGTCAGCTGTGACAACAATCAGAAGAACGTGCAACTACAAAAATAATGGATCACCGAACGTATTATATTTGTTTTACGTACATCAGTTCTTCTAGAGTCTAGAGCTGTGCTACGATATACGTAAGACTACAGCAGCACAATATCATGCCATAAAAAATCGAGAGTTATAATCTTGAAATTAGCGTAGAAATCACCCTGTCTCAAATAAGAAACCCAGTCTGGACCAACGCTCCTGTTTCTTATTAGGTGTCCTGTACTGTGCAATATATACCAAGTATGATACAGCACCAGCCCTCTCGCAAGCAACATTAAATCGGGGCCTCAGGCTGACATTCTTATTATTGGCGCGCGAAGAACACTTTATCATGTTGCACTTTCTAATTTCGATCGCCCACAAGACGTTTTTCCTAGTTTTAATAGTGCACAAGCATTTTTGGGGTCAACTCTTATCAATCTTAAGGCACTCACTAAATCAGGCTGAGAGCTTTCTTATTATTTTCAATTTTTAAGGCTGACTTTCTTCTGGAATACTTTCTTGTGAACGGGCCTAGGCTACCGCAGGGTCCACCTATGCTTTTTCAGCTAGGGGCTGCCAATAGGCGCTCCCTGCGTTTCGCTCTACGAGCTATCGCCGCTCTGGACGACGTCTAAGGCCACCATCAGAATCACGGGTGAACATATTATACACAGCAGCAGAACTGGCGTAGTAATAATGAGAGCTATAACTCGTAATCGTAGTGTGTAAACATAGAGGGGTATATAGGGACGCCTGTCTTTTTTGTTCATCGTGGGTTCTGACTACTGCAAGCAGTAGTACAGGACACCCTATACGAAAACGAGGGATAAGAAAGGCAGGCTGAGATAAACAGGAAACCAAGAAGATTCGGGAGTCGCTAGTTGTACCGTCATCTGGAGTGAGTGTTGAACCTTTTTTTATTTTATTTTATCTGGAGTGAGTGCTGAACTTGGGTCACCATCGCGGGTTCTGAATACGGCAAGCAGTAGTACAGGACACCCTATACTAAAACGAGCACTAAGAAAGGCAGGCTGAAATGAACAGGAAACTGAGAAATTCGGGAGCCGTTGTACCGAAATCTGAAACGAGTATAGAACGTAGTCCTTCTCAAATGAGAAGTCCAGTCTGGGCCGGCTTTCCTGTTTTTTTATGAGGTGCCTGGTACTCTGTATGTGCCCCCCCGTACTGCCCCGACGATGCTTCAGGCGAGGGATCCCCGTACGTCGCACGCGAAGCGCTCGCGTTGGTCGGGGGGGAAGGCGCGGCAACGAAGCTGCTGCTACGCCTGCACTATTAATAGTCACCACGAACTAAACGCCTCCAGAAATAGTACAAACCTGTAACCTCGGTTCGAGGCCCGAGGCTAGTTCTTATGCCGTCGGCTTGAGAGGATCGAAAAGGTCGGTTGCCGACCCACGCGAATTCGACGGGGTGTGCGTGTCTGGAAGTCGTCCCTATGGTGAATCGGATCGATTTTGTAGTTTGTATTGTGCTCTTTCTGGGGGCGGTTAATACGAGAGTTGAACACTGCGCCGTGTCCTGCTCGTGGTTTCTAGGAGGTGCTGCGCTGCGTGCAGCAACAGCAGCAGCAGCAGCAGCAGCAGCAGTACAGCGGTCACCCAAGCATCGGAGAGGTGTTTAGGCTAGTGCTGTGTGGTGTGACCGTGTGTTTGGAGGGGTGGAGAGAGATGCGGTGGGCTTCAAAACAAAATTCGATCGAGAAATCAAACAAACGAATCCCGTCGAAAAAACTTTTTCGACGCGATGCGTGGATCGGATTGCTCGATCGAAAAAGTCGGGGTCGAAAAAGCTAACCATATAAGGAAGCCCGATCGGGTCTCCAATCGGAACGGTCTTTTCGATCCACGTATCCGAATGCATACTCTGGTAAGAATTAGCCTGACGATTGGACGGGGTTCAGAAATGTCCCGTCGGAAAAAAGGCTCGACCGGAATCGCTCTTTTCGATCTGCGTTTCTTTTTCGACTGCATAATAAACGGCCTCACCGATTGAAGTTTCTTGTACCATACAATGTGATACATACATACCTGGTATGCACGAGTCGTTTGTATTCGGGACATTGTGGTACCAGGTATGCATGTACGATTATCTTATACTGCAGCAGTGCCTAGTCCCTTCTTCCCCTCGCTGCCTCGGCAAGGTTTTTTTTGGCATGGCCCATAGCGAGGGGGGGGGTCTTTCTAGCGAGCAAGGCTAGACTCACCCTCAAGCGGACCGATACCTTCTTGCTGCTGCGCACCCGCCGCGAAGCGTGTGCAGCGGTAGAGTTGGATCGGCACTGGTGCGTCAGGCGCAAAAGTCCAGATGCACGGGCCGTTTTGGCCGTCGGTGTAGACAGCAATGTCCATCTCACTTTTGTGCGCGGAGGCAGACGCCATCAGAAAGGTGGACGGACACTACGTACACAGCCCTAGGTATGTTTGCTAGAGGGAGCTGTACTGTCTCAGTAACCTGGCTTCGCCATCAAAGGAGGAGGGAGCGTGTGGCGACGAGCTGTTGTTGGACTGGTCAATCCCTTCAGCGCGAGAATTTTTATTTTTCAGACCAAGCACCCTGAGTGCAACGAGAGAGAAAGCGAGGAGCCGACTGGGAAGGACAGCAACGAGAGCGTGTACGGACGGAGCGGGTCGAGTGTGGTCGTGCTAGGACTGGCCGAGCGGCACCGGAGCGGCGCACCTGAGCAGCAGCACAGCAGCGCGCCGGCGCAGCAGCACAGCAGCGCACAGGAGAAGCGATCCGGAGCACGGACGACATCGACCCGTGACGGACGAACATTATTGTTTTTCTGTTTTCTGTTGACAAATTCTTCGCTTTTTCCCCCGAATGTTGTTGTTGGGTCGGTGTGGATGACGTCACTGGTTTTGTAGAGAGACGCGGCAGAGATGGCGCGGACACCCCGGGTGCCTTCATTGTGTGCCTGATCGTGGAAGACCCCTTCAATGTGGAACGATTCCTAATCAGTGTCGATGTTTATAATGCTGTGCCTAACACAGACCGTTCAGGATAGATTCGGGCAATTGTCAATTGACGTGATGGCTTTGGTTGGCTGTTCTATTTCACTGTGTGCCCGCGGACTGTCATTCTGGCAGCACTTCAGACAGCAGCTGCGTGCTCCATCTTGTTCCCACGCCTACCGTGTGTTTTTGTACAGACAGCACTTCAGACAGTAGTTACGCTGTAGTCGGCAAATTCATTGGTAAAGAGTGGGGGGGGGGGGGGGGGGACGATGCTGCTGTAGTCGAATGGAGATTGCGGGCGTGTAGTTCAGTTTTGGACACGCATAACATGCTGTAGGGATGTTAGGTGTACCTCTTCGGACTTGTGTATCCTTTCCCTGCTAAGTGTACGTGTTCTTTAGGATTCTCTGATAGCTCTAGCACTTTTGTGACCACGGGCCGTGATCTTGCTATAATAGATCAGACTATAGGGATTAGCAACTGAAACGAGTTTAATGTGAAGACAACAACAACAACAACAGTGCCTGGTCCTCCAGAAAACCACATGAACGGAGCCTCTACAGCTGCAGCAGCAGCACGGGTTCGGGGCACGGCATAAAATTTTCAATTTGGACCGCAGGATCAAACGCTTCTCCCTGCGTGAGAGGTGTTCTGACACTATTTTCAGTATAAAAGGTGTTCTTTAGTTTCGAGCCACGTTTTTTTAACTCCAAAGTGTTCTGACACTATTTTCAGTATAAAAAGGGTTCTTTAGTTTCGAGACAAGTTTTCTTAACTCCAAATTTCTTAAAAGTTTTGTCGGTCCTGCAGGTATCAAATATGATGCAAGTTGTTGTATACCCAGAGGTATCATAGGCTGTAATGTAGCTATCGTAATGCCTGCCAGGAATACACTTCTATGGCGTGCAAATACACCGATTATGTTGTTGTATTTTCGTGGCTTTTCAGTCTCTTGGCAAAATGGTTGTTGGCGCTCACTTGTTGATAGAGACATCTCCCCAAGAATGTCGTACTCGGCGCAAAGTACGTGTATAAAACGAGAGGGTACTCGTATAATATAAGAAAACGAACTGCAACTGTTGAACTAAACCGGAGGAGAACCACAGGCACAACGACCACGGTATGCATGCCTGCGCAACGAGAAGGCACGCTCAGAGGAGGAGGCAGGCATGCTCGCTGCGTGCACGACAGCCTAGCCCCCCCTCCCCGGGCGTGAATGCGAGCAACGTCCCGGAACCTTCGCATCAGGATGGCGCCGCCGGTACGTGACAAGCTGTGCGTCATGCGAAATAGGTCCCACCGTTCCTTCTCACCTGGCGAATACGGTTGTTTGGCTTGTCGAACAGCGGTCGCTGCGGTCGTGGCCGTGGCCGTGGCCGACCTGATGAGCTCGATCTCCTTCTCCCGCAGCCTATCCAGCTGCTGCATCGACAATTGCAAGAGCTGGAGCAATGGCGCGCGGTCCTTCGCGCAAGTCAGTCCCAGGAACCCTTTCGACTCAGCGTTATCTCCATCTCTGCCCATCAGCGCCGCCTTCACACAACCTATCTCTCGCACCGCGGCATCTATCTCGTTGGACAGCTTTGCCATCGTGCTGGCACCGTCCATCCCACAGGAAGCTGTCTTGCAGAATGCACAGTTCCTCTGCAGCAGTGGCGTCTCTGCCGTCACAGGATTGGGTTCCACACACGAAACACGGCCGGCTCCAAAATCTTGGGGCTTGAATTGCCCCTTGAACAAAATGCCCCCCAAACCTCGTGGAAACCCCCCATTCTGTGATTCTGTGATTTTGTGATTTTGATTTCAAGCGGGCGGTGGAAAGGCACTCTCTCTGCTCTGTCGATGGAGCGCCCGGCACTCTTTGTTGGAGACGCCGAGGAAGGGGAGGCAACTCTGCAAGAATACCAGGTGTGTGTTGTGGCGAGGGAGCCTACCGTTCAGACCTAGTTTGCCTACAGCAAAGCCAGCTTGGTTCGTTTTTAGGCTGCTATTGTTTCCTGTTGTTGACTATGTACCCAGCAAGGTAATCTGTTGTCTGTTGACCCTCTCGGTCTCTTCTCTTCTGTACTGGATACGTAATGTTCCTGTACCTGTAATGTGCCCTCGGGTACGTGGTATATCAGTATCCGGCTCGGCGCAGCAGCAGTGGCCAGAGAGAGGGTTGCGAGTCGCATGTAGTCAACAGAGGTTTACGAAATATATACTCGTATATACCATACTCATAATTTGCAAGGCTTATCACGGTACTCGATAATCGAGACGGGACGGGACGGTACTGTTTTTACTTGTTTGGCGGGAAAAAAAATGAAGACGGGACGGGACGGGACGGTAAAATGACGACCAAACGGGTTTTTGAGACGGGACGGGACGGGACGGTTGGTGTACAATTTCTCAACGGGACGGGACGGTAATTTCAACGGGGTAGATTTTCACGACGGGACGGGACGGTAAAATTCAACGGAATTTTTTTCCACGACGGGACGGGACGGTAAATATAATTTTTCACGACGGGACGGGACGGTAACTATATTTTTTTACGACGGGACGGGACGGTAAATATAATTTTTCACGACGGGACGGAACGGTAAATATTTTTCACAACGGGAAGGGACGGTAAACATAATTTTTCACGACAGGACGGGAGGGACGTACCATGGGACCGAGTTTTCCTGTCCCAAATGTTAGTTGTGTACTATATACCAATGAATTGCAATCTACTACACAACGTATAGAAGTAGCAGTGGTAATCCGGCACTGGATCATTGGATCAAAACAGTTGTTGCCCCAGAGGAACAACGAAAAGAAACACTCGTACGAATCGTACATACCAGTACTTGAATAGAAATTCATCTTGAAATTCGTATCCCCGTATAATATGATTTGACGGGAAATTCGTATCCCCATAATAAAACATAGATTTCATTTTATTTCATATTTTGATATTTTGATGTTTCATTTTTCGGAATTTTCGTATTTCGTTATTTCGTAAATTCGTAAATTCGTATAACTTTAATTTAATTTTAATGTACATACCAATGTGAAAAAACAAATTTTGTAAATTCGTAGATTCTTGGTGGGAATGACGGGAAGAGACAACGGGCAGGTGTGAATCTTGGCGGGAGAGACAAGTTTTGTCGGCGGGACGGGACGGTAAAGACAACGGTGCATGACGGGACGGGACGGTAAATTACATTATCTCGACGGGACGGGACGGTAATTTTCAACGGGAGCGATTTTCTTGACGGGACGGGACGGTAAAGTTCAACGGGGCAGATTTCGATGACGGGACGGGGCGGTAACGTTCAACGGTTGGAGATTTGTCGGCGGGACGGGACGGGACGGGATTTGACGGGACGACGGGAACAGTTTAACGACGGTTTAACCGTCCCGTCCCGCCGTTACCGTCGTTACCGTCCCGCCAAAATACCGTGATAAGCCTTGATAATTTGCTGGTGTCAAAAAGGACGACTCGCAAACCATGTCCTACATTGACACTCTGCTGCTGCTGCTGTGCTGTGTTCACGACTTGCGACTTGGACACCCCCGTGTATTTTACGGCATTAATTATTGATACGCGGATATCATCCGCATCGAATGCGATAAATGCAGCTCCAGATTTGGTCCTCCTACGTACGTATATACGAACATTCAGGATGTATGTATGATACGAGTACATCCTGCACGAGCAAGACACATAAAACACGTTCGTAGTATCATATTATACGTACGATATATACGCGCGATCGAAGTATCACACGACATGTATCACACACAGGTCGAGCACAGCTTGCAAAATATCAAACTACGAATGAGTTTAATGATATCCTCGATATCTCACCTGCAGTGGATTCGTGTTTTGAGATTGGAAGTGAATCCAGGGAACTCAAGGAACAAATACGTCGTACTGCCTGTACACTGCTGCTGTACTCGTAGTCTATCCTTTACTTGGAGGATATTCTGGGAAACCCATGGAAGGCTTTCTTCAATGGACCGAAATCTACCCCAACTTTATCGGAGAGGGGGGCATTTGCCTGCAATGGGTTGGTCTACTGAAACACTAACATCGGGGGGATAGCGGCGTGGGGGGGGGGGGGGGGGGGGCCATAGTCGTATGACCATAGACCCTCGCATCTACAATGCCGGGACGGAGGATGCCGGGTTTCCACCGACCAGGCAGACATTGCTAGCACCAAGCGCGAAGCGCCGTGAGGTGTTGGGCGAGTCGCATGAAGGGTGAGCTGCATCCTACTAAAAACTGCTTGTGACGCGGACTTGCATATGGATGACAGCTTCAATGAGTTAATTTAATTTCTGGTGCGGCCACTTCCTGGGGCAGCAATGGGAATACTACAGTAAGTAACTGCCTCGCGGGTGGCTTACCATATACACACTACGTGATACGATAATTCCCCTTGTGCGGAGCAAAGCAAAGGTTCTCCACCCCGCACAAATGATCTAACTCGACCGCCAGCCTTGGTGACCGCCAAAAAAAAAAAAAACGGCACCCTGGTTGTCGAGCTCACGCAGCGAGAGGCGTGTTTTACAGCGCCGTTGCCAACCGACGCCAACCCAACCTATACATATATAGTATATTTATAGGGTGGGGGCGTGGGGGGGGGAGGGGGTGAAGCTGGGAAGTGTGCCCGTCAGAAAGCGGAACAGGCAGAAGCTTGAGTGCCATGGCGTGTAAAAGGTAGAAAGCGTGATCGGTGTTGCAGGCACATGCTTGAGCACCTATATGGGCTACGACCCTCCTTTTTTTGAAGGGTCATACTGTTTGTAGCCCATAGTTGAGCACCACCGAACATATTCACAAATGTTCTTATTTTTTTATTATATATAAATATGATACAGTACGCGACACCAGTTAAGAATCTCTTAATTCTGACCAGGCTGGAATTCTTATGTAAGGCAGGGTGTGTCCTACACTATTTTCAATACAAAAGAGGTAATATTCTTATTTTCGTCTGAAAATCCAGCCTTAAATCCTTAACTGCCGAGTTCTTAAGTGCTGTCGCGTACTGTATGTTCCAGCAGCGTCGGGTGAGGTGCGTATATAGTCGGAACACCACGAATTCGTGCTCCATCCCCATCGTCCCTCACCGGTACGAAGCCTTTACTGTCCGACCAAGCACTCTGGACGCAGTTTTAGCCTGGATTGCGAGAGGGCTGAGGATCGTGTTGCGTGGTAGCTGCCCTACCGTGCCACAGCTGCCGGCCCTTCCCCCTGGCTAACATCAGGTACCAGGTACACAGCAGTATGCAGGTACACAGTCAGCAGTACGCCGCAACTTATCGGATATCGGATATCGGGCATCCGATATTTATCGGAGGCTTCTCGGAAACATAGCCGATTTGTTTCCCGATCATGATAACCAATATGTTTTTCGGTCTATCGGAAATCCCGATACGAGTACAACGCTACTGTAGTGTTACAGCAGTTGATGGGGGCTACGTACGTTGGGATTATAGGCCCAGGGTTGGGTTGGGTTGGGTTGGGTTGGGTTGGGCTGGGTTGGGTCGAAGCCCTCTCGTGATGCGACAGTAGAAGAAAACACCCAAAAGCTACAGCTGGACCCACTACTGCTGTACTGGCTGAGGAAGCTGGCAGGGTTACCAGTGTGTTTACTATTATGATACGTATATACTGTACATACTGTACTGGCATCTGACTCAGCCAGTACATACTGTACTGGTTGGGGTTAACAGAGCCCAGCCCTACCAGAAGGGCAAATACTACTTGTGCTGCTGTAACCTCAATCAGCTTCAACTGTAATATCTCCCGTAGTATGTATGTTCGTTACTTCATCTGGTATGTTGAATGTGCCGCGCCTGGCAACGGGATCGACGCCTTTCAATTTACCAGGTACCAGGTAGGTATGTACGTATAGCAGCAGTACTCTGTACCTTGCACGTTCGGATATGCTCGGTATGCACTTCCACGCACTTGTGCCCCTTTCTTTTCAGGGGCGATACTTACCAGCTTTTATTGTCTCGTTTCGCGGAAAATTCCCAAAAAAAAAAAAAAAAAGCGGCGGATCCTACTATTTTGGGGGGGGACCATAGTAAACAGAACCTATGGTAAACACTAAAACTTATATATTTACCTATTCTTACAAACAATATTTGGTCCTATTTATATGATACGATAGTATAACGTTTCATGCGGCTGCAACAACGCTCGTTCATCCCGATCGAATCGTCAAAACCAGCCGCGCGCGTCGCGCGTGTAGACAGCCCCCCTTGATCGTGCCGCTGGAGACGCCCAGACTCCTAGAGGGGCCGCGACTGCATCTAGCGAGCGTACGTACGTAAGAGTAGCTTTAAACTTCTGGCGCGACAAAGCCTGCCAACCCCCCCCCAAGACAAGAACATATATAGCCAGCGATTTCGTGTTTTATCTCGGATATTATCTCGGCGAGTCGGCTCTGTCGACTAGACAAATGGACACCTAGAGGGGCGGCCGCATCTAGCGAGCGTACGTAGCTATAAACGTCTGGCGCGACAGCAGTGCCCCCCAAGACAAGAACATACATACATAGCCGGCGATTTCGTGTTTTGTCTCGGCTGTTATCTCGGTGAGTCGGCTCTGTCGACTGCACCAATGGACAAATGGATCTCTTCTGTTGATACACGGCGTTTTCTGTGACTAGCCATGTCTTGGGAATGATCCCGGGGACGACCCTGTTCTATATCCTGCACAGAAGCGACACGGCTCACACCGTGCGCCTGCCTGTCCGATGTTCTGCTGCGCCGATGCGACGTTTTTATGCGATACAGTGCAGGACACCTCGTAAGAAACCGGCTAATAAGAAACCCAGGGTGAGATTTAGAGTAAAATAAGAAATTCGGGAGTCGTTCACTTGAAGATAGTGTAGAAAACACTCTCTCAAATAAGAAATGCAGCCTGGATCATATTTCCTGTTTCTTATTATAGGTATCCTGTACTGTATCTGCCCCCTTTTTTTTTTTTTTTTTCTTGGTATTTTGCCGAGAGAGGAAAAGCATCCCGCAAACTGCGATAATACAAATGCTGTGATCTGTGAATTTTCCGCGAAATGAGAAAAAACATATTTAAATAATTTTAAAAAAAAAACAGCTGTGAGATGGAGGATTTCGTCGAAACTCATGTTTGCTATGTTTTTTTTTTTTTTTTTTGTCCATCCCATTTATTATCTTCGCCCTTCCTTTCTCTCTCCTCCCTAGTCGTAACTCAGAGCCGGGGTCACAAAGTAGGCTCCTCTCCCTCCTCCCCCACTACGGTTCTTGCCTTGCATTTTTATCGCGAGAAGACTTCAGCCTTTCCTTCCCTCGTCGACTCGCATCGAATTGTGCCTACCCACGCTACTATTAATTGACGCTCTCAGCAGTTGATTCCGTTTTTTATTTATTTTTGCAAATAAACTCAAAAGTCCGACCCACGTGAGATTCGAACTCCAGACATCAACGTTCAGAAGCGTTCGAGGTTACCTCTAGACCATCGGGGCGACCGACTGTATGTAGCTGAGTGTGATTCTTCGATCGCGCGTACTTACGGGTTTTATATGTCCTCATGCAGGATGTACATCCCGTATGAGTACGTAGTTAACCCATTCAGAACTGAAAAAAATGCCCCACACTAATTATAAGTAGTTTGTCCCCAAATTCGTGAGACCAGTTCTTGAGGGGTTCAAAATATCGATCCGTACGTTGCACCTTTCGGCGTCTTTCTGGACGCAATTTCGGCACTGATATACCGACAATTTGTTTACCCTTTTCCCACACCTCTCGCCTCTCCTTTCTGGACGTTTCGGCACCCTCCCTCCGAGACCAGGTGCGAGAGCGCATGAAACAAGGCCTTCCGGCAGAGTCAGCGGAGGAGTATTTGTTACGTGTCAGGTGCGCCCACCATTTCCCTCAATACTGCTCTACCCGTTTAGTGTTGAACCCATGCAGAACTGAAAATAATATCCCGCACTAATTCCAAGTAGTGCGTCCCCAAAAACGCGGTACCAGTTCTTGAGGGGTTAAAGGGCATTATCGTAGCCTAAAAAGGGTATACCTCCGGGTCCGTACGCTTTTTCCCGAGTGTTTTTTTTGTATGGTACCTCTAATTGGCTAAAAGGAAGTAGGTGTACCTTTTTGGGGGGTATTGCCCTATTTTTTTGTACGTGGAAGTATATGCCCTGCTGGGACTCTAATAGACGACGATTACCGGTACAAAGCTAGCTGCGGGGTTCGCACTGCTGCTGCTGCTGCTGCTGCCGCCGCCGATCGTACGGGGACACTTTTGATAAAGTCCCGTGAGTTTTTTCGTGGGATTGTTCAAGAAGGCTTAACCGCAACACCACCTTGCAAGAAAAATATAGCAATATTGCTGCTGTCTGATTGGTCAAAACCGATATTTCGACCGCCCGTCCGTGTGTTTGTTTGTTTGGTTGGTTTTGGAAGAACAGAGTGCTACCGAAACGCGCGGCGGAGGCGAGCGGCCGGGCGCCCCGGCCGCTCGCGTCCAGCCCCGCCCCCAAAAGGTTTCACGCCTCGTACAGATCGTGATGATCTGTTGTCATACAGCTCCTCACCTGCCATCGTGAGAGGTTGTGCAAGATCTGCCTACGCATTGACAGTACAGATCCCGCCCAGGAAACGTGTGCTAAATCATGCAGATTATACGGCTCCCACCCGGCAACATGAGCTAGATCATACAGATCATACAGATCATACAGATCACATAGATCGTACAGATCATACAGATCATACAGATCATCTGCCCTGAAAGAACCAGCTCATCAAGTGGGTTGATCTGCCTGATCTATCTGTACATTATCTGCCCGAGGTGTGAGATGTTAGGGTCAGGTTGCGGTCGGGTCTATTAACTCTTTTAGAACTGCAGTCCCGTTTTGGGGACAAACCACTCTAATTCTAAGTAATGTGTCCCCAAAACGGGACTCCAGTCCTATATATGAGGGTTAGGAACTGGTCCCACGTATTTGGGGAAACTACTTGGAATTAGTGTGGGACATGTTTTTCAGTTATGAATGGGTTAAGCAGCCTCGAGGTCGTCAATCCTCATTCGTGACTCGTGACCCGTGTTCGCGATTAGTGCCGGGTGCCGCTTTAGTACCCGTATTGTTGGCCGGCGCATACCGGCACTAAAGAGGGACCATTACTGTATATATATACGTTTATATTATATGTATGTATACATATATCATATATATGTGAGGTGTGAAAAAAGTCGAAAAATAAGTTACGGGACTGCTGCAATATAAACACCAAGTCACCGGGGCTGCTGGGCTGTACGTACCCGCTCATATATACGTACTGAGTACAGAGGATGTGTCCAATTTCAGCCCTCAGCACAACAGAAGGAGATAAACGAACAAACGCGCGCAGCATGATAACATCATACGGCTGGGCACTGGCACAGCATTATGTACTGGCAGTACTCGTATTTGACCCGGCCAGTACATCCGCCAGTGGGTTTTATCTTACGTACGTCCAAGAAACACGCCATATTAGAGTACAGAAACCCACCATATGCGTTTCGGGAGGGGAAAGGGAGAGACAGCAGTATACTGGTGCAATCCAGTATACTGACTAATATTGACGACAGAATAATCGCTACTGGCTTACCAGGTACTTGATTTGAGTCAGTCAGTACCCAGCCCAATAAAATCATGATGATACTCGGGGCTTTTACCGGTATACACTGTTCCTGGAGGGTCGATGAGGCCGCGCTTCTCGCTTTCTTGTTTTTTTTTTATTATTTTTTTAATCATCCATGTGTTTGTGTCTTAACATTTAAAACAAACTACTTTGGGGACGGACCCATAAGGGATAATGACCAAAATAATTATAACTTACGAGTACCTGGTATTATGGGGGACCATAGTAAATAGGACCAAACATTATTGGTAAAAAAAGGGAAATATGTAGGTTTTTGTGTGTACCGTAGGTCCTATTTACTATGGTCTTGGGTTACATATGATACTACAACAGCAGTAGTATACAATTTTTGCTTATATTTAGGGACAGATTTATTTTTTCTCTTCATCCCATTTATTATTTTCGCGCTTCTTTTCTCTCTCCCTCTTTGTTAATATTAATAGTCGTCACTCAGATCCGGGGTCACCACGCCCCCCCGCCCTGCTTACCGCCTTTTCCAGAAGATATACATGCCTTTGAAGGAGTAGCCCGTTCCGTTAGCTTCGCACAACCTACGGCACCTCCGTCCCCGGCCCCCACCCTGCCTACCGCCTTTTTCAGAAGATATACATGCCTTTCAAGGAGTAGCCCGTTCCGTTAGCTTCGCACAACCTACCCCTGTCCCCGGCCCCCGCCTTGCCCACTGCCTTTTTCCAGACGATGTACATGCCTTCCACAGAGCCCGTTCCTTCGTGCCCGGCGTATCTCTTGCCCAGTGAAGACTGGGAGCGGGAGGTGCTGTCTACGTTCGTCGACCTGCGCCAGGTATTGAATATTTCTGCTGTAGACGCTTAGGACTGCCTTTTTTTTTGTCGGGGACTGGGTGCTGTATGCTGTGCTGTGTGTGCTGTGCTGTGCTGTGCTGTGCTGTGCTGTGCTGTGCTGTGCTGTGCTGTGCTGTGCTGTGCTGTGTGCTGTGCTGTGCCGTGCTCTACTTTACTATACTCTATTAATAGTGTACTCTACTCTCTAGCTACTGTAGGATGTCCACTGATTCTTGAAAGGCTTTCACCTATATATTACGGAGGGCCATCACCTACTTTTACTCTACTCTAATTCTACTCTCTAGCTAGGATGTCCACTGATTCTTGAAAGGCTTTCACCTATATACTACGGAGGACCATCACAGTAAACAGGACCAAATATTGCTATTAGTAGTAAAAATAGGTAAATATATATATATAGGTTTTTGTGTGTAACGTAGCTCCCCCATTTACTATGGCCCACCGTAATAGCATACAGCGTTGACGGTTCGTATATGTTTCATACATCATATATACCTCCACTTCGTACGCTTTTCATTATTCGTTTCGGACAAGCTACTATTAATATTACGGGGGACCATAGTAAACACTAGTAAATAGGACCAAATATTGTTACTGTAGTACAAATAGGTAAAGTAAATAGGACCAACTATTGTTAGTAAAATTAGGTACAGTAGGACCAAATATTATTGTTATAATAGTACGAATAGGTGAAGTAAGGGCCCGTATTAACGAGTATAAAATAAATCCAATTTGGAAAAAATAAAATTCAAATTCGCTTTTCATTGGTCAACACACGCACCAGCACCAAATATTATGCCCCAAGATCCTAATCTTTGGTGCTGGTGCGTGTGTTGATCAATGAAAAGCGGATTTGATTTTTTTTTTTTCCAAATTGATTTTTTTTCTTCTTCGTTAAAACGGGCCCTTACCTTAACCCAAAATCTTCGGCCTTTTTTTTTTTCCTTCTTGTGTTGCAATATTTTTCATTGAACAGATACGTAGCCCATGGCATATCGTTCGTCGGGTACTGTACTGCTGTACCAGGTAGCACTTTTATTTTCCTCCGCAGCAATCGCTTTTTGACTTACTATTAGTATAGAGCTCCTCAACTAACCACCCTCATGAAAAAAACAGGGTGCACCTGCATGCAGGCTACCGCCGTAGCATGCGTGGATGCGCTATTAAATACAGCACCCACATGGGGGGGGCTTTGCACGCCGCGTTTCGTATCCAGCGGGGCCGGTGCTCCAGACTCACCTACAGGTACTAGTCCGTCCTATTTTGGCTCGGAGCAATGCTACGGTATAGGCCACCTGCACCAGTTTAATAGGCTGGATTTGCTACTTTATGAGCGATTCGATCGAAACTACAGTATGACGGTTTACTGTCTGTCACGGGTTTATTACCTTCATTCAGTATGACGGTTTACTGTAACGGATTGTCCCGGATTTCCGATTTTCTGCAAAAACCTAAGCCTGACTTTCTGAATTGTTTGTTTTGCCTTGAGTAAGTGTATACTCTGTACAAGGGGGGGGGG